>CM041550.1:1440000-1482500 GCA_023238725.1 Scortum barcoo
GTTGTGTTGTGTTGTGTAGTGTTGTGTGTGTGTTGTGTGTGTTGTATGTTGTGTGTGTTGTGTGTGTTGTGTGTGTATTTGTGAATTGTGTTGTGTGTTGTGTTGTGTTGTGTAGTGTGTTGTGTTGTGTAGTGTTGTGTTGTGTTGTGTTGTATGTGTGTGTTGTGTTGTGTTGTAGTTGTGTAGTGTTGTGTATTTTCATAGTGTTGTGTTGTGTTGTGTTGTGTTGTGTTGTGTTGTAGTGTTGTGTTGTGTTGTGTATTGTTGTAGTGTGTAGTATTGTGTGTGTTGTATGTTATTTTGTGTTGTGTAGTGTTGTGTTGTGTTGTGTAGTGTGTAGTATTTGGTCATAGTGTTGTGTTGTGTTGTGTAGTGTAGTGTGTTGTGTATTGTGTTGTGTTGTGTGAGTATGTGTTGTGTTGTGTTGTGTTGTGTGTTATTGTGTGTGTAGTGTTGTATGTTATGTGTGTAGTGTGTAGTGTTGTATTGTGTTGTGGTGTGTAGTATTTCATAGTGTTGTGTAGTGTTGTGTTGTGTAGTGTTGTGTTGTGTTGTGTTGTGTGTGTGTGTGTGTTGTGTAGTGTGTGTAGTGTGTGTGTTGTGTTGTGTGTGTTGTGTTGTGTTGTGTATGTTGTAGTGTTGTATGTGTTGTTGTATTGTGTGTGTTGGGTAGTGTTGTATTATGTTTCATAGTTGTGTGAGTGTGGTTTAGTCTTGTGTGTGTAGTGTTGTGTAGTGTGTGTTGTGTGTGTTGTGTGTGTTGTGTGTGTGTTGTGTTGTGTATGTTGTGTTGTGTTGTAGTGTTCATGTGTGTTGTGTTGTGTTGTGTGTTTGAGTGTTAGTATTGTGTAGTATTGTCATTGTATTGTGTGTGTTGTAGTGTGTGTTGTGTTGTGTTGTGTTGTGTTGTGTTGTGTGTTGTGTTGTATTGTGTTGTGTTGTGTGTGTGTTGTGTAGTGTTGTGTATGTGTAGTGTTGTATGTGTGTGTTTGTGTGTGTGTTGTAGTGTTGTGTTGTGTTGTGTAGTGTTGTGTAGTTGTGTAGTGTTGTGTTGTAGTGTTGTATGTGTGTTGTGTAGTGTTGTGTAGTGTGTGTGTAGTGTTGTGTAGTGTTGTATTGTGTTGTGTTGTGTAGTGTGTATTGTGTTGTGTTGTGTTGTGTTGTAGTTGTGTTGTGTTGTGTAGTTTGTGTAGTATTGTGTAGTAGTGTTGTGTTGTGTAGTGTTGTGTTGTAGTGTGTGTTGTGTTGTGTGTTGTTGTTTTGTTTTGTTGTGTTGTTGTTTTGTGTTGTTTTGTGTTGTGTTGTGTAGTGTTGTGTGTGTGTGTAGTGTGTGTATTGTGTAGTGTGTGTGTGTATTGTGTGTTCATAGTGTTGTGTGTGTGTGTGTGTAGTGTGTTGTGTTGTGTTGTGTTGTGTGTGTGTGTGTGTGTGTGTGTGTGTGTGTGTTGTGTGTGTGTTGTGTTGTGTTGTGTTGTGGTTGTGTTGTGTTGTTGAGTGTTGTGTGTTGTGTTGTGTTGTGTAGTGTTGTGTTGTGTTAGTTGTGTTGTGTTGTGTTGTAGTTGTGTGTTGTAGTGTGTATTGTGTATTGTGTTGTGTTGTGTTGTGTAGTGTATGTGTGTTGTGTTGTGTTATTGTGTTGTGTAGTGTTGTGTATATTGTATTATATTATATTATATTATGTTATATTATATTATATTATATTATATCATGTGTAGTGTGTGTATGTGTCATAGTGTGTGTGTGTGTATGTTGTATTGTATTATATATATTATATTATGTTATGTTATGTAGTATTATATTATATTGTATTGTATATTATGTAAATGACATTATTGTGTTGTAGTTTGCATGTGTGTTGTTATATGTTGTGTTGTGTTGTGTTGTGTGTGTATTGTGTTGTGTGTGTGTGTGTTGTGTTGTGTGTGTAGTGTGTTGTGTAGTGTGTGTAGTGTGTTGTGTATGTGTGTGTGTGTGTATGTGTAGTTTGTGTGTTGTATTGTGTTGTATGTTGTGTAGTGTGTGTTGTGTAGTGTTGTGTTGTTTGTGTTGTGTTGTGTTGTTGTAGTGTTGTATGTATTATGTTGTGTTGTGTTGTGTTGTGTTGTGTTGTGTGTTGTGTGTGTTGTGTTGTAGTGTTGTGTTGTGTTGTGTTGTGTGTGTGTGTATTGTGTTGTGTTGTGTTGTGTGTTGTAGTGTATTGTGTTGTGTTGTGTAGTGTGTGTGTGTTGTGTTGTGTTGTGTTGTGTTGTGTTATTGTGTTGTGTGTGTGTGTGTGTAGTATGTGTGTAGTAGTTGTGTAGTGTGTTGTGTTGTGTTGTGTTGTTTGTAGTGTGTGTGTTGTGTATTGTCAGTTTGTGTTGTGTAGTGTTGTTGTGTAGTTGTGTTGTGTGTAGTGTTGTGTATTGTGTTGTGCATGTTGTGTTGTGTAGTATTGTGTAGTATTGTGTATTGTGTTATTGTATTTCAGTGTTGTAGTATTGTGTTGTGTAGTTTAGTGTGGTGTGTTGTATTGTGTGTGTATTGTGTGTGTTTGTGTTGTGTAGTGTAGTGTTGTGTAGTATTGTGTTGTATTGTGTATGTTAGTGTTGTATGTGTTGTGTGTGTATTGTGTTGTGTTGTGTTGTGTGTGTGTTGTGTTGTGTTGTAGTGTTAGTGTAGTATTGTGTTGTGTTGTGTTGTATTTGTGTTGTGTGTGTATTGTATTGTGTTGTGTGTGTTGTGTGTTGTGTTGTGTGTGTGTAGTATTGTGTTGTGTTGTGTAGTGTGTAGTATTGTGTGTGTTGTGTAGTGTTGTGTAGTGTAGTATTGTAGTGTAGTAGTGTGTAGTGTGTAGTGTAGTGTGTGTGTTGTGTTGTATTGTGTTGTGTAGTGTTGTGTAGTGTTGTGTTGTATTGTGTTGTGTAGTGTGTAGTGTTGTGTAGTGTTTGTAGTGTTAGTGTGTAGTATTGTGTAGTGTTGTGTTGTGTAGTGTAGTGTGTGTTGTGTCAGTGTGTGTGTGTGTTGTGTGTGTGTTGTGTGTAGTGTGTGTGTGTGTGTAGTATTGTGTAGTGTGTAGTGTGTTGTGCATTGTGTTGTGTTGTGTTGTGTTTGTGTTGTGTTGTGTTGTGTAGTGTAGTGTTGTGTAGTGTTTGTGTAGTGTAGTGTTGTGTAGTGTTGTGTAGTATTGTGTAGTGTTGTGTATTGTGTTGTGTTGTGTAGTGTGTAGTGTTGTGTAGTGTTGTATTGTGTTGTGTTGTGTTGTGTATTGTATTGTGTTGTGTTGTGTTGTAGTGTTGTGTAGTGTGTTGTAGTTTGTGTTGTGTTGTGTTGTAGTATTGTGTTGTGTTGTGTATTGTGTATTGTGTGTGTGTTGTGTTGTGTGTTGTGTTGTGCTGTCAGTGTTGTGTTGTGTTGTGTAGTGTGTTGTGTGTGTATTGTTGTGTTGTGTTGTGTTGTGCTGTATTGTGTAGTGTGTATTGTGTTGTATTGTGTAGTGTGTTGTGTGTTGTATTGTGTGTAGTATTGTGTTGTGTATTGTTGTGTAGTATTGTGTTGTGTAGTGTGTAGTTGTGTAGTATGTGTTGTGTAATGTGTTGTGTAGTATTGTGTTGTGTTGTGTAGTTTAGTGTGTAGTTGTGTTGTGTTGTGTAGTTTAGTGTAGTATTGTGTTGTGTTGTGTAGTTTAGTGTAGTATTGTGTTGTGTTGTGTAGTGTGTGTATTGTAGTGTGTATTGTGTAGTATTGTGTTGTGTTGTGTAGTGTTGTGTAGTGTGTTGTGTAGTGTGTGTTGTGTTGTATTGTTGTGTGTGTGTAGTGTGTGTGTAGTTGTGTTGTATTGTGTGTGTGTTGTGTTGTGTGTGTTGTGTTGTGTTGTGTAGTGTGTGTGTATTGTGTGTGTGTGTGTGTGTAGTGTGTTGTTGTGTTGTGTTGTGTAGTTTAGTGTTGTGTGTTGTGTAGTGTGTATGTGTTGTGTAGTGTGTTGTGTTGTGTTGTGTTGTGTTGTGTTGTGTGTGTATTGTTGTGTTGTGTTGTGTTGTGTTGTAGTGTTGTGTTGTGTTGTGTAGTTTGTGTTGTGTTGTGTTGTGTTGTGTAGTGTTGTTGTGTTGTGTTGTGTAGTGTTGTATTGTGTAGTGTTGTGTAGTGTTGTATTGTGTTGTGTTGAGTAGTGTAGTATTGTGTTGTGTTGTGTTGTGTTGTATTGTATTGTATTGTGTTGTGTTGTGTAGTGTACAGTGTTGTGTAGTGTCAGTTGTGTTGTGTTGTGTTGTGTTGTGTTGTATTGTGTTGTGTTGAGTGTATTGTGTTGTGTAGTGTGTGTGTGTGTAGTGTTGTGTTGTGTAGTTGTGTTGTGTTGTGTTGTGTGTGTGTTGTGTTGTGTTGTGTTGTGTTGTGTTGTGTATTGTGTTGTGTTGTGTAGTGTGTTGTGTTGTGTAGTTGTGTTGTGTTGTATGTGTTGTGCATTGTATGTGTTGTGTTGTGTTGTGCATTGTGTGTGTGTGTGTGTTGTGTGTTGTATGTGTTGTGTTGTGTTTGTATTGTGTGTGTTGTGTTGTGTTGTGTTGTGTTGTGCTGTGTTGTATTGTGTATGTGTGTGTGTGTGCTGTGTCAAGTGTGCTGTGCAGTGTGTGTTGTGGTGCTGTAGTGTGTTGTGTAGTGTTGTGCTGTGTTGTGCGTTAGTGTGTGTGTGTGTATAGTGTTGTGTAGTGTTGTTGTGTGTGTGTGTGTAGTGTTGTGTATTATTGTGTAGTGTAGTATTGTGTTTGTGTTGTATTGTTTGCCAGTGTAGTGTGTGTTGTATTGTGTTGTGTGTGTATTGTGTTGTTTTGTGTTGTGTTGTGTTGTGTTGTGTTGTGTGTAGTGTTGTGTAGTGTTGTATTGTGTAGTGTTGTGTAGTATTGTGTAGTATTGTGTTGTGTTGTGTAGTAGTTTAGTGTAGTTGTGTTGTGTTGTGTAGTGTTGTGTAGTGTTGTGTAGTTGTGTAGTGTGTGTGTGTTGTGTGTGTGTTGTATTGTGTAGTGTGTGTGTATTGTTGTGTGTGTTGTGTTGTGTTGTGTAGTGTTGTGTTGTGTTGTGTTGTGTTGTGTTGTGTTGTGTTGTAGTGTTGTATTGTGTTGTGTTGTGTTGTAGTGTTGTGTTGTTGTGTTGTGTTGTATTGTATCATTGTAGTGTTTGTGCCATGTTGTGTAGTAGTTTGTGTAGTATTGTATCAGTAGTAGTTGTGTAGTTGTGTAGTGTTGTATTGTGTTGTGTTGTGTAGTGTTGTAGTTGTGTTGTGTTGTGTAGTGTGTAGTTGTGTTGTGTTGTGTAGTGTGTTGTGTTGTGTTGTGTGTGTGTAGTGTGTAGTATTTCATAGTGTTGTGTTGAATCCCTCAGGCCTCCCGGCTCGGAGGAGCAGATCTTGCGGCCGTGGATCGTGGTGAACCTGGTGGTGGCGCTGTTGGTGGGCCTGGCCTGGGCTGTTGTGTCCACGCGGCCGGACATCGACTACACAGAAGGTGAGTGGAGACGATTATTGATCTTTGTTCATCATCATTGATCGATTGTCGATCACCTGAGACGAACTCAGGACTCGTCTGGACCTGCAGCCGCTCTCAGAGCTGCTTAGTTTTTACTTTTATTCATTTTTAGTTTTATTAGTTTTTACTTTTATCTCACATGTTTTGTCTGATAAATAAAGACGAGTCCAAACGGTCAGCAGGCCTGTTGTTGTTTGGACATTTGAAGATCAAGGAGACCTGAGGGCTGTTCCATGAAGCTGGATTAAGGGAAAGCCTGGTTTATTTCGATAAGTCTGGCTCATTTAAGAGAGAGTCTCGCTTCCATCATCGTGGCTTATTTGAATGCCCGCTGAGTAACCATGGTAACTAATGCCGCAGAGCTAGCCTGGCTTTCCCTTAATCCAGCTTCGTGGAACAGCCCTCTGAGTGCAGCTGTGATGGAGTTTCTGATGATATGAAAGTCTGTTTTTACTGTCATTAAGGAAACATTTGCTCACCCAGCTCCTGACAGACGCACACACTCAGAGACGTGTGTGTTGTGTTGTGGTGTGTGTTTAGCTATATAGATTAACAGTGTGATTCCTGATGCAGCCACCAGAGAGAGCCAAAGTCCAAATACTGAAATACAGCACACACTGACTGTAAAGTTCATTTAGACTCATCAAGGGGGTGTACAAGTGTGTTATATACTAAATATATGTGACTGTGTGTGTGTGTGTGTGTGTGTGGTCTCCGTAATAATGTGATGAACTTGTTTTTCTTTCAGAGTTTCTGATGACAATGGAGGTGGAGGGATACCCGAGAGGAGACGAGAACGTGGACATCCCTGCCTGAACCTGTCTGTGTGTGTGTGTGTCTGTCAGTCTGTCTGTGTGTGTGTGTGTGTGTGTTTTTGTCTGTGTGTGTGTGTGTGTGTTTTTGTCTGTCTGTGTGTGTGTGTTTTTGTCTGTCTGTGTGTCTGTGTGTCTGTGTGTGTGTGTGTGTGTGTGTGTGTGTCTGTCTGTCTCTGTGTGTGTGTGTGTGTGTGTTTGTCTGTCTGTGTGTCTGTGTGTGTGTGTGTGTGTGTGTGTGTGTGTCTGTCTGTCTCTGTGTGTGTGTGTGTGTGTTTTGTCTGTCTGTGTGTCTGTGTGTGTGTGTGTGTGTGTGTGTGTGTGTGTCTGTCTGTCTCTGTGTGTGTGTGTGTGTTTTTGTCTGTGTGTGTGTGTGTGTGTTTTTGTCTGTGTGTGTGTGTGTGAGTGTGTGTGTGTCTGTCTGTCTTTCTTGTTGTTGTTATTGTTTTTGTACATCACGTTGTGTAGCACTGAGTGTATTTTGTAAATAAACACATACAGGACTCGTACAGCTGTCGGGTGTTTGGTGTTTTGTGACCACATGGTGGCGCTGCTGCTCCAACAAACAAGCAGCTGCTGATGTTTCACTTGTTGGCATCAAACACACTTATTAAACAAAGAAAATCAACCTGTGCTCAGATCAGGAGATTTTAGATTTTCTCTCTCTGTGCTGTGGGGGAAAAGTTGTAGTTTAGTGTATAATATGCAGAGATGATCAGACTATTATTTATTATTGTCTAAAGAAATTCAGACTCAGGTGGTCCTGCAGGTTCGGTGTTGGATCCAGATCACCTGTTGGAACTTGAAACTTTAGAGAGGACATTCAAACCGCTCAGGAAATCTTTCAGTGACTCTGCAGCAGATATTACCATGAAGCAAACATACTTTATACTTTACTCTTCATTCACACACACAGATTAAAAGTGTAAAACACAAATCTTATAAAACAAAAAGAAAGAGAAAGTTAAAAATATGCATGAAGCAGATTCTTTATTCAAATATACATGTACTGAAATATTTCCCTGAGATGTTCATGTGTTACACAGAGACTCATCCTACAAAGCATCTAAGACTAAATACTAACTATTAAATTGTGCCAAGACATTGAGTCTTTCAGTCTAAACATAAGTTAAACAGGTACGGTTCAGTATAAAGAAACGTGTATAAATAACAGTATGGTTCAGATGGTTCACAGTAACTTATTTAGTCCTCAGACATTTAAAATCAACCTTTAGCTTATCTTTGTAGTGCTGCTGCTTCACTCTCAGACATTAATGAGGATATTTTATTGGGTTATCAGTCTCATTACATCCTTATTGGCTTCTGAAAACCACATTAATACTTGTGCATTTTAGCATGTGTATAGGAGGGGAAGTAAAACAAAATTAGGTCAAGCAACAATTGATCATGTGTGAAAGAATACATCACAGTACATACACAGAAATCCAGAACGAAGACAGCAGATTAAAAAGGTAAACATTAACATAAACTACCATGTACAGGTATAACATATATATATAAATGTAAATAAAAATATACTGTAAATATTCAAATTCAAATTCAAATTTATTTATTTAGAGCCCAAAATCACAAACATTGTTTGCCTCGGATGGGCTTTACAATCTGTACAGTTGTGACACCCTCTGTCCTTAGACCCTCTGAACCAGGGTCAGGAAAAACTTCAAAAAAACCCTTTATGGGAAAAAGAAGAAACCTGAGGAAGAGCCACAGATGAGGGATCCCTCTCCCTGGGACGGACAGACGTGCAATAGATGCCACATGTACAGAGAACATCATCAATCATATTATGGATGGAATTATACATGAGTCGTAATAAACTGTAGATAAACTGAGTTCATTGGTTTAGTCCATGTGTGAAGGTATCACAGGTAATGGAAATGAGTCTGTGAGTCCAGGTGCATCTCTAGATGTCCTCATATGGAGCTCTGGGCCACTCGACCTTCTCTCCACAACACAGCACAGACACAGATCATGTCCCCACCAGGCCAGTGAACCTCAGACAGATGGACCACAACCAGAATCAGTGAGGAACCTGCAAGACTGGAGAGAACAAAGAGGACCGGGGCTCCGGCAGTAACATGCACTTTACAGGACATCAGAGTATTCACATTAACCGCTTTACGCTTTTGACACTTTAGCCACCAATTTAACTACTTTAACCAGTTTAGCCACTACCACTTTAACCAGTTTCTAAAAGTGACTCCAGTTTGCACTACTACCATAATATGAGTAAAGGAAGCAGAGGAAGAGGAAGCAGAGAAAGAGGAAGCAGAGACAGAGGAAGAGGGAGAGGCCTGCCCGGTGCATGCATCATGGGAGCCCCCCGGCAGTCTAAACCTAAGCCTATAGCAGCATAACTAAGGGCGAGCCTGTGCCCACCCTAACTATAAGCTTTATCAAAAAGGAAGGTTTTAAGTCTATTCTTAAACACTGACACTGTGTCTGCCTCTCGGACCCAGACTGGGAGCTGGTTCCAGAGAACAGGGGCCTGATAGATAGCTGAAGGCTCTGCCCCCTAGACTACTTCTGGAAACCCTGGGAACTACAAGTAAGCCTGCGTTTTGGGAGCGCAGCGCTCTAGTCGGATGATAAGGAGTTATCAATTCATTAAGATATGAATGGTGGTGCCAGACCATGCAGAGCCTTATATGTGAGGAGGAGGATTTTAAAATCCACTCTAAATTTTACAGGGAGCCAATGCAGAGAAGCCAATACTGGAGTAATATGGTCTCTTTTCCTGGTTCTTAGTCAGCACCCGACCCGAGCAGCGGCATTCTGGACCAGCTGTAGAGTCTTTAACGACTTGTTTGGGCAGCCTGATAAAAGTGAATTACAATAATCCAGCCTGGAAGAGACAAATGCATGGACTAATTTTTCAGCATCGCTTTGGGACAAAAAGTGCCGAATTTTTGCGATGTTGCGCAGGTGGTAAAAAGCAGACCTTGAAATATGCTTAATATGGGTGTCGAAGGACATATCCTGATCAAATAAAACCCCGAGGTTCCTTACAGTGGTGCTGGAGGCCCAGTTAATGCCATCCAACAAGGCTATCTTAGGAGAAAGCGTGTTCCTCAGGTGTTTCGGACCTAATAGGATCACTTCAGTTTTATCTGAGTTCAACAACAGGAAATTTCTGGTCATCCAAGCCTTTATATCTTTAAGGCAGGCCTGGAGTTTCAGGAGCTGATCAGTTTTGTGTGGCTCCACTGATAAATATAATTGGGTGTCATCAGCATAACAATGGAAATCTATGGAGTGCCTCCTGATGATATTGCCAAGGGGCAGCATATACAAAATAAACAGAATTGGACCTAGCACTGAACCTTGTGGAACTCCATGACAGACTTTAGTATGCACAGAGGATTCATTATTAATATGGACAAACTGAGACCGATCTGATAAGTATGATCTGAACCAGTTTAATGCAGACCCTTTAATACCAAGCAGTTTTTCCATTCTCAGCAACAGGATGTGATGGTCAACTGTATCAAAGGCAGCACTGAAGGTCTAACAGGACAAGTACAGACAGAAGCCCTCTATCTGATGCTGTCAACAGGTCATTAGTGACTTTCACAAGTGCTGTTTCTGTGCTATGGTGAGCTCTAAATCCTGACTGAAAAACTTCAAAAAGACTATTACTGTGGAGATAATTACATAACTGGCTGGCAACGGCTTTCTCTAGAATCTTAGACAAAAATGGGAGGTTGGATATTGGTCTGTAATTGGCTAACACATCTGCATCAAGTGTAGGTTTTTTGATCAATGGTTTAATTACAGCTACTTTAAAAGACTTGGGTACAAAGCCTGACACCAGAGACAGATTAATAATATGCAGCAGTGATGTGCCAATAAATGGGAAAACTTCCTTAAGCAGCGTAGTTGGGATCGGGTCTAGGAGACAAGTTGTTGCTTTCGATGATGAAACTAACGAGGATAATTCGGGAAGGCCAATTGGAATAAAACTGTCTAAGCAATTGTCAGGTTTTAATGTATCTGCTCCTAAATTTCCTGAGTCTGAAGGATCGGAGTCTAACGAGGGCAGATCCTGACAAATTTTGTCCCTAATATTCAGAATCTTGTCATTAAAGAAGCTCATGAAATCATTACTACTTAAACTTAAGGGGATGCAGGGTTCAATAGAGCTATGGCTCTGTGTCAGCCTGGCTACAGTGCTGAAAAGAAACCTAGGGCAGTTCTTATTTTTCTCTATTAATTCTGAATAGTAGGCTGCTCTGGCATTACACAGGGCTTTCCTATATGTTTTGAGACTCTCTTTCCAGGCTAGGCGAGAGTCCTCCTCTTTGGTGGAGCGCCATATCCTTTCCAATTGTCGCGTTGTTTGTTTTAACTTGCGAGTTGCAGAGTTAAACCATGGTGCCAGTCTCTTTTGTTTTATAATCTTTCTTTTTAGGGGCGCAACAGAGTCCAGAGTGCCTCTGAGTGAGTCCATGGTGTTTCTAACAAGTTGGTCAATTTGGGGGGAGCTCAAAAAATGAGAGAGTCGTCAGAGATACTAGGAAATCTAACTGACTTTAATGCTGTCGGAATTGCTTCCTTAAATTTAGTCCTAGTACAATCGGGTAACCATCTAGTGAACACTAATTTTTCTAGAGGTGCATAGTCCTGTAGTAATAGGAATTCAAATGATACTAAGTAGTGGTCTGATAACACAGGATTTTGGGGGGAGACTATTAAGTGCTCAATATCAATACCATAGGTGAGGACCAAATCAAGGGTGTGATTGTGACAGTGAGTTGGAGAATTTACTCTCTGAGAAAACCCAATGGAGTCCAATAATGAGATGAATGCTGTGCTAAGACTGTCACTATCCATGTCCACATGAATATTAAAATCACCTACAATAATTACCTTGTCATTTTCAAGGACTAAATTTGACAAGAACTCTGAAAATTCAGATAAGAATTCAGAGTATGGGCCTGGAAAATGGGGGTGCGGTACACTACAGCAACTAGTATTGGCTTTGTGCTCCTCCAGGCTGGAGATGAAAGAGTAATAGTAAGGCTTTCAAATGAGCTGTAGCCCTCTTTAGGCCGAGAATTTATTAATAGGGCTGAATTAAAAATGGCTGCAACTCCACCTCCTCGTCCAGTGTCTCGAGGAACATGAACGTTAGAATGACTCGGTGGAGTGGATTCATTTAGGCTAACAAATTCTTCCTGACCTAGCCAGGTCTCAGTAAGGCAGAACAGGTCTATATCAGAGTCAGATATCAAATCATTTATCAGAACAGCCTTAGAGGCCAGAGATCTGATGTTTAAGAGGCCACACACTTAATTTTCTTATTATGCTGTCGCTGAGTTGCTACAGCAGTTGTGTTAATTTTTATTAGATTTTTCTGAATAACTCCCCTTTTTGGTTTTAAGAGTTTAAATGGTCGCTGGGCAGACACAGTTTCTATTCTATATTGGGTGTGCAGCTGCTCTAATGGAGGCGCAGAGAAGCGTGTAAGACTGCAGCTCTGCTTACTGGTCCAACTCTGGTATGTCATGAATTAGGACTAATAAAACTTTCTATATTTCTAGACAGGAGAGCGGCTCCAGCCAAAGTGGGATGGATACCATCTCTCCTAATCAGGCCAGATCTCCCCCAAAAAGGCTGCCAATTATTAATAAAGCCCACGCCGTTTGCAGGACACCACCTCGTTTATATATGTATACATATATAGATAAAATGAATAATAATAACAGTACAATGGTGTGATATAAAGCAGTGGTATAAAGTAAAATAAAATGTGAATATTCAAGTAAAGTACATTAATACTGCACTTCTTTTAGGACACTTTATACTTCAGTGATGGTGACTCCACCTGTGATGTTTACCTTCCACACCTGAGGACAAGCACTCAGTAATTTAAAGTCGTGTGTAAATGGATTTTCCCATTTACATTCCTACAGCTGTCACCGTTAGATGAGGTCACCTGAACGCTCCATTAACCGCATGACGGAACATCTCGTATTAATCACACACATTTCTCGTATTTTTCTGTCAGTAAGCACAGACACAGAGTCTATGTTTGTATTTGTGAGGTGTCTGGTCGTTCAGCTCCCCTCCGTGTGGGCTCCTCCGGCCCCCTCCCGTCCTCTGCTCGTTCATCCGGTGTCGGTGTTGGTATTTCCCGCGGGCCGTGGAGGCGGCCGGTCGGCGGTGCAGCAGTAAAGATGGCGGAGCTGCAGATGCTGCTGGAGGAGGAGATTCCTGCGGGACGGAGAGCTTTACTGGACAGCTTCACCAACCTGGAGAGGGTGGCCGACTACTGCGAGACCAACTATGTCCAGGTACCGCACTCACACAGCGACACGCCGGGCAGCCGGTGAGGGTCGGGGCGGGCGGTGATGGAGCTCCGGGACTGTTTCACCGAAAACCGTTAAATTCTCGGCGGACTCCGTTTGAAAAGTGACCGATTCTACCGCTAACAGAAAACACGTTAAAGTGCTTTCAGTGGCCCAAAACTCCACCAAACTCCTCTGTTTTTATTAAAAATCTACTTTTATTACAGGATATTAAATCTACACTGTTTGAATTAAGCTTTTAATTAAGTTCAATACTTTCTAAAGTTTGCATTTGACTTAATTATTTGTTAATTAATCTATCATACCTGCGCCGAATAAAAGAAGGAGTCATGTTTAGAAGTGAAATGTGTTCAGCTACCTTAAAAAAGTTTGTGATATTTGTAGATTATCAGGGACTCATTAAATGGAGATATTTGAATGGGAGTCTGGTGAGACAGAATCTGTGAAGTTTACTGTTCCACACATCACATTAAACACACATCAGACAGTGGTGAGGATTTAAATCTGTCATGAAAAACACTTATTTATGTAAGAAAATATAAGTTATGACCTTACTGATCATTTATATAAATGTAGTGTAGTTTCTGCTTCAGAAGAAGGATAATAATGTAAGAAGAAATGTTTAAAATGCAAATTAACTGAACACAAAATGATGGAGTTCAACTCATTTTACCTTATTAATCCATCCATCCATCCATCCATTTTCATCCGCTTGGTCCGGGACCGGGTCGCGGAGGCAGCAGTCTGAGCAGAGATGCCCAGACTGACTCCCTCACCCCAGACACTTCCTCCAGCTCTTCCGGGGGGACCCCGAGGCGTTCCCAGGCCAGCCGAGAGACATAGTCTCTCCAGCGTGTCCTGGGTCTTCCCCGAGGCCTCCTCCCGGTGGGACATGCCTGGAACACCTCCCTAGGGAGGCGTCCAGGGGGCATCCAAGAAATAGATGCCCGAAGCCACCTCAGCTGACTCCTCTCGATGATGCATGAAGGAGCAGCGGCTCTACTCCGAGCTCCTCCCGAGTGACTGAGCTTCTCACCCTATCTCTAAGGGAGCGCCCAGCCACCCTGCGGAGGAAGGAAACTCATTTCGGCCGCTTGTATCCGCATGATCTTGTCCTTTCGGTCATTACCCAAAGTTCATGACCATAGGTGAGGGTGGGAACGTAGATTGACCGGTAAATCGAGAGCTTCGCCTTCCGACTCAGCTCCTTCTTCACCACGACGGTCCGGTACACCGACCGCATAACTGCGGACGCTGCACCAATCCGCCTGTCAATCTCACGCTCCATCTTTCCCTCACTCGTGAACAAGACCCCCCGAGATACTTGAACTCCTCCACTTGAGGCAGGACCTCTCCACCCACCCGGAGAGGGCACGCCACCCTTTTCCGGTCGAGAACCATGGCCTCGGATTTGGGGAGGTGCTGATTCTCATCCCAGCCGCTTCACACTCGGCTGCAAACCGCTCCAGCACATGCTGAAGGTCCTGGCTTGAAGAAGCCAACAGGACAACATCATCTGCAAAAAGCAGAGATGAAATCCTGTGGTTCCCAAACCGGACTCCCTCCGGCCCCTGGCTTCACGCCTAGAAATCCTGTGTCCATAAAGATTATGAACAGGACCGGTGACAAAGGGCAGCCCTGCCGGAGTCCAACATGCACTGGGAAACAGGTCTGACTTACTGCCGGCAATGCGAACCAAGCTCCTGCTCCGGTCGTACAGAGACCGAACAGCCCTTAGCAAAGGCCCCCGGACCCCATACTCTCGCTGGAGCACTCCCCACAGAATACCACGAGGGACACGGTCGAATGCCTTCTCCAGATCCACAAAGCACATGTGGACTGGTTGGGCAAACTCCCATCCAAACCCTCCAAGCACCCTGTGGAGGGTATAGAGCTGGTCCACTGTTCCACGACCAGGACGAAAACCGCGCATTGTTCCTCCTACTGAATCCAAGGGTCGACTATAGGCCGGCCGAATTCTCCTCTCCAGTACCCTGGCGTAGAGACCTTCCCGGGGAGGCTGAGAAGTGTGATCCCTCTGTAGTTGGAACACACTCTCCCTCTCGGTCCCCCTTTTTAAAAAGAGGGACCACCACCCCAGTTTGCCACTCCAGAGGTACACTGTCCCCAACCTCCATGCAATGTTGCAGAGGCGTGTCAGCCAAGACAGCCCCACAACATCCAGAGACTTGAGGTACTCAGGGCGGATCTCATCCACCCCCGGCGCCTTGCCACCAAGGAGCTTACGAACTACCTCAGTGACTTCGGCTCGGGTGATGGACGAGTCCACCTCAGAGTCCCCAGCCCCTGCTTCCTCACTGGAAGGCAAGTCGGTGGGATTGAGGAGATCCTCGAAGTATTTTTCTTCCACCGTCCGACAATGTCCTCAGTTGAGGTCAACAGCTCCCCACCCGCACTGTAAACAGTGTTGGCAGAGTACTGCTTCCCCCTTCTGAGGCGCCGGACGGTTTGCCAGAATCTCTTCGAGGCCGACCGATAGTCCTCCTCCATGCCATGCCTCACCGAACTCCTCCCAGACCCGAGTTTTTGCCTCCAGGACCGCCCAGGGCTGCTGGCTTGCTTGCCAGCCTGCCGGTACCTGTCAACTGCGTCCAGGAGTCCCACAGGCCAACATGGTCCGATAGGACTCCTTCTTCAGCCTGACAGCGGCATCCCTTACTTCCGGTGTCCACCACCACTCGGGTTCGGGGATTGCCACCACGACAGGCACCAGAGACCTTGCGTCCACAACTTCGAACTGCCGCGCGTCGACAATGGAGGCAGAGAACATGGTCCACTCGGACTCAATGTCCCCAGCCTCCCTCGGAATCTGTGAGAAGCTCTTCCGGAGGTGGGAGTTGAAGACCTCCCTGACAGAGGGCTCGGCCAGACGTTCCCAACAGACCCTCACAATGTCAATACGTTTGGGTCTGCCAGGTCTGTCCAACTTCCTCCTCTGCCAGCGGAGCCAACTCACCACCAGGTGGTGATCGGTCGGTTGACAGCTCAGCCCCTCTCTTTACCCGAGTGTGTCCAAGACGATACGGCCGGAGATCAGATGAAACGACAACAAAGTCGATCATCGACCTCCGGCCTAGAAGGTCGTCCTGGTGCCACGTGCACTGATGGACACCCTTATGCTTGAACATGGTGTTCGTTATGGACAAACTGTGACTAGCACAGAAGTCCAATAACAGAACACCGCTCGGGTTCAGATCGGGGAGGCCGTTCCTCCCGATCACGCCCCTCCAGGTATCACTGTCGCTACCCACATGAGCGTTGAAGTCCCCCAGTAGAACAATGGAGTCCCCAGCCGGAGCACTATCAAGTACCCCTCCCAGGGACTCCAAGAAGGCCGGGTACTCTGTACTGCTGTTCGGCCCATATAGGCACAAACAACAGCAAGAGACCTATCCCCAACCCGAAGGCGCAGGGAGGCGACCCTCTCGTTCACCGGGGTGAACTCCAACACGTGGCGGCTGAGCTGGGGAGCTATAAGCAAGCCCACACCAGCTCGCCGCCGCTCACCCTGGGCAACTCCAGAGTAGTGGAGGGTCCAGCCCTCTCAAGGAGCTGGGTTCCAGAGCCCAAGCCCAAGCTATGCGTGGAGGTGAGCCCGACTATCTCTAGCCGGTACCTCTCAACCTCCCGCACGCAGAGCTCAGGCTCCTTCCCCCCCAGCGAGGTGACATTCCATGTCCCTATTGCCAGAGTTTTGGTCCAGGGATTGGGTCGTCGAGGCCCCTGCCACTGACGACTGCCTACCCAAACCACATTGCACCGGCCCCTCATGGACCTTCCTGCGGGTGGTGAGCCTACTGGAAGGCGGGCCCACACGTCGCCATTTCCGGGCTGAGCCCGGCCGGGTCCCGTGGGCAAAGACCCGGCCACCAGGCGCCTCGCCTGCGAGCCCCAACCCCAGGCCTGGCTCCAGGGTGGGGCCCCGGTAACGCCAATCCGGGCGACGTAACGGTCCTTGATATTCTTCTTTTCATGATGGGCTTGTGAACCGCTCTTAGTCTGGCCCGTCACCTAGGACCTGTTTGCCATGGGAGACCCTACCAGGGGCGTAATGCCCCCGACAACATAGCTCCTAGGATCATTCGGGCACACAAACCCCTCCACCACAGTAAGGTGGCGGTTCAAGGAGGGGTACCTTATTAATATTTAATTTAATTAGTTTCTTAATATCATAATAATAATAATAATAATCATTTTACACACTACTGTTTATATTATTCATATCAACATTTATATGTAGTTATATATATTTATTACTACAGTTAAACCTCCATTTATCACATCATCTGCCTCAACACTATTATATTTCTATTTATATTCCACTTTATTTGTTTATTTATACCTCGAGCTTTAGTCATTTTTAATTCATTTAATTTAACTCTATATTTTTGAGCATTGTCTGTGTGTGTGTGTGTGTGTGTGTGTGTGTGTGTGTGTGTGGCGAGGGCTGTTATGAACAACTGCTCAGCCTCAGTTGGCTCTAAATACACACCTGTTCATCGCCACATTTCACATCCAATCGCCTGAGAGTGTGTGGGAGAGTGTGTGTGTGTCAATCAATCAGATAGTCTGCTTTTCCTCGGGCTTAAAGAAGTTTTAATTAAAATACAGTAATTAAGGGACGACTGGTTTCCATGGTAACCGATTCAAAAATCTGTTTCCTTTTCTCCTCATTTTATTTCCTGAAGAAGTCCCTGTTCATCATTCATTAGTCAGGTCATACTTCCTTCTTCCCTTATGTCCTTCCTTGCTTGCATCATCCCTCCTTTCCTTCCTCATGTCCTCCCTCCCTCCCTCGTGTCCTCACAGTCGTCGTCCTACATTCAGCAGATGATGTTGGTTCTTATATAATCCATCAGTGCTGCTCTTTATGTTTTGTGGGTAAATATTTGGTTCAGTCATGTTAAACCGTGCCCCCCCATCAAACACCGTCAGGATTACATTGATCCAAAGCTGGGCTTATCGTTACACTGCTAATATTACTAATAATAGTGATCACATCAATATCTCATCATTTTGTTAGCTCATATCTGTTCTGATCAGATCCAGATCCTGATGTCAATCGATTATTGAATTTATATATAATTCATCTAACTTATACAGGATGAGTAAAATAGACGTCTCAGCTCATCACAGGTTGTTATCAGATTTTAATGGATCGATATCAGCTAAAATAAAACATATTAAAATATGATATTTTCTTTACTGCCCTCTTTGTCCTCCAGCCTGCCACAGTTTGAGTCTGTTGTTCATATAAGATCAGTAATTTAAGCTGATGAACGTACAATAATATTTTTGAATCAGGACCTTAGTTTTCAGATTGAGTATCTTATAAAATGTCAGATTAAGCAGTTTTAGCTGTTATTTCAATGTGTGAGTTACAAATTTAACACTCAGGTGAACATCAGTACAGATGTGACTCAGCAGATAGATTATATTAAAGGATATTTATCATCCAGTTGACGACATTAAGCCACGTGTCCAGTTTACTGTGGTGACTCCAGGTGAGCAGCTGAGCCTCGTTCATCAACCCAACGTAGGAACCAGAGCGCAGAAATCATCTTACATTCATGTGTGATTAATGTTCATATGTTCATCCTGTAAACACCACACACCTTCACACACTGTTCACAGTTTACCACACAGAGAAACCTGAACGTGAAGTGAAACTTCTCTGACCTGGCGAGGATATTTTACCTCAGACTACATATTTTTAAATGAGTCTGATGATTCACTTTGATGCACCAAAACTTCACTCTCACTCTCGTCGAGCTTTGAGTTGAGTTTTCAGTTGTACGAATCTCTGAGTTTCTCTCAGTGAAGAAGAAAGCATCAGTTTAAGGCTCAAACTGTCAACCACAGCAGTGATTTTATTCCATACATCATCCCTCAGACGTCCTGTGACATCAGACCGGTTCTTTAACTGAACTGCAGACCTCAGTGTTTCTGTCTGCAGGTCGGAGAGTCTTCTGGGTCAGATCACGTTTCTCTCTGTCGTAAATGTAAGAATATAAAGGTGTATGATGTTTGAACCCTATATTGATCAATGCCCGATCTTTGATTCTGATTGGTCAGATACAAACATTTATTACATGTGAACCCTGTCATAAGATGATCTGTGCGCTCCTGTTTCTCCGTCTGATGGATAAATAAGAGCCGACATGTTGTTTGTCTGAATATTTAACAGTAAAACTATCAAACATCTCCAGATGGGATCAAAGCTGAAGTGAGAAAACCAGCAGAG
Source organism: Scortum barcoo (assembly GCA_023238725.1). Classification (NCBI taxonomy): domain Eukaryota; kingdom Metazoa; phylum Chordata; class Actinopteri; order Centrarchiformes; family Terapontidae; genus Scortum; species Scortum barcoo. The sequence continues at coordinate 1,458,905 of CM041550.1, forward strand.
ACTGCTTCATCCATGAAACAAAATTTATTTTTCAGGAATCTCAACTTGGATTTTGTGCATTTTTGAAGCCCCCTGAGCCGCCCCAACACACACACACACACACACACACACAGCTGGTACTGGTTAACTGTCAGCATCATAATGTAAGACGACCTCCTGCTGCTCATTGAAAACACATGGTACAGCTGGACGTGTGTGTGTGTGTGTTTCGGGATGGAAACCATGGCGATTGGTTTTCCAGTTAAAGGAGTATCGGCCTCCACCTTCGGCGTCGGTGCCAGGAACAGCTCCTGCGGGGGCGAAACAGGCCCAGAGCATTTTGGAAAGATGTGTTCGAGATCATGTGACATGATCTCACTTTTACTGTTCAAACCCCCCTTTAATGTTCCTGGTTTGTTTTATGTGCGTGTGTGTTTACTCCAGGAGTTGTTCAGCACTTTCACACTCTCTGCCCTTTGTCCTACGTTTCCCAGAATACCTTTAAACAAGAAGCAGAGATGATCCCTCAGTTCAATAATTCGGGATTTCAAGACGTTTTAAGATGGAGCAGACACAGCCTCCCTCTGACTTATCAAAAATAAAAATGAGATGTAGGAATAAAATATAATATATAAAACAAAACATAAAACTAAAATCAGCACAATTTGATATAAAGTATAGATAACACTGTTGAGCAGTGTTAGAAGGTGCAAGGAGATTAAGAGTGTTATGGTCAAAAAGTAAAGTGAAAATACGTAAAATATCACTAATTGATCTAATAATTACTTACTAGTTCACTCAGGCCTCTGAAATGTGAAGATTTGCTGTTAGAAACTCAAGCAGATCTGCTCCAACATATTCACACATTTTCTTCACACTGAAGAAGAATTTCATCTTTAGTCATTATGTTTGTTTTAAACACTGTGCAGCTCTTTTCATTTTAAAGTGTTTTGGACGTCGTGTGGTACTTCTTTCTTTTTAATAATAATAATAATACATTTTATTTAAAGCGCCTTTCAGAGCACCCAAGGACACTGTACAATAAATGAATTAACAGCACTAAAAGTTTAGAATAAAAACAACAAAAGTAAAAGAGTAAACAACACAATTTAAAAAAAAAAAAAAAAACATCACAGAAAAGATAGTGAGGTGAGGGAGTAATTTTAAGTTTCTCTTTCTCTTCTGTTTATTGTGGACACATAATACTTATATTATTTTGTGTCAAGAATAAGGATGTGAAGTTTATTTATATAACACCTTTCAGGAACAGACTTCACAAAGTGCTTCACAACAAAAACACAGCAAAGAAAATAACAGACAGAGCAACAGACAAATAAAAAAAAACAGGATAAATTCCTTTCATGTAAAATTAAATGGGCGTTGCCATCTTGAGCTGTGACGTCATTTGGAGTCTGAGCAGTTGAGGGGGGGAGCCTCAGTATTGAGGTCCCGCTCACACATCCAATGAACTCAATCAATGATCAATATTTAGTGACTGTTAGCTGACAATCACCTGCTAAAGTTAAAGTTGCGTTTCCTCTCGATGTTTCTACGCACAATTCCTGAAAAGACGTCATTAAATAACTAATTAAAATCAAGCTCATCAGAAAAACAAACATCAGCATGATCAGAACTATGTAAAGTGACAGAAAGCATCTCAGGGAAACTTTTATTTGATGTTTGTCCTGTTAACATGTAAACATGTAAATACAGTTACACATAATCATACATATATGTGCTATACGTGTAATACACTCCCCTCCAAAAGTATTGAACAGTGAATTCCTGTATTTTTTCTGTAGACAGAAAACATTTGGGTTTGACATCACCTGGATCTGATACACAACTTAGAAGATAGCATTATTTGTAATGGAAAACCACATCTCACTGTTCAATACTTTTGGAAGGGAGTGTATGTGAGTTAAAGTGCAGATAATACTGCAGGTACCGCTGTGAATGAGGAAACATCAGAGAATAGTTAAATTCCCAGATGTGGCTCCATTTAAGGTTCACAGTTATATGATGTATTAATGATGTGATAAATATACATCAGCTCATCTGTAGAAGTTTAAACACGAGGGACCTGTCCATGTAAGGTAGAAACGTGTGTGCATGTGTGTTTTGGACTAAAGGACATATAAAGAGTTATGAGGTGTTACACACACACACACACACACACACACACATACACACACACACACACACACACACACACACACACACACACACACAGGTCTTGCTCTCATAAAACAGCCATCAATATTTTTACTTCCCTTAGTTTTGGTCAAACCTCGTATCTGTCTGATGTGGGTCAGTCTGCTGTAAGAGGCCAGTTTATTACAGCTGTTGTGTCTAAAATGTGAGTTCCTGGATATTAAATATTCCTCTGCAGTTTTCAGTGGTGGTCCAGTTATATTTACTGTAATAAAGTGTCGTGCTTACACTATGTTTGAGTGAAGAAATAATGAATGCAGGAGGTAAAACAAAACGTTCCCCTCATATCTGATATTCCAGTTATAAGTGTCTGAGTGGTTGTTATTCGTGGTGTTAAACTCTCCACACTCATGAAGAGCTGTTTCCTCTCCCTCTGTTGGACTCTGACCATCTTTAACCGTTTGTCCTCTCACAGCAGCAGGTTTCAGTCTCGTTCCCTCGCGGTGAATATTGTTCCTGTGAAGTGGTTCTGCATTTCTTGTATAGATGTTCTGATATGAGCCGTCGCTGTAGACCTTCCTTCCATCCACTCGCCTTACTGCGCTCAGAGCGTTCAAAACTGCTCGGCCTGTTTATTTTGAAAGAGCAACGTCCAATGAGGAAGCTCCAACTCTCGATCGACTCTACAGACTGTTTATAAAGATGGACGACATGACAGCCCCCCCACAGTGAAGCCAAATCATCTGGATCGCCTCCTGGTGGCTGGCTGCAGTACAGCTCATAAGCTCCGCCCCCTCCATGTTAACAGATGGGATAAACTAAAAAAATCAAACATCAAATAAATGTTTCCCAAAAATCCCAAAGTTTCTGTAATTTTACATAGTTTTTATCAAGCTAATGTTTGCTGATCAGTTTCAAGATTTCAAGAATTTATTGTCATTACACAACAATTTACATCAGCAATCATTGGTAATGAAATTCTTAAATCTCCAGGCTCTCCTAACAATGCTAAAAGAATATTAAAAACAATAGAGGCTGTCAACAAGAAAAAAAAAAGATAATTTAAAAAAAAAATAAAAATATAAAATAAAATTTAAGATAAATAATAAACTAGAGTAATAAAATAAATAAAGACCTTAAAATATAAGTTATACAATAAAATATAAACTGTAAATGTAAACTAAGTATTATAAGTAACATATATACAATAAGATATATATACAATAGAAGAATATATACAACAGAAGTGGTGGAGTTGTTAAGGAGTGGTGGTGTTGTCAACCGTCGGCCAGACGGCAGCAGGCAGAACAGTTTGTAGCTGGGTGACTGGGGTCCTTAATGATTTTGGTGGCCGCCTTCCTACACCGCTGGGTGTAGAGGTGCTACACAGCTCCGTCCTGGTGATGTGCTGAGCAGCTTTCACCTCCCTCTGTAGAGCCTTACGGTTGAGGGCAGGTGCAGCTGCTGTACCAGGCGGTGATGCAGCCAGTCAGGATCCTCTCTATGGTGCACCTGTAGAAGCTGCAGAGGAGATCCTGGAGTCCATGTTGATCCTCCGCTCAGCCTGCGGAGGAAGAAGAGCCGCTGTCTGGCTGACTTTGTGATAAAGTCAGTGTGATGAGTCCAGGTGAGGTCCTCACTGATGTGAACCCCGAGGAACCTGAAGCTGTTGACTCTGACTCTCTCCACCGTAGTCCCGTTGATGGAGAGGGGGGCGTGTTCCTCTCTCTGCCTCCTCCTGAAGTCCACGATCAGCTCCTTAGTTTTGCTGACGTTGAGATGGAGGTTGTTGTCCTGGCACCAAGATGTCAGGGCTCTGACCTCTGACCTCTCTGTAGGCCGTCCTCGTCGTTGCCGGTGATCAGGCCAATGGGCACGGTCGTGTCGTCCAGCAAATTTGGCACGATGGTGTTGGAGCTGTGGGTGGCCACGCAGTCATGCGTGAACAGGGAGTACAGCAGAGGGCTGAGCACACAGCCCTGGGGGGCGCCAGGTGTTCAGAGTCAGGGTGGAAGGATGTGGTGCTGCCCATCCACACAGCCTGGGGTCTGCCCGTCAGGAAGTTCAGGATCCTAGTCACAGAGGGCGCTGTTGAGCCCGAGGTCTCTGAGCTTGGTGACGAGCTTGGAGGGCACGATGGTGTTGAATGCTGAACTGTAGTCAATGAACAGCATTCTCACATATGTGTCCCTCTGGTCCAGGTGGGAGAGGGCAGTGTGGAGGGTGAGGGCGATGGCATCTTCAGTTGACCTATTGGGCCTGTAGGCAAACTGAAGTGGGTCCAGTGAGTCCGGGATGGAGGAGGTGATGAATGATTTGACTAACCGCTCAAAGCACTTCATGATGGTGGAGGTGATGCTACTGGGCGGTCGTCATTCAGGGAGAGGATTTTGGTTTTCTTGGGGACAGGGACAATGATGGTCTCCTTGAAGCATGTGGGGACTACAGACTGGAGCAGTGACATGTTGAAAATGTCTGCAAAGACGTCTGCCAGCTGATCTGCACACACCTTGAGAGCTCGGCCGGGGATGCCGTCAGGTCCAGGAGCCTTACGTGTGTTAATCCGTTTTAAAGTTCTGCACACGTCTGCCCTGGATATCACAGGTGGGCAGTGGTCCTCCTGAGCCTTTTGCACCTCCACAGCTGGAGAGGTGCTCTCAAAGCGGGCATAAAAAGTGTTCAGCTCGTCAGGCAGAGATGCAGACATCACCTCAGCACTGCTGATCTTCTTTTTGTAGTCCGTCAGAGAGTTTTTAATCCAGCCCACATGCTCCTGGTGTTGGAGTCCCTTGTAATGAGACTCCACTTTGTCCCTGTACTGTCTCTTTGCGCTGATGATGGCTCTCCGGAGCGCGTACCTGGACTTCCTGTACTCCTCCAAATCACCTGAGTTGTAGGCGTCTGTCCGTGCTTTAAGTTTGGCACGGACTTCTTTTGGAATGTCCGCACAGTAATCCTCGGTACGACGTCATCGATGCATTTTCCGATGTATCCAATGACCCGCGTCCGTGTATGTGTTTATGTCTGTGTCGTCCTTAAACACACACCACTCCGTCGTGCTGAAGCAGTCGCGCAGAGCCGAGTCTGATTGGTCGGACCACTGCTGAATGGTCCGCGTCACCGGTCCGTCACGCTTCAATTTCTGCCTATAGGAAGGCAGCAGCAGAACTGGGCGTGATCGCGTGTGTGTTCTCACCACGCGTAGGGACAGCTCATGTGTTGGTGATATCTCGGCAGGACTTTCAGAAAAAACAGTTTGGTTTTAATAAATGATTTTATTATATAAAAGGGGGCATGGTCTCTAAACACACCGGTGATCATAAACCTGGGCGTGGTGATGTAAAATGATTATTTATATGAGGAGCTCATGAACCTGGAGAGTTTAGGAGCCTGAATATTTGTTCAGATCAGGTCATTAGCTAACTTTTCCCCTCAAACACCTTCAGGAGGTTTGAAGCTTGTTTCATGTTGGTGTTGTTGGCTCGTATTTAAAACTGAACAGCAGCAGGAACGAGAGTCTGTCTTCATTCAGAAAGAGGTCAGAGGAATCAGAGCGTGCACATGTAGATCATGAACCCTGTACATTTAGTGTGTGTATGTGTGTGTTGCCCTGTCCTCGGGCTCAGAAGAGGCAGCCCTCCAACTAGGTCACTGCTAACAGGACATCAGATGGCTGAGAGGAAAGAGAGAAAATGAGATTTATAATAAGGACGATGCGACGGAGAGAGGGAGGAGAGGAGGTGAAAGAGAAATGATGGAGTGAGGAAGAAGAGGTGAGAGTCAGAGGGAAGAGAGTAAAAGATGAAAATGAGAAGTTAAAAACCTTTGTAGCTGTTAGTGAAGGTGTTTCTGCACAGGGGAGAGTGTCATCACAAATATAACTACACTTTAAAGGCAATGATGGAGGAAGAACTCACATTTTTCACTTTAGTAACAGAAGTTATATCTTTGTCAATCCACATATTCATCATTTTATTATATTGTGAATATATAATATTTATTGATGCGTTCTTGTGTAAACATCACTGATGTTGCAGCTCATTTCAGCTACTTTATATTCTGTGGCTTCAGTTATAACAATATATCGTCATTTTTTATTTAAAGGTGGAGTCTGTGAACTTCAGTTAGAAAACATTTTAAAAGTTGTGTGTTTGTCATCTTGCAGACAGATGTGACAAAATTCACATATTTTATAAATCAGCATCGTAATTTAGTTGTTTCAGCATCCTTTGATGTGTTTATTGTAATTAAATCCCATTAAAATCTGTTTATTTTGGGATAACACTGCTGCAGTAAACCAGATTAACTCAGCTGACGTGTGACTTGATAGACACAGTGAATATTTTCGGATTATGACAAACCAATTATGACCCTGATGCTCTGAAGAGTAAAAGTATAAAGTAACATAAGATGCAAATGAGTATTTTCATCATTTTATTTGATATAATTAAATCATTTTGAGCCAGATTGTGCCATAGACCAACAAGAGCCTGCTCTGAGGTCAGTGCGGCTGCATGTTCCTGCTGTTTACAGGGCTCATTATTCAGACAGGATGTCCCTTCATGAGCAGCGAACAGTGTGTGTTAGTGATGCACAGAGGTGTTCATATGTTTGTGTCTCTGGATCGTCAACACATCAGGAACATTCAGATCAATAGAGGGTAGTGGGTAAAAGCACACACATCAGCACTCACACCTTAAAGAAATGTGTACACGTGGATTCAGGTGAGATCTGTTAGAGACGAGCAGCAGATCTCCTGCTCAGGTAAATATCACAACGTTAGTTTACAGTCAGATAGTTGATGATGTGACAGAGAGAGAGGACTCTGATTGGTCTGATTCATGAACGGCCCAGAACACACCTGTGATTTAAATTAGAGACAAATACAACCCTGAGTATTCACTGTTTAACTGTGTGTGTGTGTGTTAGAGAGAGACGCTCACATTGGTGTCAGTGTGTTTCTTGTCTACCTCAGGCATGAATGAGTTAGCACTAACCTACATCATGCTTCAGAAAACACACACGCGTATTATGTACACATACAGTAGACATGTACACACGCACATAAATAAACACTCACATGTGGTTACACACATTTATGCACACTGATACGTGCAGTCATGCAAACACACACATACACACAGTTATTCTCTTGGTAAAATACTGAAAGTGACATTTCAGCACAAATCTTAGGAATCAAATCTGTCTGTGTGTGAGAGTGTGTGAGAGTGTGTGAGAGTGTGTGAGAGTGTGTGAGAGTGTGTGAGAGTGTGTGAGAGTGTGTGTGTTTCAGAGGTCAGGCACAGGTCGTCACATACACTAGATCATACACACACACACACACACACACACACACAAGTGTCGTTGCTCTGGGAGATGAGTTTGTGTTCATATACTGACTAATTATGAGTTAATGAGGCAACGTCCGTCAGTCTGCATCACTGTGAGTACATTACACTCACAAAGACTTTAATATACCATGTATGTATATACCAATATATATACCATGTTATATACTGTATGTACCATGTATATATATATATACATGTTATATACTTTATGTACCATGTTATATACGTACTGTATGTACCATGTTATATACTGTAACCATGTACTGTATGTACCATGTTATATACGTACTGTATGTACCATGTTATATACAAACTGTATGTACCATGTTATATACTATACTGCATGTACCATGTATATACTGTATGTACTACATATTATATACTATATGTACTATATATACTATGTATATATATACGTACTGTATGTACCATGTTATATACTGTTATGTACCATGTTATATACGTACTGTATGTACCATGTTATATACTGTATATGTACCATGTTATATACGTACTGTATGTACCATGTTATATGCGTACTACTGTATGTACCATGTTATATGCGTACTACTGTATGTACTTATGTTATGTACATGTTATATGCGTACTGTATGTACCATGTTATATGCATATGTACTGTATGTACTGTATGTACATGTTATATACAGCCACCAAATTAAATAGTTTGTCCCAGAGCGTTCTGTTTTCACTGATTTGCAGGTTTTATATAATCCAACTCTGACATTCAGCCAGTGATGTTCTTGAGGCGTTGATGGATAATTTGAAATGACGTCTGTCATTGTTTCGCCAGAAAAAATACAATTGCTGGCGCTGAATCACTGACATTCACATCACAGAAATCTAATAAATGACCGACAGGAGCCTCAGTCGTCATGTTGAGCTGTTCCTGGAGGGTTATGGGTCATATCTAACCTCAGTTTGAGGGAAGAGAGGAAATAAGATAAAGAAAAACTTGCAGCATGTTGCTGATTTGTCTCACGAGAGTTGAACAGAATATGTGTGTTTGATTCGTCTGTCGTATTAATTATATGTTGTGTTGCTGCTGGTTGATATTTGTGTTCGTCCTGCCTGTCTGACAGTAAAATGGCAGCGAGCGCCTCCTGTCCTGAATCTGTCTCCTCTCCTCTGCAGGCGGCCGACAAGCAGCGAGCGCTGGAGGAGACGAAGAGCTACACCACCCAGTCTCTGGCCAGCGTCGCCTACCTCATCAACACACTGGCCAACAACGTGCTGCAGATGTTGGACATCCAGGCCTCGCAGCTCCGCCGCATGGAGAGCTCTGTCAACCATATCTCACAGGTCTGACAGGAAACGACACACACCCTCACTTCATTTGGTTTATAAAGTCTCCACCAAACTTCTTCTGAAAATCACGGAAACTTCACTCGGGTTAAAAAGCTGTTTTTCCTCCTCATGATAAATTGAGATTCAGGATTTTCACATACCAGCAACACGACATTAATTAGACACATAAGAAGACACAGTTTGATTTCACCCGCCCACACGCCTCGATCAGCCATCTGCAGCAAAACTGATGCTGAAATATTCAGTGGAACTGATGATTTTAAACCTGAAATCAGCCTGTCAGCATGCACACAGTCCACAAAATCATGCAGCGGAGCCCTGTTATTTTTAGCCAGAGGGCTCATGGGTGAAAGCACACAGTATGTAATCATGTATGCATGCAGGCTCATTTATGTTCACCACTCTGTGGACTGCAGCAGCACAGACTTCATCTCAGGAGCTTTTTGCACTTATAGAAATAGAAAAACAAATCCCAAAGCAGCAGTCAGAAATTGCAGGCGTCAGCAGAGAGAAGAGCAGAAACATTCACTCTGCACACAAGACTGTGATCTGTGTAGGTTTGATGGTAATACATATGTATATTTCTCCTTTTTGGAGTGGACTTTATTTTGTAACAGATCCTGTTAAAACAGTTTTCACTGTTTGTGTTTGAATAAACTTTTCAGGGAGGACCAAAGATAAAGGTTCCCTGGTAGTTCTGGTGCATTACGGATTCACACTTAAGCCTTCCTTTGACCCAAAGTACCTGAACTTCAAGTCCCATGAATCTTCTTCATGAAGTAAAAAGCTTCCTGCAGCCCGTTGTTGTCTGCGTCTTCCACCGTGGTCTAAAGACCCGTGAAGATCAGGCAGATTAGTCCGCTGACGTTTGAGAAAGCGACGGCTGTTTTTACACGTCGCTTTCTGCTGCGCTGGATTTCCTCCTCAGCATAAATACTCAGTAAGGCCTAGGACTTGCCCGTCGCCACTCCGTCTGTCGTAGACCTTCTTCTGCTCCGTGTCCACGTCCGACAGAAACAAACCGTAAATACAGTTTGTTTGAGGATGCAGGCTTTTTCAAAATAAAATGCTGGGAATACTCGACCAATCAGAAATGTTCAGCCAAAGTTCCTGTTCCTGTACTTTTGAAAAGTACGACCCCCTGAGCAGGGACTTTTTGGGGGTTAAAATAAAGTCCCTGAACTTCATTTAGATTCTGGTCCCTGTGATGGAAAACAGATAAAGATAAACTCAGTCAGTCAGATGTGGAGTTAAAAACGTGGATATTGATTTAGACTGAGAGATTAATAACCAGGTTTCTCATTGTGCCATGTGAACATCCTGAATACGATGAAAACCAGAATAAGACTCAAATCCAAGATTCAGGATTCAACATCTTATTTGTCATGTACTCAACAAATACATGGAGCAGCTGCTGCTCTTTAAACCAGACTCCCTCTGTAACAACGCTCAAAAATATGAAGAAATAAAATCACACAATTAAAAACAGCTACAGGTACATTCAAATACAGGAACAGATTACGATATACAAACTAAAATGTATAAATATATAAATATGAATGTGATACAAATATAATATATATATATATATGCTTTTACATATATTTATACTTGTACATAGTAGTTAGTGTTTATTTTTAGCTTGTTGAGTTGTTGTCCTTGTTTTGTATTTCTGTGTATGAACAGAGAGCATCATAAAAAACAGAATCAGATTCACGAACCAATTAAAAAAAGCTGATTCTGATTCTGATAGATATTAATAAAATATTGTTGAGGCAGATGTGCTGTTGTGGAAAAATAAAATGAAATAGAATATATAAATATACACTGCTCAAAAAAATAAAGGGAACACTTAAACAACCCACAATGTAACTCCAAGTCAATCACAACTTCTGTGAAATCAAACTGTCCACTTAGGAAAGCAACACTGATTGACAATCAATTTCACATGCTGTTGTGTTACAAATGGAATAGACAACAGGTGGAAATTATAGGCAATTAGCAAGACACCCCCAAATAAAGTGGTTCTGCAGGTGGTGACCACAGACCACTTCTCAGTTCCTGTGCTTTCTGGCTGATGTTTTGGTCACTTTTGAATGCTGGTGGTGCTTTCACTCTAGTGGTAGCATGAGACGGAGTCTACAACCCACACAAGTGGCTCAGGTAGTGTGCAGCTCATCCAGGATGGCACATCAATGCGAGCTGTGGCAAGAAGGTTTGCTGTGTCTGTCAGCGTAGTGTCCAGAGCATGGAGGCGCTACCAGGAGACAGGCCAGTACATCAGGAGACGTGGAGGAGGCCGTAGGAGGGCAACAACCCAGCAGCAGGACCGCTACCTCCGCCTTTGTGCAAGGAGGAACAGGAGGAGCACTGCCAGAGCCCTGCAAAATGACCTCCAGCAGGCCACAAATGTGCATGTGTCTGCTCAAACGGTCAGAAACAGACTCCATGAGGGTGGTATGAGGGCCCGACGTCCACAGGTGGGGGTTGTGCTTACAGCCCAACACCGTGCAGGATGTTTGGCATTTGCCAGAGAACACCAAGATTGGCAAATTCGCCACTGGGGCCCTAAATTGCTCCTGTGCTCTTCACAGATGAAAGCAGGTTCACACTGAGCACATGTGACAGACGTGACAGAGTCTGGAGACGCCGTGGAGAAAGTTCTGCTGCCTGCAACATCCTCCAGCATGACCGGTTTGGCAGTGGGTCAGTAATGGTGTGGGGTGGCATTTCTTTGGGGGGCCGCACAGCCCTCCATGTGCTCGCCAGAGGTAGCCTGACTGCCATTAGGTACCGAGATGAGATCCTCAGACCCCTTGTGAGACCATATGCTGGTGCGGTTGGCCCTGGGTTCCTCCTAATGCAAGACAATGCTAGACCTCATGTGGCTGGAGTGTGTCAGCAGCTCCTGCAAGACGAAGGCATTGATGCTATGGACTGGCCCGCCCGTTCCCCAGACCTGAATCCAATTGAGCACATCTGGGACATCATGTCTCGCTCCATCCACCAACGCCACGTTGCACCACAGACTGTCCAGGAGTTGGCGGATGCTTTAGTCCAGGTCTGGGAGGAGATCCCTCAGGAGACCATCCGCCACCTCATCAGGAGCATGCCCAGGCGTTGTAGGGAGGTCATACAGGCACGTGGAGGGAGGCCACACACACTACTGAGCCTCATTTTGACTTGTTTTAAGGACATTACATCAAAGTTGGATCAGCCTGTAGTGTGTTTTTCCACTTTAATTTTGAGTGTGACTCCAAATCCAGACCTCCATGGGTTAATAAATTTGATTTCCATTGATAATTTTTGTGTGATTTTGTTGTCAGCACATTTAACTATGTAAAGAATAAAGTATTTAATAAGAATATTTCATTCATTCAGATCTAGGATGTGTTATTTTAGTGTTCCCTTTATTTTTTTGAGCAGTGTATATAAACTGATGTAAACCAGGACAGCAGGTTGCATGTAATCCTCTAACTGATGAATGTAGATGGGTGTTATTTCACTGTAGAGTGTTGAAAAGTGCAGCCTGAGAGGACGAAGGAAAAGAAGACTGTTGTTCATGTTTGTCAGAATAAAAGCACCTGTAGGTGTGAAGCATCATGTGATCTGCTCAGGCTTACACAACACTCCCACACATCTCACAGTGTGGAGGTATCAATGATAAGAGCTGCTCGGTGAACACAGCACAGGAAGGATTCATGAGGCCGACCTCAAACATCAGCTTTTCTCCAGTTGTTTGTGCTCCTCTGAGCACGTTAGATCACAGGAAGTCACCCGGCAGCCGTTTGACCATCAAACTGTGACAGGACACACCCACATCTACCACTTTGATGTGTAACTGCTGACTAGTTTTAAAGGGCTTTCACTCTCTGAATAAGTGATTTTTTAAGTGAATACAAACACCAAATACATCTGTTTGTCTTCATCTGGTGGTTTAAATATTAAAACCCACCACAGCTTTTATTTTGAAAGTAGTACTTCCAGGTGAGACTGACCAGGCTCTGCTCTGCTCTGACCTCAGATCAGTCCGTCTAACTGTTGGCCTGCAGACTGACTCAGATTTATTTTTTGCTCCCTCACATCTCTTTCTTCGTCAGTATCTTTCCATAACGCTGCAGCTGCGTCCAGCTCATTCATATTCCTGAACAAACGCACAAACTGAGCCGACTCGTTGCTCTGCGCTGAGATTCATTATTTAACACCAACGGCAGCAAAAGAAGTATTTTCATTCGCTGAACACTGAAATACACAACAGTGGCTTCACAGAGCGGCTATGAGTGAAAACGTACAGAGGAGCCGTTCTCCTCCTCAGACCTCTGAATAATCAGTATAATCAGAAAACTCTGCAGGAATAATGAGCTGCTCCTCTCTCTGTTGTCAGGCCTGTGATTGCACGTCATAATTACAGCTCTCTGTTCACAGAGACACAGTCACATCTGTTACGTAGGCGAAAGCTTGGCGCTGTGAGGCTCCTGCTTATACATACAGATTCACACTGATCTTTTATTATCCATTCTGCATAACGTAGTGTAGTGATGAGCCAGCAGAGTATCATCATGTATGATGAGGAGGACACAGACACAGCTGATGTCTCTGTACAACACATCCAAACACTCAGAACAATGCTGTGTTTGACAGAGAAGAGCCTCAACTTCATGACGTAAAAACAGTCTGTAAAAAGTAAATAGCTTGTGTTCTTTGTTCAGAAGTCTAAAAGCCTGATATTGTGACTGAGTTCCTTTAATTATAACAGACTACTATCTGAGATAGTTAATATCACGTAAACTCATCAGAACTGTAACCTGTCTCATCCCACTTGTGTTTGTCTTTGTGTATCTGGGTACTCCTTCCCTTCATAATGCAACACTGAAAATGCAATTAACACTTATTCTGACTCAAAGCTTGAAGAACAGATTTTCATACATATTAAAATATATCTGCAGAGCGACACCACAGAAACGGAGAGAAATGTGAAGATTAACTCACTTTGAATACATTAAGTGTTTCTGGACAGTTGGTCAAACAAATCAAGACAAATATTGAGAGAGTATGATCAATGAATCACCACAGAAGCAGCAGATGAATCAATAATGAGAATAATGCAGCCCAGTTTTGTTGAATGAAAGCTGCTCGCTCTGTGAGAAAGTGCTGTCAGGCCAAATGTTGACTCGAATGTCACAACAAGCTTTTGTGGAGCTTCTCAAACAGATAAAGCTTTTTCAGAAAACACTCGGACCAAAACGTCATCATTTCTGTGGCGATCTGTTCGAGGCTGCGTAAAGTCACCTCAAAGACAGAAAAATGTCCAAACGCTCAATCAAACCTTCAGCTGGAGCATCCTAAAGACGACTCAGTCACTTTCAATGAAGACGTCACAACAAACAGCAGCTCCTTCTTTTCAACAAACCAGCAGGTTCATTTAACAGATCAATGTATGGTAATGTTAAAGTCATAATCCTAAAAGTAGTCTTAATATTAAGCCCAATTTTCAGCTCATTCAGTCTGTCAGTCCTCTTTGGTTCAGACTGAAACATCTCACCAACTTTTGGACAGATTGGCCTGAAACTTCCAACAGGAATTATTTTTTTGTATTTTGTATTTTATAACAGGAACAAACAGCTGCAGTAAAGACTAAGTTTTGAGGTCCAACTGAAACCAGCTCTGTGGAGTTTTTAACAGATTCAGAATCAGTCAGTTTAATCCTGAAGCCTCTGTATGAAGCAAACAGACCAGCAGACAGCAGGTTGTCTGTTTCCGTCGGTTTCTAATCGTGCTTCTTAACGCTTTGACCACAGGGGGCGCCAAAAGCAACAGATCCACTGAGCTGCTCTAAAGAAAGAAAAGACTCACTCTCTACAGACTTTATAATAAAATATATCCCAGTTTGGATAAATCACATGTTCTAATTGTCTCTGTGTGTTTTATTTCAGCCTGGCTGATAAAATTCACTCTGTTTCTGACTCTCCTCTCAGACCGTCGACATTCACAAAGAAAAGGTGGCGAGGAGGGAGATTGGCATCTTGACCACCAATAAGAACACATCCCGCTCACATAAAATTGTCGCTCCGCCCAATCCGGAGAGGCCGGTGCGTTACATCAGGAAGCCCATCGACTACAGCGTGCTGGACGACATCGGACACGGAGTGAAGGTGGGAACACGGACATTGAGACTGAAACTGTGATTTAAACTGATTATAGATCAGAGACACAGTAGATCAGAAAAATCAGAGTTCACACGACATGTCAGAAGTGATTGTTGGTACTTGGACTTTTTTTGCATGTCCTCTGTGTCACATCATTCCTCTCTGACTCTTTATCTCTTTGTTTCATCTGTTTCTGTCTGTGAGAAGTTCTTTATGTGCTTTAAAGGTTCTGTATGCGACTGTCTACATGTTTTAATCGTTCTTGTTGCTGATGTGAGATCAGATTGACTTCAAACTGAGACCTTCCTCTGCTGACTGTAAACTGTAGGCTGATTTCAGTGTAAAGCACTCAGGATGGTTTAACACACTGCTGAGTGTTTTTCCTCTCTTCAGCTCCTCTGTAGAGTTAGTTAGCTCTCTGATACTGCTTCACATTTATACAGAGTTTAGATGTTTTTTACATTTTGAATGTTAATGAGCAGCTACAATGATTGCATAGCTCTGATTGAGCCAAACTCAACAGAAAACAAACATTTTAAAAGTTTCATGTTTGTCGTCTTGCAGAGAAACTTGACAGAACATGAATTCAGACTTTTTAGATCATTATGTCGGAGTTATTTCAGGATCCTTTAGATTTTAGATCGGTTTATTTCAGTTTAATCACATTAAAATCGGTTTATTTTTTAATCATTCTGCTGTGATAAGTGGAGTCTGCTAAGCTAATGCAAAGAAAAGTTCAGCACTTATAATATTCCTCTGGTTCACTCAGTGTTGTGTCTCTGTCCACCTGATGACAGATGCTTACATACAGAACCGTGACTGGCTGACGATGTTTGCATGATGCTGTTGCACTGACACTAACCTGCAGCCACTTGTCTCTCTTCTTCCCGCTGTTCCCATTGCTTTCATTGACCTGTTAAGTGGTTGTTGAGATTTAAGGTAAGGATGCACAAACACACCTGTACATAACACAACAACAACACATCTCATGTGTGTAACTGAGGAAGGAAATGTAGTGTTATAAAGAAAAGAGACGTCCGTGACAGACTAACCCAGGAGGTTTCAACAGGTTAGATTCAGGTGGATGTTGAAGTTCACACCTGCTCTGACTTTATCAGAGTGACACAATTCATGAAGAAAGTTTAGATTATTTAGTTTATCTGGTTTGTTTGCTGGCATTTAATTCATTATTCCTGTAAAATGATCTCCTCCAACGTTAAATTAGTCACTTTCTGTGATCGTCATGTTCACAGAGGAAGCTACAACAAGAAACAAATTCAGGTGGAAGAAGTACTCACATCATTTACTGCAGTAAAAGTACATAACATACAGTGAAGGTACTCCAAAAACAAGTATGCTTAAGTATACAAATGAGTAACAATGTGTGTGTATTGTGACAGTAAAACTATGAGTATTTTCACAGTAAAAGTCCTCCTGTCAGTGTGTTCCTGTTCTCTCTGATGTTTCTGGATGAATCTTCCTGCTGCATTAATGTGGACGCTGCATTTTACTGCTGTTCATGTTTCAGGTTCATTTGAACGACTTTTGTGTAAAAATACTATATTTACCTCTGATGGAGTAAAAATACTATATTTACCTCTGATGGAGTAAAATAAAATACTATATTTACCTCTGATGGAGTAAAAATACTATATTTACCTCTGATGGAGTAAAATACTATATTTACCTCTGATGGAGTAAAAATACTATATTTACCTATATTTACTCTGATGGAGTAAAAATACTATATTTACCTCTGATGGAGTTAAAAATACTATATTTACCTCTGATGGAGTGAAAATACTATATTTACTCTGATAAAAATACTCATTAGATGGAGGAGAAGCAAAAATATTAAGTTGCATAAAATGGAAATACTCAAGTGAAGTATATCTTCAAGTATCTTGTTTTTTGTACTCAGTTACAGTAAAAGTACTTAACTTATATTCGACCTCTGAAAAATTCGACCATTGTTACTTTGTACAGCAGCCGTAAATAACACAGAAATATTTATTGATCAGTGAGTGGATCAGCTGACACTTGTACAGGTACTCTGTACTGTAGTTTTTAGGATCTCCACTGATTAAAGAACATTGAAATAAAATATGATCACATTTATGTGTGTGTGTTTTTGTGCAGGTAAACGGGCAGCAGAACATGAAACTAGGAGGAGGTCTGTCCCGATCCAACCCCCCCAACCAGAAACCACCCAGCCCCCCGAGAGCAGGAAAGGGCATCTTAGGGTACGATGCGCAGCCTGACACACACACACACGCTCACGACGTCCTCTCCTGAGCGTCCTTCGTCCTGTGTTTCCTCTCTTTTCATTGTTTTGTGTAAGTGAACGTGGTCGGTGTGTTTCTTGAATTTCCGTCTCTCTGCTGTGTTGATATTTTTGTGTCCTGGCGTCTGAGTAATGTGCCGCGTTGTGTTGAGTTTGTTCTAAACGTTAAAAGGAAAATGGTGGCGACAGATCGACCTTCACAGAGCATCGACATGTCGCCGGCGTGGAAACAAACAGTGTGTGAAGATGATGCAGTTTGTTCGTCTGTGGTGGGAGGACGGAGCATCCCATGCGGCGAGCTTATTACAGATTAGAGCCGGCAGAGGGGATGACACACACACACACACACACACACAGTGCTCAGAGGAACGACGTCATGCGTTGTGAAAGCTTGTTGTGTTCTCTCAAACATCTAGGTCACCCAGCTGCATCCCTCCTTATCTTCATCTCCATCTCTCTGCCTTGCTCTCTCCTCTCTCTGATTCTGTGTCTTCCCTCGTCTCACTTTAACAGGATCACTTTCTTTGTGCTCTCCATCTTCTCTTTTCCAACGTCGATCTCTCTCTCTCTCTCTCTGTTACTGCAGCATCCAAACCTCGCAAAGGTCAAAGGTCATGCTTTTGTTCTCTGAAGGAAGAGTTCAGTGTTTGCTTTCTTGTAGAGCGTTAGATGAAGTGATTGAATCAGGTCTGTAGAGTAAATATGAAGCTCGAGCCAGCAGCTGGCTAACTTACGTTAACGTAAGTGGAAACATCCTGTCTGAGGGGAACAGCACCTTTAAATCTCTCTGATCAACATGTTAGACACTGTGTCTTTAATCTGTATAACAAGTTGTTGTTTTACAAGGGATGATGTGCCTGAAGATTTCTGTGACTTCTCAGAGTCTCTTGTCGTTGTTGTGTGGTGACTTCAGACGGGTTCATGTATCTCATATTTGAGTGACACTGTTCAGAAACATAAGAGGACTTAACAAACATGAACACCAGTGTTATAAAGTTAAAAATACTCCTCAGTTGTCAATTTAACATAGAAATCATCTTATAACAGAGGTCACATGTGATTCATTAAACGTTCGTATCTCTCCAACTCCACTGAAAACAGTCGTCATTTAAACATCACAAGTCTTTATATCCTCTGACAAACGTGATCCGATCGTCTCCGCCCTGCAGACAGAAACTCAACCGCGTCACAGGTTCAGTTACACATCTAGTTTGAATCAGAGCCTGAAAAAATGTCCAAAGAAGTCTGAAAATGGAGTATGAAATAAAATAAAAACTCCAGCTGAGCTTTGAATATTTCATTTATAAATCCGTGGTATGTGTAGTCTATATATATTAGTAATGTAATACATTATATTGCACCTATTTATGATAGGGAGATAAGACACATAGTTGACATAAACCTTTATGCAGATAATTTCTAACACTATGTGTGTTTAAATGATGAACATGTGTCAGTCTGAACAGTTTTATATTGATTCTCCAGCGTCAGTCACTTTGCAGCACCATAACTTCACACTCAGTAGAAAACTTGTATAAACGGTTGAGACTTAACGTGAGATTTGATCGCAGCCTTCACTCACGTCTGTCCTGATGAATGTGGAGCTTTAAGTGATCATAACGCCCAGTTTTCTGTCGTCTTTGTTTCATAATGAGGGTCAGTGTGTTTATTAAAATGAAAAAACCTACAGGCAGGTTAGTTTGCCAGATCCAGCCGGTGGTGACCACCTGGCTCACCGTTAGCGTGTTCTTCCTGTTCCCTGTGACCCGCTGATCAGCCGGCTGTTTGCGCTCAGTGAATCTTAATCAACACGATCGTTGTTCTGCTCAAAGTGAACATTTATAGAAAAAGATGAGAAAGTGTGTGAGTTTACAGGAGAGAGGACAGAAGCAGCTCAGCAGTCTGTTGGATCAGAAGCAGCGTTCAGCAAGCCAAGTCCGTCCGTACACACACACACACACACACACACAGGCACAAATACACACACAGACACACACACTCACACAAACTCACACACTCACACACACACAAACACACAGCAGTGTATTGGCATCGTGCTGCAATCAACAGGCCAGCTCCTTCTGTCATCACACAAATTCAGACATACACACACAACAACAACAACACCCCAGAAACACACTCACATAGTTTTCACCCTCTGTATCGGCTCTGTTCTTGTATAATTATTTGTTTTTAGTTACCACAGAAATTCACATTATTTATCACAAGCTGCACCCACATAGCTTGTGTTGCTGTTACAATGACATGGTGTGTGTTATTTTTGGGAGAAAATCTTCCTGATCGTATCACACTGCCTCCTGTTTGTCTTCAGTCTGGTTTTATTCTTTGATGATGCTCCTTTGTTCTCGTTCTCTACAGTTTTATGACTGTAATCCTCTAAAAATACCTCCTGACCTTTAAACGTGACCTTAACAGATTTCTGTTTGTCTCACAGCAAAAACTCAGCTCACACTTGATGTACAAAAATGTCAAATTACACATCGATCATGAGGTTTTATTTATGTAACATGCTGCTTAAATCCATTAATCATTTAAACAGTTTTATGGTTCACAGTTAATAACTGTAACAGCAAATGAGAGTTACAGCGCCCCCCTGTGGATCCTCACACACATTAAGTTTGATAAATAAGATGGTTTAAATGTTTCATTCAATATTATTATGATAAAATGTTAGGAAATGTTGGAAAACTCAAACACACACTCCAGTTGGTTGAAATAAAGAGAATACATTTTATTTTCAAACATTAACTAATTTCAAAAGTCCAGGAGACAAGTGAAAAATCTCTGCAGTGTGAAAAAACACGTTTTTAATGTTTGTACTGGGAATTGTGTTGAATAAAACAAAGAAATAATAGTGATTATTCTTCAGGAACAGATCAGATACAGACAACAGAGGTTGGATTAAAGGTGCTGTCAGAACACATGAAACAAAAACTAGATTCACAAAGACAAGAACAAACGAACTTTATCACCTCTGAAAAATATTCAGTTGTTTCAGTAATCATGCACAGAGAGTTCAGAAATACTCAACGTTAAATTCATTCCTGTGTCACTTCCTCACTTCAGAAATCTCAGTTAAAGACTCACTGTCTTTAACTGAGATTTCTGAAGCTTCCTGTTGCTGTACTGATGCACAGTGATCATTTTAATTTGTAGGTGCATTGTGGGATTGTTAGCAGACAGTACGTTATGGATTATTTTATTATTTTTTTAATACCGCCCTGGGGCTTGATTCAGGAAAAAGAAAGAAAAAAATTTTTTTTTACTATATAAATGTTTTGTCTTGTGTAATTAAAGCTGTCAAAATAAAGTAGTGGAGTAGAAGTTGTACAAGTACTTTCAGTTTTGACTTGTAATTGTGCTTATTAGCCCCACTGAGCCTCAGACACAGAGTTAACTCAGCTGTGAAGTGACTGCAGAAAATATAAACATCTAAACGCTTCAGACCAGAGAGAAAAGACAAGACAAGTAAGTATTAAAGTTTAAAGCACCTCTCACAGAGCTTCACAAACTCAGGCTATCATACAACAAACCAGAGTTTGGCTTTGTTTCTTAAATTTATGAAATATGTAGGTCAGTGATTTGATGTGTTGATTAAAGTAATAAACTGAAGATTTCTAAGACTGGACTGTGCAGCTGGAACCAGGAGACTGAGCAACCTTAGAAACACTGGGATCTGAAGCAGTGATAAGGAGCTCAGTCTGATCTGCAAACACTGTCCATCCTTTATCAGCTTTAAAAGACATTCAGCTGGATATCATCAGCACAACAGTGACAGTAGATTCCTTTAAATTTTCTGATAATATGAGGTCAGGGAAGCATTTATAAATAGAAAATAATACAGGACCCAAGATAAACCCCTGAGGCACACAGAGGAAGAGCAGCTGCTTCAGACATGTAGAGGTCGGCAGACACAGAGAGAGAAATCTTCAGTGTGAAATAAATAAAAAGGTTTTAAAGATGTTGTGAAGTCTGAAAAGTTCATTTTCCTGATTTGGAAATCTCAAATGTTTCAGAATAAAGTAACAAATATCGATCAAACAAACCTCCAGTCACATTTTAATTCAACAGCAAATGACGTTTTTGTTCCAGCCTCCGGGTCTACACCCCCCCTGCAGGACATCAGAAATAATCTGCCCCCCCTCACCCTTTAACCCTGTTCCACCCTCACCTCTTGCATGTGCAGGAAGAACTCCCCCTACAGGACACTGGAGCCAGTGCGCCCCCCAGTGGTGCCCAACGATTATGTCTCCAGCCCCACCAGGCACAGTCTGACCGGCGGACAGCTGCCCAGCCCGGCTCGCACCGCCACGCTCAACCACCGCCCCCGAACATACAGGTCAGCGTGGAAACATGGCCGCCACAGCTGGACGTCCTTGGAGCTCGTCCTTCGTCTCTAAAGGAGTTTAACTGAACAAACCTTCTTTTTGTTTTTAAAAGAGATCTGCTTCTCTGTTGTACGTCTACAAAAAGGCAGATATTCAACACATCCGTCCGTCTGCTTTGGGATCAGACATGTTTGTCTTTGCTGCTCTTCAGAGGCGTCGTCCCAGCCCAGACCGACTGATGTGTTGGCAAAGTACTAACACTAACGAAGAAGAGATGCATCCTCTCAACACATCCTTCTTTCTCTGTGTGCGTTCCTTCATGCTGTCATTCTTCTGATCACTAAGACTGACTGAACATGAGCAGATATTTAGTATTATTTATTATATTTACTCCAACTCGAGTTCAAGGACAGTGACGTCATTTTAAAGATAAAAACTCCATCAGAGGTGGTTTAACTCTTTATATTACTTTAACTGTTAGGGTTAGGGTTAGTTTAACATTTTGGGAAGTGATTTTGATTTTTTTTGCAGTGAGTTCAGACACTCATGTCTGTACAGGAGACAGTTAGCGTAGCTTAGCATAAAGACCTGGAAGCAGGTGGAAACCGCTAGCCTGACATGTTGTTTTTACAGGTTAAACAAACTTTAACAACCTTAGTACGACATGAATCAGGGAGTTTTAGAGTTGTCAGGCAAAATACCTTTGGACAGAGCCAGGCTAGCAGTTTCCCTCTCTGTTTCCAGTCTTTATTGCTAAGCTAAGCTAACCAGCTGCTGGTTGTGGCTCCACATTTGCCATACAAGAAGTATTGATTATATTTCCCAAAATGTGAAACTGTCCCATTAAACCACAGTAAGCAATTTTCTGCTCTAAAATGTCTCTGTGGATTATTTATATAAGAAAAGTAAAAATGTGATTTTCTGTCCTATTTTTCCAAAATCTTTGCTCGTGACTGACATTACATTTATTTAATTTAACAATATTCTTCTGGCTTCATCGTTAAACTTTGCTTCTGCTTCAGTGTGTGAAATCTGCTTTCCTCTGTGGTTCATCAGTGACTGAAACATTTCACACAGCGAACTGTTGATCATCAATGATGAAAACATTACAGTGGATTCATTTCAGGTGTTAAATAGTAAACACAAATACAACAAATACGAATTAAAAGTGTTGTTCATCTTCCAATCTTTCTTCTTATTTTGCTTCCTGAGAACAGCTCTCATAAACAGATAAACACACGTTTATTTCTGAGAGTATCTAAAACTTTTAAATTTTCTGTTGTAGAAACAGTTTGTGAATCCAGACGAGGGAATGTAATTAAATTTAAACGTACTGATATCTGCAGCAGGTCGTGTTGTTGCTGAGTGAACACAGAGGACACACACAGACTAACCCTCTGCTTTCATCCTCACAGCATCAACTAACTTGGTTTTCTCATTCAATGATTCATTTTCTGTTTGTAGCTTTATTTTTCTCTCCTTGTGTGAATGTTCGGGCTCGCTGGTGCTCTGGGTGGGTAAAGAGGAAAAGTGAAGGCTTATAATTTAGTTAAAGTTCCTTCAAAGTGTTCATGTTAGTTTAAAAGCAGCACAGGCAATGATTTAGATTTGTCATTTTAAGACATTAAAATTATCAGTGAAATCTTTGATCTTTAGTTCCAACATGAGATGTCGGTTTTCAAATCTTTAATCTTTAAAATCTTTAATATTTCACTGAAAACATTTAAAAATGATTTATTACTTATTGTTTCATTTATCCATTTGTTTTAATTATGAACAAATGGAATATTTTATTTTTTATAAGAAAACATCATGTCTGCTGTCCAATCACAGCTGAGCTACACACACACACACACACACACACACACACACACACACACACACACAGTGTCATCTTTCCCATCCAATCACCACCTCTGTTTGATGTGGAGCCTTCAGCCAATCAGCTTCTTTGTTTCTTTGTCTCTCTACAGGCTGCTGACTTCCTGTTTTTAGTCCTCATCTCCA
>CM041550.1:1485000-1527500 GCA_023238725.1 Scortum barcoo
AATCAAACCCACCCTCCAACACTTCCCCTCCATCTAACCACGCCCCCGGCACCTCCGAGGTCCAATCAGCTGTTTTACCTGGAGAACTGTCTCCTCTCCTTCCTCCTGCCCCTCCTCCTCCGCTCTCCTCCTCCTCCTCCTCCTCATCACCTGCCGAAGGTGAGTTTCTCCACCGACCTCCATCACCAGCCTCCTCCCGTCGTCTTCTCCATCCTCCATCTTCTTTTTAAAGGAAGCGAACCAATCACAGTTAAGCTTGTTGTGTTTCCATCATTGTTGATCAAAGTCTGGTGAAGCTGTGATTGTTTACGTCTCATTACATGCTGCTGATGGGATCAATCACTCTGCTGATCAGGTTCTCAATCAGTCAGTTTATTTGTTTATGTGATGTAAAAAAAAAGTGAGAAACTGCAGAATCAGAAACAGGTTTTATAAGTTTACAGGTTTTAATACACAAAATACTGCAAAAGTAATCTCACAATTTCCAGTAAAAGGATGTACAGTGGATATTCTGGAGTATAAAGAGCTGTCAGTGTTTAAAACAAAGATATGTTCAGAGGTATTCAGTATAATGATAAAAAACAGAGATGATGGTGATTCAGGAGTCACATTGTCCAGTTAGACTTTCATTCATATCAGATCAATAATGTAAACTGATTGATTCAATAGTTGTGATGCCCAGTATGTGGAGAAAGTCAGAATAAAGTAAAGTCGAGAGGCTGCAGCTGTTTAGTTAATCCAACATCATCCCTCTGGATGAGTAAAGTCATTTCTGCTGCTGCTCATCTATTCTTCAGGTTGTGAACATGAATCAGGCCTCATCTGATCATCTTAGTTTTCCTCTACAACATTTGACACACCGGTCTGATTGCACAGTTTGTGTTCAGACTGAAAACACGAGGCCTGACAGGATCTGTCTTTCTGGACGGCCTCAGACTCTGAATCCTTTCACGCAGCTCGTCCATTCAGTCAGGTCATCTTTACATCCTGCGTCTTCATTTGTGGCTGGTTTGTTCACGTCAGTACAGTTTGTGTGAAAGCTCCTTTCATACCTCCTTCAAGCCTGAGATGAAAACCAGCTGAATCAGACTGAGTGTTTTTAATTTATCCGTTCAGCCAATGACGGTGTATTTCCTCCGTCTGAAAACACTGTTGTCTGTTTAATCGTCCTCACGTCTGTCTGTGCTGCAGGTCCTTTCGTCCCTCAGTTCTACAGTATGAACCGGCCTCAGCCTCGACAGCAGGCTCCTCAGGTGGGGGGGTCACTGCCGTACCGCCGCCCCCCCTCTGTGACCGGTCAGCCAATCGTCACGCAGAACCAGGTGAACGGGGGCCCCTGCTACAACCAGAGTCCAGGTAAGAGTGAGGACCGGAGTGGACATGGTGATTAATGCTAATTAGTCTAATTGGTCATTAACTATGGTTTACCTGTCAGCAGCGTCGCCCCCGCCCCCCTCCCTCCTCCAGTTCACCCCTCAGCTTCCTCTGATGGGCTTCGTCGCTCGAGTTCAGGAGTCCAGTAAGTCTGAATGTTAATATGAGGTCATGTGTCATCTCTTACATGAAATCTTACAGGAAAACGTGATTTTTGAGATAAGAATTTAAATTTACAACTTTAACTTGACTTTTATATGATTCTCCTTCCATTTTCTCCTTTAAACTTCCACGATTCTTTTACTCTTGGTTTACATTTTGTACCATCAAGATCACAGTCAGAAGATGAATTTAATAGTATAAATCCTAAGCTTTGGTGGTTGCTCTGTTTTGGTTTCACACCACAAACATCAGATTGGCAGCTTTCACAGCAGCACAAACAAACCAGAGTTCATTTGAACTGAATAGCTTCGGTGTGAAACCACCTTCACTCACAAATTCACTCATTCAGCTGCTAATCCTCCACAAGAGACAGATCTTTGGTCACACACACACAAACACACACAAACACACAGACACATTTAATTAAATCAGTATAAACAAAAACAAACAAACAGAACATTTTCTTAATGGTTTGTGAAAGTGAAAAACAGTTTGATTGTCACAGGTCCAGATCATATTTTATTATTATTTAACAGCTTTATATATAGCTTTCTTATTTTCACATCCGCCCCCCCCTAGTCTCAGACGTACCACCTCCCCCTCACCCGGATGCGGAGAGCCAATCAGGGCCTGAGGAGCCGCTGCCCACCCCTCAGCCTCTGGAGGACGGACATGACGAGGAGGACTCGGCGGTGGTGGAGTACAACGACCCGTACGCTGAAGAGGACCCACCGTGGGCCCCCAGAGCCTACCTGGAGAAAGGTACGCTGCAGAAACACAAAGCTGCATCCCTGATCATCCTAACCTCACCTACAGCGCTTCAGTGAATCAGTCAGTTCAGTGGCTTCAGACATTTTTATATCTCATGTTGTGTTTGTGTTTTTGTTTCTTTAAACAGTAATGATAAAGGTTTACTTTGAATGAGCTGACAATTAACATTTCACTTTTATTGAAGATTTCTTCATGCAGTCCTGCAGAAAACAAATTTTAAAAAATGATCAGAGTGTCTGGAGCTTCCACCTGTATTTCCTGTCTGTATCTTTACCATCTGTCACAAAAGGATGAACCACCTAAAACATGTTGATGTTAGTGACTATGTTTCGGTGTGTCGCCCTCCAGTGGTGGCCATCTACGACTACACTGCCGACAAGGAGGACGAGCTGTCATTCCAGGAAGGAGCGATCATCTACGTCATCAAGAAGAACGAGGACGGCTGGTTTGAGGGAGTGATGAACGCCACCACCGGCCTCTTCCCCGGAAACTACGTGGAGTCCATCATGCACTACAACGACTGAGCACGGCTGCAGCTTCTCACATCTGAACCAGCAGAGAGAAGCTCAGCTGCATTTTTCTTTTTTAGTTCTTTTAAATTCACTCTAACCCATCACAGGCAGGTCACAGCTTGTGAACTGAAATCAGAGGTTCACTAATATCTTATTGTGATTATTGATTATTGGACATCCGTGTCTTTGTGCCCATCAGGTCTTTTATTTAGAGTCCACATGATGTTCTCAGATACGTTTTCTGTGCTGCAGTCAAACGTTTCAGACGTCTTAATGTTGTTATTTAGCGTGACAGTCTGAGTTCATACGTCCACAAGTGACACAAGTACAAACGATTTCAAATTTAGTTTTCGTGCGATCAGAAGAAGTTTATCCCTCCTGAGACACGTTGTGACTCTGATGAGCTTGAAAACAGTCCAAAGATCATTTAAGGTCTGTCTGACTTCACCTTGAAGAATCAGGATCTCGATCGTTGTGAAATTATTTTTGTCCCCTTGACTTCAGCTCTTTGTTGATCATGAATTAATCAGTTAGTGCTCACAGGAGAACAGATCTGCTCGTGTTCAGTGATGAATTTAGTTTGTGTCCAAAAGAAAACAGTGAATTGAAAACACTTGATAGTAAACTGCAGTATGTTTCCTTCAGACCCCCAACAGAGCACATTCAGTTTCCCCTGAGGCAAAGATCTTCAGTGAGACGAAGAAACTGTCCTGATCAGAGTTTAAAAAGGCAGGATGAAACTATGCAGAAAAAACTTTTGCACTAAATTCAGAGATTTTTTTAACTTTTTTCTCCTTTTTTTGTGACGCACTTGTGACTCTCATGTTAGTTTAAAATTAAAATTAAATTAAATCACCAAACACAAACCTTCTTTCCACGAAAGTAACTCTTCTCTTTTCATCCTTTTTCTCCTCAACATCATCAGTTTTTGTCTGAAGGATCAAAGAGACGCTGGTTTATGTTTCAGTTTGTTTTCTGTCGAACTGTCGGAGCGTTCGAGTGTTTGTGTCTAAACCAGGGTTGAATTATTCAAGTTCTTCCGTTTCCTTCTCTGTTGTGAAGTTTTTAACTTTGTTTTAGAGGTGACGAGACATTTTACCACAAGGAGAGAAAAAAACGATGATTTTAAATACACGTGATCAGTTCACAAGGAGATGATTATTTTTGGATAAATGTGATTTGTGAATATTTTTTATGTAAAATTCATATTTGAAGGACAGATCAGGGTCTCACTGTTGTAGCTGTGACATCTCTATGATTACTCAGTCATCTTCATAAAGTCTACACGCTGACATTACAGGAAACAATAAACCTAGTGATCCAAACCTTCAGAGATAAGCATTTAAACGGTTATATTAAAGGTACCCTGTGGAGGGTTTGACCAGAGGAGGCGCTGTGGAGCGACATGTTGGCTTCACATTACTCCAACAGAAATGAATCCAATGCTTTAGTCAAAAACTCCACTGTCTCTGCAGGACGTTGAGATGAAGCAGTAAAGTGATTTAACATGAAGTCGTCCTCCATCTGATCTCTGAGCCTCTTCGTTCATTGTGGTTTTGTGGTCGTGTAGTGAAGTGAAGTGGACCCGAACAGACCGCCTGGAGGAGATTTTGGACGTGTTGCCAGTTTTAAAGTTTACAGTGTGTTTGCATGCCGGATATATAACTGACATTTTTATTTACCATGTTTTCATATTCTGTGTTTGATCAGCTGGTGGTGTTTCTGTATGTTTGGACTCCAGACTGGAGGTAATTATTTTAGTGCTATATATCCAGTGTGTGTGTGTGTATGCAGCGGTATGAACCAAACCCTCCCTCGTGGACTGAAGTGAAAATGGACCTGAAAACAGTGTTTTTGTTGTACAGTGTTATTTAAGAGGCATTTTACCACAAAAACCAGTATGTCAGAGTATGTCAGCTGAAACGAAGACAGAGCAGCGTCAGCAGCAACATCTGAAGAGTTTTTATTTCTGTTTGATAGAAAAACCAGGACAGAAAAAGAATGAGAAGCACAGGTGTGTGCCGGTGTTTCTGACTGATGGAGGAAGACGACATCCTCTTTCTTTATCAGTTCACATCAGGACATCGATTCATGAGTTCTGGATCGTTTCTGTGTCTGTTCTGCTCTGGCGTACTCTGGTTTTTGTTTTGCCTGCAGTTTCCCTTTAAACATTGTGGACGGAGAAATGAGACGATCTGTGAAATGCTGCAGAAGTTTCTGTCAGGCTGATTTTACCAGGAAGCTGTTTCACATTTCCTCCTGCAGACGTTTAATCTCTGCCTTCATTATTAGTGTGATTGTTGGAAATGTGAAACAATTTATTCAAGATAAAGTCAAACAAATTTGTTAAAATCTTTAATAAGTAGCACATGTACAAACTTGTTTTAGTTCTTTCAATGTGACTGAAAAACAAATCAGATCTTTTATTTCCACCTTTTCATTGTGACTGAAGTGAATTCAACATGTGAAAGTCAAAAAGATCAACTGAATGAAACCTTCCTCTCAGTTTCTTCCTGGTAGAACGTGACGTCTGGAGAAGTTTCTGCTTTCCAAAGTGAACCACGACTGAAAACTCACAGCTCTTTTGTGAGAAAGACAATAAGTGAAATGACTAAATAAATGTTTGAACAGCCCGTCTAAGTTAGTTCTTTTCATTTTAACCCACAACAGCACTCAGTTAATAAAATAATAATATTTATAGTCTATATGAATATATCCAGTCTATATACACACAGTTTGTATCATGACTTTGACAGTATATATTGTATTTATATGTATGTACTGTATGTAAACATATTTATTATATCCAGTATATAAATACATACAGTATATAATAGATTTATATTTCTGTCCAGTAATGAATCAAATTTAACTTTTAATGTTAAATTTCCGTAACTTTACTTTGACAGGGCTTTGACACCGGAAAGAAATTGAAGGGGCTTAAAGGTAAAGATACAAGCTAACGTCATTTATCTAACAATAAGTATAATTTAATATGTGATGATTATAACAATATATAATAAATGATATAATAATAATAATATTTATTGATTTAATGCCGTTTGTTGCCGGATTTGACTGTGAGCATCTTCCGGTTTAGAGCGGAAGTGACAGCTGAACTCCAGAACCCATAATGCCCCGCTGCTCCGACGGTTGGTCCCGGAGTACACAGAGCAGCAAAAACGGAGACAAACGATCTGGTGAGTCCGCTACGATCCGGATCACCGAACCGCCCCGGTCTCTGCTGGTCCTCTAAGGCCCCGCGGAAGTCCCGGACCCGGTCTGGGGGGACTCTGCCGGACTCTGCCGGTCTCTGCCCATCAGCCCCGCGAAGCTAAGCTAACTCTGGTGTTGTCCCTCTCCTGGTCCCGGAGCCGGTCCTCCTCCTGCTCCTGGTCCAGGTCCCGATCCTGGTCCTGGTTCTGGTCCTCCTCTTCCTGCTCCTGGTTCCGGTCCCGGTCCTCCAGGTCCCCCATCCCCCAACATGAGTCTGGCCCCGAAGGATCTGTCCAGCCTGCTGAGCATCGTGTCGGAGGAGTCCTGCGGCAGCTCCTTCGAGTCTCTGTCCGCGCTGCTGCACCAGCTGTTCGGGAAGGCGGACCACTTCCGGGCGGGCTCGGTTCTGGTGATGCTGCTGCAGCAGCCCGACCTGCTGCCGAGCTCCCCGCAGCGCCTCACCGCCCTCTACCTGCTCTGGGAGATGTACCGCACCGAGCCGCTGGCCGCCAACCCGTTCGCTGCCGTGTTCGCCCACCTGCTGAACCCTGCGGGGGGGGGCGAGGAGCGGCTGCTGTCAGGTGAGGAGGGGGGGTAACACTTCAGGTTATATAGATTATATACAGCATACAGCACAGATTATATACATCCTACTGTACAGATTATATACAGCACAGATTATATACAGACAGATTATATACATCCTACTGCAGATTATATACAGATTATATACAGCACAGATTATATACATCCTACAGCACAGATTATATACATCCTACAGCACAGATTATACAGCACAGATATATACATCCTACTGCAGATTATATACAGATTATATACATCCTACAGCACAGATTATATACATCCTACTGCACAGATATATACAGACACATTATATATATACATCCTACTGCACAGATTATATACAGCACAGATTATATACATCTACTGTACAGCACAGATTATATACAGCACAGATTATATACATCCTACAGCATATTACAGATTATATACAGCACAGATTATATACATCCTACAGCACAGATTACAGATATACAGCACAGATTATATACATCCTACTGCACAGATTATATACATCCTACTGATTATATACAGATTATATACATCCTACTGCACAGATTATATACATCCTACAGCAGATTATATACAGCACAGATTATATACACTGTACAGATTATATACATCCTACTGCACAGATTATATACATCCTACAGATTATATACAGATTATATACAGCACAGATTATATACATCCTACAGCACAGATTATATACAGCACAGATTATATACATCCTACTGCACAGATTATATACAGCACAGATTATATACATCCTACAGACAGATTATATACACACAGATTATATACATCCTACAGCACAGATTATATACATCCTACTGTACAGATTATATACAGCACAGATTATATACATCCTACAGCACAGATTATATACATCCTACAGCACAGATTATATACAGCACAGATTATATACATCCTACAGTACAGATTATATACAGATACACAGATATATATACAGACAGATTATATACATCTACTGTACAGATTATATACAGCACAGATTATATACATCCTACTGTACAGATTATATACAGCACAGATTATATACAGCAGATACTGTACAGATTATATACAGCATATATACATCCTACTGCACAGATTATATACAGCACATTATATACAGATACATACAGCACAGATTATATACAGATTATATACATCTACAGCACAGATTATATACAGCACAGATTATATACAGATTACTAGCACAGATTACATACAGCACAGATTATATACATCATACAGCACAGATTATATACAGCACAGATTATATACAGCACAGATCCTACTGTACAGATTATATACATCCTACTGTATTACAGCACAGATTATATACAGCAGATTATATACAGATTATACAGCATACATCATCTACTGACAGATTATATACAGCACAGATTATATATATACATCTACAGCACAGATATATACAGCACAGATTATATACATCCTACTACAGATTATATACAGCACAGATACAGACAGATATATATACAGCAGATTATATACATCTACTGTACAGATTATATACAGCACAGATTATATACATCCTACAGCACAGATTATACAGATACATATGCACAGATTATATACAGCATTAGATTATATACAGCATACTAGCACAGATTATATACAGCACAGATTATATACATCCTACAGATTATATACATCCTACTGTACAGATTATATACAGCACAGATTATATACATCCTACAGCACAGATTATATACATCCTACTGTACAGATTATATACAGCACAGATTATATACAGCATATACAGCACAGATACAGCACAGATATATACATCCTACAGCATGTACAGATTATATACAGCACAGATTATACAGCACAGATATATACATCCTACTGTACAGATTATATACAGCACAGATATATATACATCCTACTGCACACAGATTATATACAGCATACTATACAGATATATACAGATTATATACAGCACAGATTATATACATCCTACTGTACAGATTATATACAGCACAGATTATATACAGCATACAGATTATATATATACACAGCATCAGACAGATTATATACATTATATACCTACTGTACAGATTACAGACAGCACAGATTATATACAGCACAGATCAGCACTGATATATACATCCTACTAGTACAGATTATATACAGCACAGATTATATACATCCTACTGTACAGATTATATACAGACAGATTACATAGCATATATAAGCACAGTCTGTTTCCACCTGTCTCACCTGGTGTCATGTGACCTGTGCAGGCTTCCTGCCGCCCATCACTCAGCCTGAGAAGTTCTTCCTGTCTCAGTTGATGTTGGCCCCGCCCAGAGATCTGTTCAAGAAGACGCCGCGGCAGGTTTCCTGTATGGACGTCACCAACATGCCGCAGTCCATCGACATCAGCGGGCTGCAGCTGGCTCTGGCAGGTCGGACATTGATCATTGATTATTGATCATCGACGTGTATAAACTCGGTGATGGTCTCCGTGTTGGCTCCTCGTCACTCTCTGGTTGTTTCCTCTCTGTCGTGCAGAGCGTCAGTCGGAGCTGCCCACTCAGAGTAAGGCCAGTTTCCCCAGCATCCTGAACGACCCCGACCCCGACTCCTCCAACTCGGGATTCGACAGCTCGGTGGCCAATCAGATCATCGAGTCTCTGGTCACAGGGCCACGCCCCCCACTGGAGAGTAAGTTGGAGAGTAAGCTGGTGTTGGATTAACACAGACTGACTGATGTTCTGTCAGCTTCACTTCCAGATTATAAAACAGACAGAGAGACAGAGTGTTTATTTTGTTTGGAGGAATACTCAGAGTGTCTGCAGGAAAAACAAACAAGTGAATCAGTGTGTTGTTTCAGACGCAGCCGGAGTTTTTAATCTGTCAGGAGTTTAACTCGTCTGATTGAAGTTAAATACAAACAGGACTTCAACCTTCACTGTTTGCTTTCTGTAGCTTCGTAATCTCTGTATGTGATGATCCCTCCTGCCATCATCCACCAAGCCCTCCTCCTGCTCATCTATAAACTCACACAGCCGAGAAATCTCTGTTCTCCAGGAGAAACCAGGTTTCATTTTGACACGACGCGCTGATGACCACAGAAATATTTCCTGTGTTGGAGGTTTCCAGTTTCCTCCAGTTTGTCAGAAAACATTAAACTCACTTCACACACTCCACGAGTCACTTTGACGAGCAACCAAGTGAGCTGCAGGTAGTTTGGTAGTTTGTGAGGTGGTTGAAGGTGTCAGTGCTGAAGTCACAGATGAAGACAAAAGTGCAGCTGATGTTGCCATGGTTACCAAAACATACATCAACCAGACTCAGTCTGAGACACGTCAGGATCCAGCTGCTGGTTGATTGTTGCTCCTCTGGTGTTCAGACGTCCGTCTGTCTCTCTGTCCTCAGGTCACTTCCGCCCAGAGTTCATCAGGCCGCCGCCGCCTCTGTACACGTCTGCGAGGACGAGCTGGCGTGGCTGAACCCCACCGAGCCAGATCACAGCATCCAGTGGGATCGCTCCATGTGTG
Source organism: Scortum barcoo (assembly GCA_023238725.1). NCBI lineage: Eukaryota > Metazoa > Chordata > Actinopteri > Centrarchiformes > Terapontidae > Scortum > Scortum barcoo. Next base: position 1,495,157 of record CM041550.1, read on the forward strand.
TGAAGAACAGCACCGGCGTGGAGATCAAGCGCATCATGTCCAAGGCCTTCAAGAGCCCGCTGTCGGCCCAGCAGCAGTCACAGGTGAGCTTACGTTCCCCTTTAGCCTGAGGCGACTAAAACACTCTGCCAGGAGAGTTTTAACCTTCATCTCCGCCCCTGCAGCTGCTGGCTGAGCTGGAGAAAGACCCGAAGCTGGTTTATCACATTGGTCTGTCTCCGGCGAAGCTCCCTGACCTGGTGGAGAACAACCCGCTGGTGGCCATCGAGATGCTGCTGAAGCTGATGCAGAGCAGCCAGATCACAGAGTATTTCTCTGTGCTGGTCAACATGGACATGTCGCTGCACTCCATGGAGGTCGTCAACAGGTGGGACTGCTTCTGTGAGAGCGTTTACTGCAGTAACACTACTAATATACTCTGTCAAAGTACTTCACTACAAGGAAAAGTACTGCATTCAGACCTCACTGAAGCAAAAGTATGTGAGTATAATCAGCAGTAAAAGTAAAGTGTTCGGCCTGTTTTCAGCTTTGTGACGATGCAGCTGATTCCAGCTGATCCAAGGAGGCTTTAAATAGTTTATTTATCTGAAGAAGGAGGAGAATTTTCTCAACACATAAAGGAAGACTTCATCCTTCAGTTTATCACAAACACTCAACATCAACACATCTGGAGATACCAGGTTTTCACTGGACAGGAAGGATGAACAACTGTGTCATCTGGAAAGAAACTAAAGCTGTCAGACAAACGGAGAGCAGGAAAAATACTATATTTACCTCTGATGGAGTAAAAATACTATATTTACCTCTGATGGAGTAAAAATACTATATTTACCTCTGATGGAGTAAAAATACTATATTTACCTCTGATGGAGTAAAAATACTATATTTACCTCTGATGGAGTAAAAATACTATATTTACCTCTGGTGGAGTAAAAATACTATATTTACCTCTGAGATACAGTAAAAATACTATATTTACCTCTGATGCAAGGAAAAATACTATATTTACCTCTGATGAGTAAAAATACTATATTTACACTCTGAGTGGAGTAAAAATACTATATTTACCTCTGATGGATACATGTAAAAATACTATATTTACCTCTGATGGAGGAGACATGTGAAAGTTACATCACATGGAAATACTCAAGTAAAGTAAAAGTACCACAACACTGTTTGTGTGTAGTACTTGAGTAAATTTACTTTTGTGTTTTGGTCAAACAAAACAAAGATTCTACTACTTTTTTTATATTTATATATTTATTTATTCATCATCAGATTAATTGTATTAATTGTAGAATAATGAAGATAAAACTATTTTCAGTCTTCATTTAGCAGCTGAGATCTTTTGAGAATCTTCATATTTATTTTCTTGTCATGACCACACAGGTTAAAAACTTGTGTTTGATCACTGAGTAACTTTCTGCTTGTCTCACCTCAGTTTATCTTTGCAGCAGAGTAGCTGAATCAGCTGAGTTTAGTTTAGTTGTGATTAAAAGTTCAGACAGAAAAAGTTTAATTCCACTTGTTGCTGCTCTTGATGTGTAGATCCACATTGTCACCACTAGTGGGTGACAATGTGGATGACACTCATCAGACTGACTGAAGTTGGTCTCTTTGTCTCTTCAGGTTGACCACAGCTGTGGACTTACCTCCAGAGTTCATCCACCTCTACATCTCCAACTGCATCTCCACCTGCGAGCAGATCAAAGACAAATACATGCAGGTACAGAGAAATACTTTAATGACAAGAAGAAGAAGAACAGGTGTTTTATTAGATCATCTGACAACAGGAAACATGAACAAAAACATCCGATACCGAAATGTCGACTGCTGAACTCATCATTCATTTTATCTGTTTGTATCATTCATGAGCCATAAGAATGATTTGATCTGAGAAAAACTCCTCATGATTTAAACAGAATTAAAACGGTTCATCTCACAGATCCGTGGAGTGAAACTTTAACACAGTTTGACAGGAAATCCTCCGTCACGAAGTTTAAACGTCTGATGTCGACTCTCTGTTGGTGTTTTCTCCAGAATCGTCTGGTCCGTCTGGTCTGCGTCTTCCTTCAGTCGCTAATCCGTAACAAGATCATCAACGTGCAGGACCTCTTCATCGAGGTTCAGGCCTTCTGCATCGAGTTCAGCCGCATCCGTGAAGCCGCCGGCCTCTTCCGCCTCCTGAAGACTCTGGACACCGGAGAAAACCCGGCCGAGACCAAACCTGCCAAATAATGATCCTCACAGAGACGCTGCACGGACAGCAGAGGTGGCTGAGTCACCAAATAATGAGAAGTGAGAGGCGTTTGCTGATCAGTCTGTCAGAGGGAATATTGTAAATAAGAGGTTTCGCTCTGAGCTCGGTCCTCCTCCGAACTGTTTCCAGACGTGAAACAGGATCAACACTTTGTTTTTTACCACTGCTCTTTCTTTTGGAAATGAAATCTTCTCTAATTAAACAGATAGTTTAACGCAGTCCTGCAGCTCTTTTCTGTGTTTTTAATATTTTATCAGCTCCGTGTCGTCCTCGTCCTCCATGTTTAATCCCGGCTCAGTGATGGTGACTGACTGACTGAAAGTCTTTTCACACATCGAGCTGATGTTCAGGATTCTGCAGCTGTTTAAATTAGTAAAATATTCTCAGATTGATTTCACTCTCATGTCTGAAATCTGAAGCTACGGCTCAACAAAGACTGGAAACTGATCGATGGTGCCTTCAAGTCACGTGATGAAACATGACCATGTTGACGAGTTTTTACCTGAAGAAGTTGTTTGATTACAGAGAGTGTTCATATGTAATTAATGGGTCTGATTACATTAAATGTTGGTAAAATGTAATTAAGCTGAAGTTCATGTTTGAAGTTTAGAAAATTCAGTTTTAATCACGACTTTGAAGTTTACTTGACCACGATTTAAAAAGTCACTCAGAATTCCAATAATCTGATGTGACCTGAACATGTGCACTTTAGAGGAGCTGAAGGACGATGTTATCTTTAAACAGAAGCAGGCTAACTGTTTCCACCTGCTGCCAGTCTTTATGCTAAGCTAAGCTAAGCTAACCAGCTGCTGACTGCAGCTTCATATTTACTGTTCAGACACGAGAGAGGAGTCAAACTGACTCATCAAGATAAGAAGTAAACTTCAAAGAGAACCTCGTTTCTCTGCCCTGTTTGGTAGTTTGTGGTCAGAAATGTTCACCTGTAAAGTCGACAGTAATGTCACAGTGTCCTGAAGTTCACCTGCACGTCACGCACGTTCAGGTTTCCCTTTAAACATCAGTCAGTTAAAATCTCTGTAAACACTCAGACACCAGGAGTTTTTATTCAAGAACACAGAATTTCATACAAAAATCTTTATTTAGCGTAAAGTTTGTGATTTGCAGATGGTTTAATCAACAGAGAGCTGAGCAGGTGAGACGTCTGCTGGACGCCTCACAAAAACAAACTGAAGGAGAACTTCCCTCATTCCTCATTTTAACCTGCTGCACTGCCGAGGATCAGAAAAAAAGGTTGAAGTGAACCAATCAGATTATTTTTGTCTCTAAATGTTTGCAGGAGTAAAACTTGAACTTTTCTAAAGTTTGTGAGAAAAGAAGTAACAGACTGAATGATTCCCTCCCTTTGCTGAGACGTTGTCACTGTTTTTAAAGTGTTCGTACCTGAACATTATCTGTACCTGTTAGAAAGCTCCTCCAGGTCTTTAGCCTGCGAGGGAGACCTTTTCCTCTCAGTCCTGTTTAAAGCCACAAAAACACAGAGGAGCTTCAGAAAAAGGGCTCAGTTCCCCCTCAACCCTTGGCTGCAGGTTCAGGGTTTCCTCGGCCCCGCCGGCGTCCATCCTCATGGTGTTTAGGCTCTCTTCATGCCGCGCGCCATGAGGCAGGCGAACACCGTCATCACCATCTTAGGTTTGACCTCCACCAGGTCTTCGGGCAGCGCGTACACCCGGGCGCCGATCTTCCTCGCCATGGAGATGGCGTACCTGGAAACAAGCGGTGAGCGTGAAGAGGAGGTTCAGGTGTGAATGTGGCCGCGTCTACACTGGATGTTAAAACGCGTCTGGAGCAGATCACAAGTTAAATTAAATATAAACAACCACTGAGACGCATCGTGAGCTGCTGAGGTTTGTGACACTTTGACCTCTTTGGTCTTATAAACGTTACTGTGTCCCCGACAAGGACGTAACACAGAAACACGTCATGGATGCGTCTGTTCGCTCTTTATCAAGCCCTTCATGACTTTATCCTTCCAATCTGAGTCTGCCAACCTTTAAACATTTTAGTTTCCTGAGCTCGCCGTAAGAAACAGATCAGTGGTTCCTAACATATAATATTTAGCTGTTTGATCTCCTAGCTGAAGGAACAACAAACTTCTCTTTTCCACTTGTGACTTTCACTAAGCTCCTCCCCCAACCAGTAACCTGAACAAACAAATACATCAACTGTTGTGAATCTCCCCCTATGGGACTATTTAGATTATCTAATCTAATCTAATCCATCAATCAAACAACCATCTATCAGACACCAGCAGAAATGATAAAACAATCAGAGATTAAAAAGATGAGGTGTAAATATAATTTCTGTCTAAATAATAATAATAACAACGTAGACGTGTTCGTACTTTGCGTTGTTGAGTTTCTCCTCTTCAGTCAGGTCTTCTGTCTTCAGCAGGTCGTATCTGATCGATCCGGGCTGGATGGCATCGATCAGGTCCAGAACGGGCATACTGCTGCTGATGGACATGTCCTACACACACACACACACACACAGTCACGTGTTATTAAATGTGTTTCAGGCAGATCCTCACATTAAACTGTTTCTCCCAATAAAGTTAAGAAAAAAAATCAAAATAAATAAAAACACTCGATGTTCAGATTAAAACTGTTCTCACGTCTGTACAGTGAAAAAATGAGGAGACACAAAAACTCTGTAAGAACAAACTAGTTTTTACACTTTCAGACAACGTGATGATACAACGTGTTAATCAGAGCCAGGCTAGCAGTTTCCACCTGTTTCCAGTCTTTATGCTAAGCTAAGCTAACCTGTAGTTTGATATTTAAAGCAGAGACGTGAGAAGAATCAGTCTGAACATGTGAAATGTGGATGTGTAAATACAGTGTGAAATAACTCTGATCTGAAGAGGTCTGATCATGTTTTTATGAGTGTGATCAGATTTTAAGGTGGGGGGTCCGTCAGCAGGCCTTCGGTACCTTGAAGCTGCTGATGGTCGGTTTTCCGGCCTGTGTGTGTGAGCGCGTCGTTGACCCAGCTCACGATGGTGTCGTCGGTCACCTTCTGGCCGTCGCCCAGGTCCTCCAGGATGTTCAGGGTGTACCTGAGGGGACAGACAGCATGAGGGGGGGCACATCTGCTTTCAAAATAAAAGACTCATCTGCCCGGCTGATGCTCAGGATGCTTCCGTTTGGTTTGTGGAAGTTTTTTTTTAACTATTGGATGGATTTTCATTGAACTGGACCCAGATGAGCAGCAGGTCACTGATGGATGGATTAAAATGCTAAAAAATAATAAATCCATTTAAGTTTTTGCTCAAATCTCCAAAATAAATACATTGATAAATGGCAGGAAGGAAAATATTCTGCACTTTTGTACATGAAGTTTAACATTTCTGTCTCATTTGAGGAAACTGAAATCAGTTTTTTAAGACCTGCTGTGTGAAGCTTAAAGTGTGTGAACCTCAAACCTGCAGCTGAAAGATGTTTGTTTCTTTAAAGGAGAGGACGTTCGAGTTGGAGACTCATTCAAACGAAGGTCGTAACTGAACATGTAAACGAGAATGTAAAGCGAGCAGCAGTGACGCGTCTTTACCTCCTCATGAGCTGCCACAGCAGGGCGAGGGTGAGGGTTCGATTCCCGGCGTTCAGGTCCTGACCGGCGATGCCCACCAGAGAAAATTTGGCCTCCTTCTTCCCCAGCTCGACTGCGTAGTTACAGTTCTCCAGCTGGAAAAGACAGTTTATAATGAAGTTCAGATACAGCTGGAAAGGATTACTCAGATCTTTAGGTTGAAATAAAAATACTCCACTACAGGGTCAATTAAGTATATTAGATCTAGTCATATAAAAGTACAGAGTGACTATAAGAGTCAGTGAAATGCAGTAAAAAGTAAAAAGGAGTTTCACCTTCTTCATGTTGCTGCCCAGTTTGGGGTAGGGAGGCTTGTTGACTTTGTCCCAGTCCACCGGGACCTTTATCTTCTCGTACAGCTGGAAGATGACCAGGGCGTCGTCAATGTCTCTGTAACACACACACACACACACACACACACACACACACTGTAAGTATTGCAGTTTTTATATTTTTATACATATATATATATATATATATATATATATATATATATATATATATATATATATATATATATATATGCGCTGCAGTTAAAGACTCTGAGCTGCTTGCATGGTCGTTCTTACACGTAGAGGTGGTTGACTCGAGGATTCACCCCCAGAGAGTTCATCCAGTTCCTGAAGGTTCGCTCCTCCCTGGTTTCACCTGCAGGACACATCAGGAAACAGGAAACATTAAAAAACACTGAAGCTCTGTAACGTCTGTAAGAAAAAATACATCTTTAACTTCAGCTGACACAAATAAATGACACAACATTTATTATATTTCCACCGTGAACAGATTAATCACAGTTAAACCTGAATCTCAAACTGAGTCTGAGTTAAAGCTGCTGACTGTGTGAGTGGAGACAACAGGAAGTTTCACAAATGTTCAGGATGTCTCAACCTCTGACATCAAAAAGTGATGAATGAAAAAGTGATGAATGAGGAAGTTAATGATGAATCCAGATGTTTCATCAGCCTCTGAGACGTCTGTGGTGACTGGGTGATGATAAATGAGCCTCGCTGACTGTCTGAATACTGAACTCAAACCTCTGTTAGCTTTTTCTTTGTTTAAATTCTGTGAGTAAAATAAAAACACGTGTTCACGTCAGTATTTTCCTCCGTGTGTGTGTGTGAGAGGAGTTTAACAGGTCAGAGGACTGAACTCGCCTTCGATGGAGCTCCAGTCGATGTCCTGGTTCTCCGGTTTCTTCAGAGCCGGGTACTTGTTGAACAGATTGGCGACGAAGGCCAAGTTCAGTTTGGGGTTTCCGCGGACGACGTCTGTCGGCATGACGAACTGTCTGCATCCGAGCCGGTCGGCCTGATCCAACATGCACTCCGCTCGCTTCAGGTCGTCCTTCTCCTGCAGAGCGCCAGGCGACAACAACGTCAACATGTCTAATAAATCAGAAACTCCTCAAAGAGATTTATGTTGATTCTCACAGTTTTATTTCCAACTTGTCTTATTGGAGTCTTAATAAATGTTGTGTATTGGTTTTTATCAAAATCTTCACTCATCATCCTCTCAAGGGATTTTATAAAATGCTTTTATTTTGGAGCTGAAACTTCCTGTGTTTTACATTTAGACACTTTCACATTGACACATCTTGAATTCATATTAAATATTAAATATTGAGCTGATTGAGATGAAATTGAAATGAATCTAAAACTACTTTGATAATCGATGAACTGTTTTCTTTTCTGTGAATTTTTCAAGTTTCAGCATCCAAAATGTGAAGAATTCTTCATTTCATGAGATCACAAGATGAATATCTTTGTGCACTTTATAACATCTGTTTGTAAAAAGGTAATATAATCATATCATTATTAAAATGAGCTATAAAGACGTCATCTTGAGCTTTGAAGAATTTTATTGTGATTTTTTTTTATTTGGCTTTATTTAGTTGACAGATTTGACGAGAAACATGAAAAACTGAGCTGCCGAACATCAAAGATGTCAAATCATCCCTCTAAATTAAACGTGGCCTTCAGATAAATGAGTTTTTTCTCACCCTGACTCCGGACATGTCGATGGCGATGGGGGGGATCCCCTCCTCGTCTCCTTTGGGTGCCACCTGGTTCAGGAGGCTGTAGTACGCCTTCGAGTCCTGAGACACAAACAACAGAAGGTTCAGGCGATTTACAGAAAATAAACATGTTTTATCGGACAGAGACAGCATTTAATATTTCTGTGTGTGTGTGTGTGTGTGTGTGTCACCTTGATGTCGGAGCTGAAGTTGTTGATCTTGCCGTAGCCGGACTCCTCCAGGTGATAGTTGGCCCAACGCAGTAGCAATTCCTCAGGAGAGAGTTTCATCAGATCCTCCAGACTCTCTCCATCACGCAGCAGAGAGCGATCAGAGCTGCACACACACACACACACACACACACACAAACATCAGTATGACACACTGCAGTTCAACGTTTTGATAAAGAAACTGATTCACTTTTTTGGTGAGAGTCAGATGTTCAGTCGTCAGTAAAACCATCCAGTTGTGTTTTTGCTGGTTTACATGAGGGACTATTTCTTGTGCGAGTGCAGTGACTTCCTCTCTGCTGTTGCCTGGCAACTTCGATGTGATTATAAGACTTTAAATTGTCATTTTTATTCTTCAGTTTGTGTGCAGGTCAAACAAAGATTTATCGAGTTAATCAGGGAGCTTCACAGGATCTTTTTTGCACCTTCGGGAAGATCCAGGCTAGCTGTTTCCCCCCATTACCCTCTGAGGTCGTGTTGGTGCTTCAAACTGAGACCTTTATGTTCCTGACATGTGGGAACATACGTGAGTATAAATCTCTCTGACGTTAAACACACGAACACACACACACACACCTTCGTTCTTGCTGAGCTCGATGTCGGCGAACAGGCCAATCTTGATGACCTGCCACAGCAGACCCAGGACCAGGTGCTGCCGGCCCTCCTTCAGGTCCTCGGCCCCGATGTTCACCACGTGGCAGCCGATGGCCGACGCAGAGTTCAGAGCCAGGTTCAGGTTCTCCTGTTGGAGGAAAGGTCCAGACACAGATCAGAAAGACGCTCGGTGAGCCTGCTGATGGACAGACAGACAGGTGAGGTCACTTCCTGTCTCACCTGGATGGTGAAAGGTGTGAGCTTCTTCTTGTTGATGGTTCTCTCGTCGATGGTGTCCGGGACCGACAGGTTGATCATCTTACTGCAGGCGAGAACATTTCAACAGTCAGCGAAGCTCGCGGCGTCAGTGAGAGTATTAAAGTAACTCGTCTCACCAGAGGACGATGCCGTCGCCCACAGACGTGAACAGGCTGTCGTTGTTCGGATCCATCGGCAGCACGTGTTTACAGTCGGGGTCCTTCTCCAGAGCTTTATTGATCCAGTTCACAAAGGCCACCTTCTCCTCCTCTGCAGAGACACAAAGATCAGGTCAGGTCAGGTCAGATCAGGTCAGATCAAGATCAATTTACATCCACACTTTGTGAAATGTTTCCCAAACTGATCGATTATTCCTTCAATGTTAAGGATTTCTATTGATCTGTCTTTATGTGTGTGTCTGTGTCTTTGTGTGTGTGTGTGTGTGTGTGTGTGTCTTTGTGTGTGTGTGTCTTTGTGTGTGTGTGTGTCTGTGTGTGTTCTGTGTGTGTGTGTGTGTCTGTGTGTGTGTGTCTTGTGTGTGTGTGTGTGTGTGTGTGTGTGTGTGTGTGTCTTTGTGTGTGTGTGTGTGTGTGTGTGTGTCTTTGTGTGTGTGTGTGTGTGTGTGTGTGTGTCTGTGTGTGTGTGTGTGTGTGTCTTTGTGTGTGTGTGTGTGTGTGTGTCTGTGTGTGTGTGTCTTTGTGTGTGTGTGTGTGTCTGTGTGTGTGTGTGTCTTTGTGTGTGTGTGTGTGTGTGTGTCTTTGTGTGTGTGTGTGTGTGTGTCTTGTGTGTGTGTGTGTGTGTGTGTGTGTGTCTGTTGTGTGTGTGTGTGTGTGTGTGTGTGTGTGTGTGTGTGTCTTTGTGTGTGTGTGTGTGTGTCTTTGTGTGTGTGTGTGTGTGTCTTGTGTGTGTGTGTGTCTTTGTGTGTGTGTGTGTGTGTGTCTTTGTGTGTGTGTGTGTGTATGTGTGTGTGTGTTTGTCTTTGTGTGTGTGTGTGTGTGTGTGTGTGTGTCTGTGTGTGTGTGTGTGTGTGTCTGAACACACACCTGAGTACGAGTGCTGAGTCCCCGACTGCTCCGAGGTTCCTGCCACGCTACTACGGATTCCCTCCTTTTTATTGATCGCCTTCCTGAAGGTCTTCGCCACCTCGGAGCTCTTTAGCCCGTGAACGATCTGAAGGCGGACGCACAAAAACAAACAATAACGAGATTATAATCTGATTATAGGCAGAGATTACCCATCATCAGGAGAAATGCTGTCATTGCTTCAGATAAAAAGATTGATAAAGATATTTTGATTTGATCTGCAGTTAATCCGTCTGTGTGACCTTTGACCTGCGACCTCACCTGAGTGAATTCCTCGAAGGTCGAAGGTGAGCTGGTCGCTGGTCTTGGTCAGCTCCTGGACGATCTCTCGGACTCTGTAGCCCGGCAGCGCCAGGTTGGCGGCCTTGAAGAGCTCGGTGAGTTCATCCTTGCTGATGAATCCGTTGTTGTCCACGTCTGGGAAAGGTCACAGAGGTCAGAGGTCAAACACGGGAAACAAAGACTTTAATTCCAGTTTGATCTTTAAACTCTGAATATCTTTTAAACCTGGTTCACCCTTAATCTGAGTCTTTGCGTTTAGGATATTTTAAAAGATCTCACAAAAAGCGAATAATTCAAATATAACATCTGTCCCTTTCATTTATGTTACTATCAGCTTAGCTATTCGTTAAAATATGTAGATTTTTAATCTTTTTTTACATCTTATTAGATATTTTAGATGTAAATGTAAAAATAGTCTAAAAAGTTCAAAATGGTTTTGTTTCAAACACGATGACAAGGACTCATTTAATTAGAAATGGTCCATTAATATTAAATTTCATTTTATATTACATTACATTATAATTATATTATGTTACATCATACTTTTTTATATTACTATTATATTCATTCATTATTCATTATATTCATTCATTATATTACTTTTTTGTTTTATGTTGTATTATATTTCAAAGGATCAAATGTCAGTAGTTTTTTGGTGAATTTCACGCCCTCGTTGGTCCTTCCTGAATCAAAAACTTGAGAGGAAGTGACATCACTGTGTGTTTGTACCGATCTTGGCGAAAGCTTCTCGAAGTTCCTCCAGCTCCTCCTGAGAGATGGGCACAGCGGCGGCCATGTTGGGATCCTGAAACTAACAGCATAAAAAACAACATCCTTAAATGAGAGAAGTCAGCCGAGGTGCTGCAGAGAAAAGAGGAAGCTGAGCGACCGTATCTCAGTTCTGCCAGCCTCCAACTTCCTGCTTCTGCTGCACTTCCTGCCTGACAGAGAGAAGTGTGTGTGTCGTTTAATAAGGATCTGAGCTGCCGACAGGTGAACTGAGGTGGACTCTTTATTTATTTCAGCTTTTATAATCACACTTCTCATTAGTTCACAAACATTTAAAACAAAAAAGATCAAATCGATGCAGCATAATGAGAAATATCGTCTTTTTTATTTCACACATTCATCGTCCTGTTCAACACCTGCAGCCTAAATTACCCACAATGCTGTTCAACCATCGACAGGTAGCTGCAGAGGTCTGAAGTTATTTCATGTTCAACCTCTGCAGCAGCTTTAAAGGAGCTGAGAGTTAGTCAGTTAGCTTAGCTTAGCACAAAGACTGGAAACAAAGGGAAACAGCTAGCCTGCCTCCACCGGATCACACTAAACAAACCAGATGTTAAATAATGAGCTTCACGTCTTTTCTGACATTTTTTTTCCTTTAAAACTTCTGAAACTGCAGCGCTGCTCTGCATGTTTGTTTTTATTAGTTTAAGGTTTAGAACGAGAAATGTTATAGATTAAATATTTTAATTCAACTGCAGCGATAAATATCAAATGTTCAACACTCAGAAATGAAAAAGCTTCAGAAGAGGAAGAGAAGACAACTCTGAGAAGGAAGTGATCACACGACACACACTTTATTTCAGTCTGTGATGATTCACTCCGAGTGCGTGTGTGCATCTTCACCAAAAAAGGTCCTGCAGACACACACACGCACGCACACGCTTTTGCACACACACGCACACACACACACACACACACTTTTCACACACACACGCACACACACACACACACACACACACACACACACACACACACACGCACACACACACACGCATTTTTGCACACACACACGCACACACACACACACACACACAGTGGGGGTGGTTATAAAGGACACTGATGATCTCACTTTAAACCACACAGAAGAAGAGTGAAAACCGTCTGAGGCAGCAACAAACACATTTTTAATCATGATTCAGTTTTTCCATCAGCAAAAACATTTCATCTTTTCCTACTTTAACCAAACAGCTTTTTCCTGCCTGACCTTCAGACAGGATGTGACGCTCTGCACGGTTCACCTCTGACCTCTGAGCGGCTCCAGCAGTGATCTATGATTCATTCATCGATTCTTACAAATCGTTTTTGGTGTTGGTGTTTAGGAGATCGGGCAGGATCCTCTGAGTAAAACAAAATGTGCTAAAAGTCAAATAACCCCAGAAAAAGAGACACAAAGAGTGAGGTGTTAGGCGTTCAACGTGGTGTGGAGGTGATCTAATCTCACTGTCAGTTCAAGTTTGTCATATTGGGAGATGATGAGCTGCAGTTCGGCCGCCTCAATCTGAATGTTTGCTGAAGTGTGAATTTGTGTTGCAGCGAGATGACAGGACGGAGGATTAAAACAGAAGCAAACTGTTTCCTGTCTGCACTCTCAGATCGGCACATTGACTCGAAGCGTATTGATTTAAGTGACTAAAATATTGCTGTGAGTCAGACTGAAAGATCACACCACTGTTCAGATGACTTCCTTCAGAATCCCCCTGAAATCCGTCAGACATCTGTAATGATCTTATTAATGAACATATTGTTTGTTTGATCATTAACATGCAGTTTGCTCTTCTTCAGTGCATGAAGAGAACAAGTTAAATGTTCCAGCCTGAAACTTTTTGTTTTAGAAAATAAAGATGTTTTCTGCACTTCTTCCTCCTGATGGTGCGACCTGATTGGCTGCTGTCCGATTGATTGAAAGTTGATCAGTTATCAGGAGAAGGATAAGCTGATCACCTGCAGACCTTTATAACATAATCTTTTCTCTTTAACTTCAGTGATATCAGATCAGAAAGCTGCAGTTGAGGTCAGAGCGTCTCTTCAGCTCGAGTCTCATCAGGACGTTTAATGTCTGCTGTGAAGTGATGCAGGATGAGTTTATACAGATGAGAGTTTATAGACATGATTAAAGGTTTTTTTACAGATGTGTTTGTTAATGTTTGTCCTCTTCTGCAGCAGAAGCAGAAATGAAACCGAGCAGCTGAGGTGATGTCCACTTCTGCTCAGCTCAGTTTGTCTTTAAAGGCCTCAGTCTGACATTTAAAGGTGAGCGATGTCACCGTACAGGTCTTAAACAATAAAGCTTCGATCAGATCAATGATGAGTTATTAGTCAGTTGGAGCAGGATGTAACAGGATCTTTTAATGAGGATGAACTGTGAGTTGTTTTTTATGGAAATAAACGGTCACAACCACAAAAACACGATTTCACTTCATGCAAATCGTCTCAAATCGGAGAGAAGACGGACTGAGACTGGATTTAACTCCAATCAATAATCAGATCAATAAAACAGCTTCAGTGTGTCGACCTGTGATCTGCTGCCGTCTGATCAATAATAATGGTAATCTGTCAGTCTGAATCACCAGTTGACTTTTAGGTATGAAGTCACCATGATCATGACTCTGTTCGTGTGACCTGACCACGAGTTAAAAATACTCGATTACAAGTAAAAGTGTGGAGTTATTCTGTTTCAGTAGATGAGAGGATTCAGCCGATCGAAAAGGATGCATCATGTTTTATAAGATGAAGGTTTGTAAGGTCAGATAAATGTCCACACGCTCTGAAATGTAGAGAAGAAGAAGGTGGCAGAAAAGGGGAAATGATGGTATTTGAGTAAATGTACTTAGTTACTTTACTGGTTCTCACTGAGTTTTCATATTTGTCAATCTGTGGCTGAGTGAAGAAAGCAGAAACTCTTTGAATCGTCTGAATCGTGTCTGGTGTTTTCTGCATCGTGCTCATCGGCCTGCTTCGCCTTCATCAACACGTTTCTCCATCGTGAAGTTTTAAAATGGAATCAAACGTCCTGAGCTGCTGTCTGTTTCTCTTCAGCGTCACCTCGGAGGGATTTTTAGCAGTTGAAGTGAAGCTAACCACAAACTTCCTTTCAGCTCGCTGCAGTGGTTGAACTTCTTCTTCCTGCAGGCCTCTAACCACTCTCGTCTTTTAAACTCGTTTTAAAGATTTCTGTCGCTCAGACTGAAACACGCTGCAGCTTTCAGCTCTCTGACGACGATTCGTCTTTTGTAAAGTTTTATAAAGTGAGGACAGATGACGGTTTGAATTATGAAACCGTCGACTGTGTGATGAAATGAAACACTGATTACACTCACACACACCTCGCTGCCTCCCCTCTGTCACACTAACACACTGATCTGAAGGTAGAAACTCTCCAGGACACACCTGTCAGAGGTCGGCAGGGCTGCTCTGTAGTTACCTGAGAGGTGAGGAGGATGCTGCTCTCTGGGCGTGGGGGGGTTAATCTTCGTCTTCCTCTGGTCCGTCCTGCTGCTCACCGCTCGACAGGCAGCGCTCTGACTCGCCGCCGACAGAAGAGCGGCGACACATCTATTCAAATCTACAAGGAAGGAAGTGACATGCTGCGTTTCTGAAACAGGAATGGAAGGCGTTTTGTCTTTATAAGGCAATGCCGCCTGCAAGGTGACCCCCACCACCGCCAGGAGAGAGGAGACGAGGAGACAAGGAGATGAGGAGATGTAAAGTTTGACAAAGTTTGATAAAGAGCTGCTGTGATGTTCAGGAGCCAAAAGAGTGAAAGATTCAATCAAACCTGAACAGGCTGCTGACAGACAGACAGGTGTTCAAACAGACAGAGTGTTCACAGACAGAGACAGGTAGAGAGAGAGACAGACAGACAGGTAGAGAGAGACAGACAGACAGGTAGAGAAGAAACAGAGAGACAGACAGACAGGTGAGAGACAGACAGACAGGTAGAGAGACAGGTGAGAGACAGACAGATATAGAGAAGGTGTATAGAGAACAGGTGGAGAGAAACACAGACAGGACAGACAGTAGAGAGACAGACAGACAGGTAGAGAGAGACAGACAGACAGGTGAGGAGACAGGTAGACAGGTGTATAGAGAACAGAGAACAGGTGGAGAGAAACACAGACAGGTAGAGACAGACAGACAGGTAGAGAGAGACAGACAGACAGGTGAGACAGACAGACAGGTGAGAGAGAGAGACAGACAGGTGGAGAGACAGACAGGTGAGAGAGACAGACAGACAGGTATAGAGAACAGGTGGAGAGAAACACAGACAGGTAGAGAGAGAGACAGACAGACAGAGAGAGAGACAGACAGACAGACAGGTAGAGAGAGAGAGACAGAGACAGACAGACAGGTAGAGAGAGACAGACAGACAGACAGAGAGAGACAGAAAGGAGACAGGAGAGAGACAGACAGGCAGGTAGACAGGTAGAGAGAGACAGACAGACAGGTGAGGACAGAGAGATGAGAGAGACAGGTGTAGACAGACAGACAGGTGAGAGAACAGGTGGAGAGAGAGACAGACAGGTGAGAGACAGACAGAGTAGAGAGAGAGAGACAGACAGACAGGTAGAGAGAGACAGACAGGTAGAGAGAGACAGAGACAGACAGGTGAGGATAGACAGGTGTAGAGAGAGAGAAACAGACAGACAGTGACAGAGAGGTGAGAGACAGGTGACAGAGAGACAGACAGACAGACAGACAGACAGGTGAGAGAGACAGACAGACAGAGAGACAGACAGGTAGAGAGAGACAGACAGACAGACAGAGACATGAGGAGAGAGACAGGTGTATAGAGAACAGGTGGAGAGAAACACAGACAGGTAGAGAGAGAGAGACAGGTAGAGAGAGACAGACAGACAGGTGAGAGAGAGAGAGACAGACAGGTGAGATAGAGACAGGTGTATAGAGAGACAGAGACAGACACAGACAGGTAGAGAGAGAGAGGATAGACAGACAGACAGGTGAGAGAGAGACAGAGACAGGTGTACAGACAGGTAGAGAGAGACAGACAGACAGACAGGTGGGGAGACAGAGAGAGAGAGAAACAGACAGGTGAGGATAGACAGGTGAGACAGACAGAGAACAGACAGACAGACAGACAGGTAGGATAGAGAGAGACAGGTGGAGAGAAACACAGACAGGTACAGACAGGTAGAGAGAGAGACAGACAGGTAGAGAGAGAGAACAGGTAGAGAGACAGACAGGTGAGAGAGACAGACAGACAGGTGAGAGAGAGACAGACAGACAGGTAGAGAGAGACAGACAGAGACAGACAGGTGAGAGAGACAGGTGTACAGACAGACAGACAGGTGAGAGAGAGACAGACAGACAGGTGAGATGAGAGACAGGTGTAGGTAGAGACAGGTGAGAGACAGAGAGACAGAGGGAGACAGACTAGGTGGAGAGACAGACAGACAGACAGGTGTAGAGAGAGACAGACAGACAGGTGAGAGAGAGACAGACAGACAGGTGAGGAGATAGACAGGTGTATAGAGAACAGGTGGAGAGAAACACAGACAGGTAGAGAGAGAGAGACAGACAGGTAGAGACAGAGAGAGACAGACAGTGACAGACAGGTAGAGAGAGACAGACAGACAGGTAGAGAGAGACAGACAGACAGTGAGAGACAGACAGGATAGACAGGTGTATAGAGAACAGGTGGAGAGAAACAGACAGACAGGTAGAGAGAGACAGACAGAGAGAGACAGGTAGAGAGAGACAGAGACAGACAGACAGACAGACAGTAGAGAGAGAGACAGAGAGAGAGAGACAGACAGACAGTGAGGATAGACAGGTGTATAGAGAACAGGTGGAGAGAAACAGAGACAGGTAGAGAGAGAGACAGACAGACAGTGAGGAGAGACAGAGAGAGAACAGGTGGAGAGACAGACAGACAGGTAGAGAGAGACAGAGACAGACAGTAGAGAGACAGAGAGAGAGAGCAGAGAGAGAGACAGACAGGTGAGAGAGACAGACAGACAGGATAGACAGGTGTATAGACAGAGTGAGAGAACAGGTGGAGAGAAACACAGACAGGTAGAGAGAGACAGAGAGAGACAGACAGGTGAGAGACAGACAGACGTGAGAGAGAGACAGAGAGAGACAGACAGACAGGTGAGGAGAGACAGGGACAGGTAGACAGGTGTATAGAGAACAGGTGGAGAGAAACACAGACAGGTAGAGAGAGAGAGACAGACAGAGAGTGAGACAGAGAGAGAGATAGACAGACAGAGAGAGAGACAGACAGAGAGAGAGAGAGACAGAGAGAGAGACAGACAGACAGGTGAGGAGACAGACAGACAGGTGTAGAACAGGTGAGAGAGACAGACAGACAGGTAGAGAGAGACAGACAGACAGGTGAGAGAGAGAGAACAGGTGTATAGAGAGAAGACACAGACAGGTAGAGAGAGAGAGACAGACAGACAGGTAGAGAGAGACAGACAGAGAGAGAGACAGGTAGAGAGAGACAGACAGACAGGTGAGAGAGACAGGTGTAGAGAGAACAGGTGGAGAGAAACAGACAGGTGGAGAGACAGAGACAGAGAGAGAGACAGACAGGTAGAGAGAGACAGGTGTACAGAGAGTGAGAGAGAGACAGACAGGTACAGAGAGAGAGAGAGACAGACAGAGAGAGACAGACGAGAGAGACAGACAGACAGGTAGAGAGAGAGAGACAGACAGACAGGTGAGAGAGACAGGTGGAGAGAGAGACAGACAGGTAGAGAGAGACAGACAGACAGGTAGAGAGAGAGACAGACAGGTGGAGACAGACAGGTAGAGAGAGACAGGTAGAGAGACAGACAGGTATAGAGAACAGGTGGAGAGACAGACAGACAGGTAGAGAGAGACAGACAGACAGACAGGTGTAGAGAACAGGTGGAGAGACAGAGAGAGAGGGAGGATAGACAGACAGACAGTAGGAGAGACAGACAGACAGGTGAGGATAGAGAGGTGGAGAGAGAGAGAGAAGCAGACAGTGTAGAGAGAGAGAGACAGACAGGTAGAGAGAGACAGACAGACAGGTAGAGAGAGACAGACAGACAGAGAGAGACAGACAGGTGAGAGAACAGAGAGACAGACAGACAGGTGAGGAGACAGACAGACAGGTGAGGATAGACAGGTGTAGAGAGAGACAGATAGAGAACAGGTGGAGAGACAGACAGAGAGAGAGAGAGACAGGTAGAGAGAGACAGACAGACAGAGAGAGAGACAGGTGAGAGAGACAGACAGGTAGAGAGACAGACAGGTGAGAGAGACAGTAGAGAACAGGTAGAGAGAGACAGACAGACAGGTGACAGAGAGACAGAGACAGACAGACAGACAGGTAGAGAGAGACAGAGAGACAGACAGAGAGACAGATAGAGAACAGGTGAGAGACAGACAGACAGAGAGAGAGACAGGTGAGAGAGATAGACAGGTGGAGAGACAGACAGACAGGTAGAGGTATGAGAGAGACAGGTGGACAGACAGAGACAGACAGACAGGTGAGAGAGAGAGACAGACAGAGAGAGACAGACAGTAGAGAGAGACAGACAGACAGGTGAGGATAGACAGGTGTATAGAGAACAGGTGGAGAGAGAGACAGACAGACAGGTGAGAGAGACAGACAGAGAGAGACAGACAGACAGAGAGTAGAGAGAGACAGACAGGTAGAGAGAGACAGACAGACAGGTGAGGAGAGAGACAGGTATGTAGAGAGACAGACAGGTGAGGTAGAGAGTGACAGGTAGAGACAGGTAGAGAACAGGTGGAGAGAAACACAGACAGGTAGAGAGATCACACAGACAGACAGGTAGACAGATCTTCATGTGTTTACACACACACACACACACACACACACACACACACACACACACACACACACACCTTAGCGGATTTCGAAGCTTCAGATAAACCCTCACCTGGCTACCTGCCTGAACTTCCGGTCGGCAGGTCTCGTGTCTCTATGGTAACCAGACCTGGTCTCGTGCCGTCCTGCTCCATGTTCCCGGTAAACGGTCCGGTCTGAAGGCTCGTGAGAGTCCCCCTGAGGAATGATGACACACCTGAAACCTGAGAGCCAATCGGGAGCAGGTGAGGGGGGGGGAATCAAAGCGAGCGGATTGGCTGGATTTATATACGTCACACATTATATAACGTCACACACACACACACACACAGTCTCTGATGTGTGAGTTTCAAAGTTGACGGTTGCTATGGGCGTTGCTAAGGAGTTTGTTGAACCGGAAGCGAACAGAGAGGACCTGCAGTAAGAAAACACAGTTTATGATCATTTCAATATTAATTTGAATATTTAATTTAATCAGATTTCTTTTAATTGATTTAGTCAGATTTTATAACTTTCTTTAGAAGATAACTGACTAACTACCTGAAGTTTTTCAGAGTTAAACTACAGCTGTCCCTGCTGAGTACTGCAGTAAACTGTGTAATAATGTAAGTTATTTATGAGTCACTGAAACAGCAGAAAGACTCTTTCAGTTTAAAAAAGTACTAATACCACACTGGAATACTTTGTAAGTAAAGTAACTTAAAAGTACCAAAGTATTAGTATTAAAATATGGGGGGTTAGGAGTGTTTCCATTTCCTGCTGCTTTTACGTCCACCACATGTCAGAGGTACTTTTTATTCTCTACATTTATTTGATAACTTTCATACTTTGCAGGTTCTGAATATTAATTAATACAAAATATAATCAATGATTAAGTAAATTATGTAATATTTTATAGATGAAGATAAAACTTAATCAGAAATTAGCTGCTCTGCTTAATGAGTACTTTTATTTTTGGTACTTTAAGTATATTTTGATGCTAATACTTTTGTATTTCTACGTAAATAAGTATCTGAATGCAGTATTTTTGCTTGCATAGTATTTTTATACTGTGATATTTCTTCTTTTACTGAAGTACAAGGTCTGCATACTTCTTCCACCATTATAAAATGTACTTAAAGTACAAAAAGTAAAAGTACTTTAAGCAGAATGGCTCATTACAGGATCATTTATATAACTGTATTATAATTATTGATCATTAATGTGTTGATTAGTTTAATGTTGTAATGTTGCAGATGGTGAAGTTATTCTGCAGTTTAATCCACAATAATACTTCATTATTTATCAGTTGATTATATTTTATACAGTTGAATCTGAATCTGCAGAGTAACTACAGACTGATGCTGTCAGTCCTTGTGGAGGAGTAAAAAGTACAGATTCCTGCAGTAACTCTGTGATGAGCTGCTGTCCTGTCACATCCTGTCAGGTTGATTCGCATCATGACGTCCGAACACGTCTGTCTTCTTCGGAGGCCGGTGCCCCCAAAAAGGTTTCCTCCCGTCATGAAAACCCCTCCGGCCCTCCGACCTTCAGGTAAACTCACACAGATAAATATATATTTGTCTTTATCTGTGGGGATGTTTCATTTGACCACAGTTTCTGCATTTGAGTCGGAGCTGCAGAGACTCTGATCACTTTCTGAGAGTGCTGCTCTTCATCTTCATTTGCCTTTAAAACTTGTTTGACATCATAAAAGGTCCTCAGATCTTTGGTCAGGATGGACGATGAAAACTGAAATGTGTCAGAAAACAAATGGATGTAAATCAGGTTTCGATTGAAGCATCTTGAGGAAAATTTATAATCCTGATACATGTGATGAGTTCTGAATAACAAGCACATCGTTTTTTTAAAAGTTACAGCCTCCTCAGCCTCAGTAACTAACATGTGATATTTGCTTTGTTCAACATTACAACAACATGTGCAGTGTTACAGGCTGATAAGACTATTTCTAAAATACATAAATCAGATCAAATACATAAAACACATCAAGTGACAACGTACACTTTGTTTAGCGATCACCATTAAACACAAACACACACCAGCCTCAGTCTTTGTCAGAAACTAAACATCAGTATTTAGTTTTTATTGATCTGACTTTAAGCCCACTGACAGTTGAGATCTGTAAATACGATAACACCTCTCTGAATGTTCAGCTGTTTGACTTCTAAACTTCCTGCTGCTCAGTCTGAAGTTTGTGTCACTGTGAACCCTGCTGCGACCTGCGACCTGCTGCACTGATCTGAGGTCAGCACATGACGAGGAGGCAGGACGGAGGAAGACTTCAACCATCAGCTGTGTTGTAACAGTCTTAGAAAATGTCTGCTGCAACAAACAGGAAGTGAAGTCACAGTCAGTGTCAGAGTCCTGATCCTGATCCTGCAGGTCCACATGGAGTCAGTCCTGATCCTGATCCTGCAGGTCCACAAAGTCTGATTCTGTAGCTGTGAATCTTCCACACAGGTGTGATTACCCTGAGTCACCTGTCTCATCTCAATAGGAGCAGTGATGTCATCAATGTTCCAGCATCAGGTGGATCCAGGACCAAGAGGGTCCAGCAGACAGGAAGTCGACACCCCCGTCCCCCGAGCGGCCCCACCCACCCCTCTGCTGCCCGACACCTCCCCCCCGCTGATGGACAGAATCACTGAGGGGTTCCCCCGTAAACCACCACGATCCCAACGTCAGAACCCCCTGCTGAGGCTGCTGCAGTCAGGTCAGACTGAGCAACATGCAGCACTACAGAGTACTACACTGTGGATGTTTCTACTCATGCACATAATACTCTGTTATAACAGTCCTGCATTCAAATTTTACTTTAATAAAAATACAAATTTATTTGCATTTACGAGATACATAAAGTATAAAAAGTACAGTGAATTGCTGATAATATTGTATTATCATTATTAATCATTAATGACTGTTGCAGCAGGTGAAGGTGGAGCTCAATCTAATGACTTTATTTGCTGCTGGTAGTTTAATTTGTAATAATACTTAATTTTTCATTTGTATTATAACAATATTACAATATTAGGGAAGATGAAGCATGTTGTTATTTTTTTACAAAATGTCACTTTGATAATAACAAATAATTAATAACTAATAACTTGTATTTGCAGAAACGCGGTTCATGGCTCCACCACCCATTTTCTGCCTCAACGACTTCCTTCAGAGGCCTGATGGAGCCGGTCTCTGCAGGTCTGACACCAACCAGAGGCCTCAGATGGAGGTCTGCAGCAGGACACGAGGTCTGCAGGACAACAAGACCTTCAGAGGAGAAGATCTGCAGGAATAACTGTCTTTATATGTGAACATGACTGAAAGGAAACTTGAAGAAACTTAAAGAATTAAATGTTTTTTAAATATCTTGTCAAACTGAAATGAACAACAGTTTTGCACATTAGAGGTTTGGTTCAGTCAGATATTGAAAATGTTTTTATATAAAGTTAAATGGTCTTTTATTGGGTATTAATTTATATATATTTCCTGGCATCATTTAAATTTCACTACGCGTTGTAATAAATAAATCATTAAAAAATAAATAAATAAATAAATAAAAGTCACGTGTCGATGACGTGTCAGTAAACAAACTCTCAGCCAACCAGCAGAGAGCATTCCGGTCAGCTGACAGCAGCTTCCGGTCTCCTCCTCAGTGGAGTCAAGATGGCGGATCACTTCTCTCTGTGTCTCTGCGACTTTATGAGGTAAACTGCTTCACTTTGCTTCAGCTCACTAAACTTTAACCAGAGTCAAGATACGAGCCCGGTCCCGGTCTCACCCGGTCCTCTTTGACCCGACTCAGGTTGTTGTGGTCTCTGGTGGTCCCCTGTGCCTACCTGACCCTGGTCCTGACCCTGGTCTTGCTGCTGGTCCTGTTGGGGGTCCGCCTGTGGCTGCAGGGCCGCCGGAGGTCCCGTCGGATCCGGGACGGGGGTCCCTCGGTGGCCTTCTTCCATCCGTACTGCCACGCTGGAGGGGGCGGGGAGCGGGTCCTGTGGTGCTCCCTGAGGGCCCTCATGAACAGGTACGGGTCTGAGTCCTGTCAGGGTCCTGGTCTCAGTCCTAGTCCTGGTCCTGGTCTGGACCCCCTCACAGCTTGTGTTTGTATCATCCTCCAGTTTACTTTGGCAGTCTCTTGTCCCCCCTCCTGGTCCTGGTCTTAGTCTTGGTCTCAGTCCTGGTCCTCCTCTGGTCTGACGGTCTCTTGTCCCCCCTCCTGGTCCAGGCACCGCGGGGTCTCCTTCGTGGTCTACACGGGGGATCAGGGTGTGAGCGGGGAGCAGATCCTGGAGGGGGCTCGGCGGCGCTTCAACGTCACGCTGCCTCGACCAATCAGCTTCGTCTTCCTGCGTCACCGCTCACTGGTGGAGGCCGCCTCCTGCCCGCACTTCACCCTGCTGGGCCAGAGCGCCGGGTCCATGTTCCTGGGTAAGACCAGGACCCCGACTGTGTGTGTGTTCATAAAACATCACAAACAGTTTATGTAAACAGTTTTCTTTCTGTGTTGTGTGATTTCATGAGTGTGTGTTCAGATCAGGATTTATTGTTTTTTCTGATCAGTTGATCAGTTCTTTGTGTGTGTGTGTGTGTGTGTTTCAGGCTGGGAGGCGCTCACCGCCGCCTTCGTTCCCGACCTCTTCGTGGACTCGATGGGTTTCGCCTTCACGCTGCCGATCTTTCGTTACCTGGGAGGCTGCAAGGTGGCGAGTTACGTTCACTATCCGACCGTCAGCACCGACATGCTGTCCGTGGTCAGAGAGAGGAGCCCCAGGTCACACACACACACACACACACACACAAGCTGTTTGATTATTTAACAGTGTGAAAGTGAAATAAACAAGTAAACAAATTAAACAAACAAATAATACAGATCAATAACAGCAGCTGATTTCAGTTTAGTCTCATTTGCATTTTTTTGTGTGTGGACGAGTTTGAGCTGCTGATTTAATCGCGTCTCATAAACACGACATGTTAGCCAGCAGTATTGGACATTGATCGGCTCTATTGACAGTCATACTGATTGATCGCAGACAAACTTACCGACTAAATGTTTTTTTTACAACCCTCAGTGAGAAGTTCAAGCTCTTTTCACACGCTGAAACTTCAGATTACTGTTTGAAGTTGTGTGTTATGTTTTAGTTTTAGTTTTATACTTTAGGTCTGTATTCACTTTAATTTCTACTGAATTACTTGATAACTTTAGTTTTTATTTAGACTAAATATATATAATAATATTTAAGACTAAATTCCTCTCTTAAATCTTGAACATTTGGTCATTTTTACTCACGTGGTTTTCTCTCTAAATGAACAGTGAATTGTTGTTCACCTGACAAATGAAATGTTGAAGATTTTCACTCTTTGTTTGGTTTCTCAAACAGAGTCGAGGTTTTTAACACATCCTTCTGTCGTGCTTTGATTCCAGATTCAACAACGCTGACTTCATCTCCAGAAACCCGCTGCTGAGCGCGCTCAAAGTCGTGTATTACTGCTGCTTCGCGCTGCTGTACGGCCTGGCCGGCTCCTGCAGCGACGTCATCATGGTGAACTCCACCTGGACACTCGGACACATCCTGGCTCTGTGGCGCTCCCCGAGCAGGACCAGCATCGTCTACCCGCCCTGCGACGTCAGGGCCTTCCTGGACGTCCCGCTGGAGGAGGAGGAGGACGAAGACAAGGCGGAGGAGGGCTGGGAGGAGCTGGGACGGGAGCTGGGGAGCGAAGAGGAAGGAGGAGGAGGAGACAGGAAGTGCCACTTCATCGGCCGTGTCGGTGGGTCAGTTCAGGCCAGAGAAAGACCACCGGCTGCAGATCCGAGCGTTTCACAGACTGCTGCAGAGGAAAGAGGGGGGGCCGGGGGGGCGGGAGTCCCTGCGGCTGGTGCTGATTGGTGGATGCAGGAACCAGGAGGACGAGGAGAGGGTGCTGATGCTGCGAGGACTCTGCGAGGAGCTCATTCGGCGTGTGTCCGACCAATGCGTCGACTTCAAACTAAACGTCGTCCCTTCGACGAGCTGAAGAGAGAGCTGGTGGACGCCACCATGCACCATCGGCCTGCACACCATGTGGAACGCGAACAGGCATGACGGTTGGCATGACGGTGAGGATGACACACACACACACACACACTGACTGCATCATATTTATAAAACCTGCACACATTTTTATCAAGTTCTCATCAAGACATAAAATACTGTTTAAATCTAATTTCTAGCATGTTCAAAATAAAATTAATACCAAAACTTGATATAAATTATCATGCAGCACGATCTGTATAATTAAATTCTACATTTGTAAAGTTTCCATTAAAAACGTGTGTAGTCGTGTTTGTCTTGATGGACAGTGTGTGAGTAAAGAATGATGAAAGTTTCACTCTGAAGAATGACAGACTTTAAAACCTGTTGAAATGGAAACAGCTGTAATGAAATAAAACGAGGTACGTTAAACTTATTTAAAAGAAGCAGCTGCAGGAACAGGTTGGTCACCTTCGTTATTGATATTTGGTATCTGATGTTCACGTGTCGTCTCTCTGCAGGCGTGGTGGAGTGTATGGCTGCAGGCACCATCGTCCTCGCTCATAAGTCCGGTGGTCCAAAGCTGGACATCGTGGTGCCATTCGAGGGCGGACAGACGGGTTTCCTGGCTGACAGCGAGGACAGCTACGCCGCTGCCATGGAAACCATCCTGGGTTTGTCTCCGTCAGCCAGACTGGAGATCCGACGTAACGCCCAGCGCTCTGTGGAGCGATTCTCTGACCAGGAGTTTGAGGCCTGCTTCCTCGCCACCATGGAGCCTCTGATGGGTAAACTGGAGCGGTGAGGGGCAGCAGACGAGTCCTGGTGCCCCCCCAGGGAGCAGGACTTTATTTGTTGGGGTTTTTAATTAATTCTGTGACACAGATACACAGGGTGAAGCAGTGAGGGTCATATCTGTGTTTAGAACAAGCTAAGCTTCCAGCGCTGTTAGTAAAGTGTGACACAGCACCTCGCTCAACATTTACAGTAACACCGGTCGATGGCCTTGTTTTGGCGAACACTCAGAGCTGAAACGATCAGCAGTGAATCAGCTAAATACCACAGGACACGTCTGATGACTCTGCATGTGTCAAGAGTCATGTGAAGAGTGTGAGAGAAGGTTTTCACTTCACCGTTCACAGAGCAGAAAGGTGGAGAAACAAAGATGAAGGTAGTAAACCTGCAACTTACTGAAGTTTCAGTGACAGTTTGGAGAAGCAGATGAACATAAAAGATAAAAGTGCTGATGTGACGTCGGCTAACAGATCTGAAGGTTCGGGAAACGAGACATACAAGGTGAAATCATTTAATAGATTCTGTAAATAATTAGTTTGCTCTCATTTCTTATTCCTGTGATATTTGGTTCAGCTGAGCACACAGGCTGAAATCAGAGCAGGCTGATTCTCCTGTTTCCATTTAAATGTTGCTTTGAACTCTCCAGAAAAAGGTGAAAAGAAAACAGGAGACACACAGGAAGGTTAAATCCTCGTCTTCCTCCACACACAGATATATCTGCTCTCTGCTGGTCTGTTTGTTTCTGTAGGTTACATCGAGGCTTCAGGATTAAACTTAGACTATTTTAACTTGCAAAAGTTTTTCAGAAGAAGAGATACAACACGTAAATCAGCTTCCAGACTTTCTTCTTTGTTTCATTACGTTAACAGTTTCCCTCTGCTTCCAGTCTTTGTGCTAAGCTAACACGTCTCAGTTCAGGACACAGAAAAGTCTCTGATATGAATCATCTCATCAGATTTTCCCAAATGTTCCTTTAATTATATTTCTTTAAGTTTTTTTGAGAGTTACATTCCAAATATAGATTTTATTCTGACAGACACAAACTGTTGGTGAGTAAATGAAAATGATTGATGAAAAGATGTAAAGAGGTTTGTGGTGTTATTTCCTGTTAGTTAAATGAAAACTTTGATCGAAGAAGCACTTCAACCACATGTTAAAGGTGACGGCCAAATTATTTAAATGTTGTTTCACTTCCTGCATTCCTGTTTGTGATGAGGTCCAGGCATGGAAACGTGGTCATGTGTAAAAATATTAAAGAGCCTTTTTTTTGAAAGATATGTTATAAATATTTAATTGTGCCCATGTAGAGAGGATGTTTCACGTCTGTTAAACAATAAATTCAGTCATCAAACACTTGATATGAACCGCTTGTTGTTTGAGTCGACTTGCAGCCACAAATCAAACAGCAGGAGATATTTTACATTTCTCTTCATGTTCAGACTCAAACCAGCAGAGTGTATCACAGCCGATCTCTCCTCTTCCTCTGAACCATAAAAACCATTAAAGCGTCAC
This sequence comes from Scortum barcoo, assembly GCA_023238725.1. Taxonomy (NCBI): domain Eukaryota; kingdom Metazoa; phylum Chordata; class Actinopteri; order Centrarchiformes; family Terapontidae; genus Scortum; species Scortum barcoo. The sequence goes on from CM041550.1 coordinate 1,522,412, forward strand.
TGTTCATGAACACACACACTGTCATTTATTTTGACACAATCACACACACACACACCCTCCTGCAGCCACAAATACTCATTACAGCGTGAAATGTGGATTTATTCGCCACTGAAAATAGTCCCCAACTACTGCACTATTTCCTACAGTGAGCAGCTGGTTTAAATTACTGAGACGTTTTAAACGTGTCAAAATCGTGTTTAAAGAGGTCTTTGTTGAGTCAGACTTTCAGGTCTGATCAGACTAAAGTTGAATAAGGACTCTGCCGTCTTGCTGTCGACTCACTCAGGAGGTCTGACGCTGCGTCGTGTTATCATCTGAACACTCGTCACCTTCTTCAGCCTCACAGGAAACGGACACAGTCGGCGCAGCAGCGACATCTACAGGTGAACATTTGACCTCCAGCTGCTCTGCACCTCCACCTTTCTCCTCCGTCCCATCCTCCTCTGTGTCCTCCTCGTCTGAGCTGCTGTCCTCCATCACAAACAGGTTCTTCATGGAGTCTGCCACCGCCTCCCTCAGCTCGTCCTCCGACTCCTCAAAGTTCCTGATGAGAAACAAGAAATTAAAATGATTTCAGGAGCCGATCAGTATATATGGATCAATACATTTCCCGGGGAGCTCTGACATGTAAAGTGTCATTTTAATCACTTAACAAAGACTTTTATTCATTTTGTCCAAAAAGTTCACAAAGTTCACTTTCAGAGCCAAACATACTTTAATCAAACTTTATTGATAAGTTGATTTAACAATAAGAAGGAAAAACACACAGTCAGCAGCTCCAGGTCTCCTTCATCCACCATCACGTGATCATTTAAATTGATGTTATTTCATCTATTTATCATATTTATGTCGGTGCTCTGAATAATTCATGAAAACAAACGTGTTGACTCACGTGTCATCATCGTCCGACCTCGACTCCAGACGCTCTTCATCCTCCTCCACGTCAGAGTCCTCCTCCTCCTCCTCTGCTGCTCCGCCTGCCTCTAAATCTGAGCATGAGGACAGTTCAGTGTCTCATCATTTTAATCATCATTCCTTCACTCTGACATCAGTGAAGGTAACTGACCTGCAGTCTCTGTTTCCACGGTCGATGGTTTGAGTTCAGCCTCAGCGAGAGCGTTCAGCAGCGTGTTGGGGGGGTCGTCCACCCACCGCCTGCGACCTGCCGCCTCCTCACCTGAAGAGAAAAGAGACTTTATCAAACTATTCTTCCAAAATAAGACAAGAAGAGAAGGAACAGAAAAGAGAGGACAAACAGAAACTTTAAATCTGTGAACTTTGCCTGTTAAAGTTAAATGTTGTTTAAAGTTAAAGTGATGAACTGACTTTGTTCTTTCACTAACTAATAATCAGACTTTGTAGTTTTGTCTTCCACCTTGTTCAGCCTCCACTGCCGTGTTGCAGACAGAGTTGACGTCCATGTTGGCGAGCACGTCCAGCAGAGTCTGAGGAGTCCTTTGGCTCCACCCCCTCCTCACCTCCGACCAGTCCCTGAGCTTCAGCTCCTCCCCCTCCTGGAAGCTCAGAGTCCGGTTCAGAAGGTCCACTTCCTGTCCGAGAGTCGAGGACACAATGAGACAAACAAAGAGGAGAAGACGAGCCGTGACAGAGACGCAGAGCGAGCTGACACTTACCTCCTTCTGTCCTCCATCTCCTTCCTCCGCCTCCTCCTCTTGTCCCTCCTCTTTCTCCTTCTCTTCGTCCTCCTTTCTGCCTTCATCATCATCTAAACGGATCTCAAACATGATTCCTTTCTGCAGAAATGACAAACAATTATATATTATAACAAAATTATAATGAAGCCTTTGGTAAAAAGATTTGCAGCTCCTGATGACAGAACTGTTGATGCAACTTCTTTAAAAGTTTTCAGCTGTTTGGCGACAGATTGACTGCAGAGAGAAAGAGAAAGTCTTTCCTGAGCTGATCATTTAGTCTGATGTCACCTTGTCTCTGTGTTTTCTCTGCAGAGCTCTCCTCTGGTCTCTGGTCTCCTCTCTGATCCGCCTCAGAGCCGCTTCCACGTCCTGCAGCAGGAAATATGATTGTTATTATTAAAACTATCATTACTGCATGATGTTGTGACTGTTGTTGTAACAGTCTTTTAAGCGTCTGTAGAAGCAGAGTGTCTGTTATGTATGAAAATGAAGAGCTGTATGTGTATTTTATAAATGATCCTGAATGAGTGACTCTGAGGGGTTACCTGTGCAGGTGAGGCTCTCTGCTGCTCTCTACTGGCTGCAGAAGCTTCAGGCTCTCTGAGTTTCTCCACCACAAAGGTTTCATGTTTGTGTTGTGGCTGAGCCTGAAACAACAGAATGAAAACACTTTACTGAAGGTTAAAAAGGAAGGACACCTGTGGGCCGCCTGCAGCCAATCACAGAGTGTGAGGGGCAGGACTAAAAACCAGGAGGGACCATCAGGAGCTTTGAGGGAGGAGCGGGTGACTTTTCTATCATAAGATTGTTGATTTATTTTGAAAACTTCACATCTACTTCCTGTCTGTCCTGTCTTTTGGGGACTTTTCTCTCACTGAGTCGAGCACACTCAGCTCACACTCAGCAGGACAGAGTAAAGATGGAGGCCTCATCAGGGGGGCGCCGCAGAGCTGGAGGGAGCAGACGTACCTCAGCTTCAGCTCTCAGTCTCATCTGTCTCATCTCCTGATGATACTGCTGCCTGATGACGTCCAGCTGACGCAGGTACTCCTGCACACACACAGGCACACACGCACGCACACGCACATGCACACATTGCACACACATACACACACACACACACACGTGCACACACAGACACACACATACACACACATACACACACATACACATACACACACACGCACACACACACACACACACGTACACAGACACACACACACACACACACACACACATTGCACACACACACACACACACACACACACTACACACACACCACGCACACACACACACACGTGCACACAGACACACACACACACACACACTGATGAGCTGGAGTAATGTCTCCTTACTATAAAATGTCGTCTGTCTGTCCGTCCTACCTGTCGTCCCTCCTGCTTCCTGTCCTGAGGTGTGTGTTGGTGTTCAGGTCGCCTCACTTCCTGTTCCTGTCCACGGGCCTTCCTGTTGCCTTCAGCCGTGCACGGGCGCAGACCCTAAAGTCAGAGAGGTCAAAGGTCAGAGCAGCAGATTTCTGTTCAGTAAAACTCTGAATGTGAACAGTTTTTCTCCTGTTGTGGTTTTATTGTTCCTGCAGTGAATCCTGATGATACATCGAGAGGAAGCTGAGAGCAAACTGTCTTTATGTGTCGTCTTCTTCTCTGATCCAGAGCGCTCGGTTTGTCTGCGTATGTTTCATTAAATCAGTTTCATTAAATCAGTTTCATTTGTGTGTGTGTGTGTAGTGTGTGTGTGTGTGTGTGTGTGTGTATGTGTATGTGTGTGTGTGTCTGAGGGTGTGTGTGAGTGTGTGTGAGCTTTGTCCCACCCAGCTGTTTCTCTGCTCTCAGTTTGTACTGGTTGGCCTCTTGTCTCCTCTGCAGGTATTCATTACGAGCTGCAGCCACACTGACGGAGACAAACACAGTTCATTCTGTAAATAATCAATTAACCATCGTTGTTAATCCAATATGATGTATTGATACCTTGTCAGATATGAACATCTGATTGAACATCTTTGTGTTTTGGACTGTTGACTGGATAAACATGCAGTTTCTGGGACATTTATAATATATTATGTTTTCTGACAATTTAGGATTATTTAAGACTGAAAATATTCATAATTTGTCGCTCACAGCTGGTACGGCTCCACAGCTTCCTCACATCGCTCCCTCTCTCTGTCCTGAGGATGAGGAGGAGGGAGATGAGGAGGAGGGAGATGAGGAGGCGGGACATCCTCCTTGTTCTTCCTCCTACAGGCGTCCAGCTGGGTGTGGTAATGTTGGTAATGTGCGACAGGCTGCTGCTCATTAAACCTTCATCAGTGATGGAGATAGTTTCAGTCCACATGAGGCTCACTGAGATATTACCACATCACTGATAATCAATAAGATCAATAGAGTGAAGATGAATCTGTCGATGTGATTCACCTTCTGTCGTTCTGCCCTGCAGCTTCTCTGTCTGCTGCTCTCTGACGAAGAGGCTGCTGTCAGAAATATATTTAATATCAATACAGACCAGTATGAGAGGAAGAACAGAGGGTTCACATACAGGAGAAAAGAGAGTGAATATAAAGTTCATATAAGTTTCTACATTTAACAGCATCATTTTGTATTGGAGATGCTGTTTTGACATGTTATAATTTGATTTACAGTGTTTATCATTTCAGTTGTTCTGCAGCATTTTATTGATAAAATAACCTTTAATGGGTTTAGAAGGATTTATTTATGATGATATCTGGAGAATACTTAGATAGTTTCACATTTTGGAAAAGACACTTAAATTAACAAGATATAAAATGTTAATTAAAGGCTTTAGAGGTGCTGTTTGCAGGTTTTTTACTCTTGGTTTGTGTTTTTGCAAAGTGTGGTAAGTGATATTTGTAATATAACATATTGGAGTGCAGCTGAGTAGAAGCACAAACTAATATTGAAGTGAAATATCAAAGTAAAGTACAAATACCTCAAAACTGTAACAATACCTGAAAAAATAACCTGAGTTAAAGTCCATCACTGCCTGCTGATTCGTACTCACTTCATCACTTTGACGTTTCAGTTATCAGATAAAACTCATTCATGCAAAAAGCAGCAGGCCCTGGACTCTGTTTCTATATAAATGGAAGCGGTGCTCTTTGCTTATTATCATTATTCTTCTTCTTCTTCTTATTATTATTATTATTATTATTATTATTATTATCATCATTATTATTATCATTATTATTATTATTATTATTATTAGTCATCATTATTATTGTCATTATTATGACCTGTATCCATGCTGTGAGTCTTACTCTGCAGTGTGCAGGGCTGCAGGCTCTGAGCGGGACTCTCCAGGCTGGTTTGTCAGGCGGTCTGTTCTTCAGCGTCTTCTCTGGATAAAACGTTAGAAAAACAGACAGACAGACAACACTGTTCCTGCTGAATGGAGAGAAA
>CM041550.1:1537500-1557500 GCA_023238725.1 Scortum barcoo
AAATAATAAATAACTTTATAGATAATGAGTGACAGTACAGTGAGACACAGCTGTGATAATATAAAATATGTCTTTAAGCTAAATGTCTTTATATCTGCTAACTCCAAATAATGTGTTTATGTGTTTATTATTGTTCATTGTTGTTAAAAGGAGCATTTAAAGTGTCTCTGTTTAATGTTTGTGGAGTTAAAGGTGCTGAGAAACACTGAAAACAGCCACATTTCTCCTGATGAAGTCACCTGTTAAACTGCTTAATATATTTCAGTGTAAACAGGAAGTGAGTTCACAGGACTGATGATCAAACCAGTGACTCGTTTATTTCTTCATCATCTGCACCGATTTCACTTTTCAGCTCCACGAGCTTCAACTTTCAGATCATCAGCTGGTCTGAGATTAGATCTGAGTCACAACTAAACACTAAAAACAGAGTTCACTTTTTATAATCTGAACAAACGCAGAGAAAAACTTTCCTTCAAGTCAAAGCTTGTCTTATTAAATCAAAGAATTACTTGTTGTCTTATTCTGTTTCTCCGTCTCGTGTCTGTGAGTCTTCTTCTGCTGCACTTTGTCTTTGTGTTTTTCTGTGTGAAGAGCTCGTGTTGATGAAACGTGCTGTAGAAATAAACTCGCCTCGCCTTCAGGCCAAAGCAAACAAACGAACGTTTCTTGTTATTTTCAGTTTCTCACAGTGATTTACGGGCTCGTGCTTCGAGCTCTCGTCGTGTTACGTACGTCTTGTTGTTGTAGGGCCGACTCTCGCAGATCTCTGGTGAGAGGTAGTACGGTGTGCCGACACGTGTCCTGGCCAGCTCCATGGTGCTGCACAGATCATAAACACAGTAAAACTCAAAAATACTTTAAATCTCTTTGTCTGTTCGTGCTGGTGACCACACATCTTTCTATCAGACAGTATGAAGACTGAGCCTGTCAGTGGCTGTGATCGTCCCTCCTGTTCACACTGGAGATTATCTGAAGTTAATGTGAGGTTTTAAAACGTGAACATGTGCAGCTAAAAACACCTTTTCTGTCTGAATATCAGAAGTGAGGAGGTAAAGAGACGCCGACAGGATTCAGTCCATCGCTGCAACAAGCAGAAGTGTTAAAGTTTTCTCGGTCCTGCTCGTCAGTGAAACCTCCACCGTCTCTTCACGGAGGTTTGAGTTTGTGTGTTTCGTCATGTAGAAACAGAAAAGAGACAAACACCAACTGCTGATGCACAGCTGGAGGATCTTTATGACTGCACATTAAAGAATAACAACACTACTACACGTTAGAGACTTTCACACAGTGTTCTTTAAAAACACCTCCGATTCATTTATAGTTTGTCTTTATTTCATTTTATCTGAGAGGAAATGTAAAATCAAAGTTCCCAGAGTGGAGTTTCCTTTCGTACTCTTTCTTTCTGCAGCCGAGTGTGTTTACATGTCCTGGTCGACAGTTTATGGAATGATAATGACTTGTTTGGAGGTTGTCCATGTGTTACAGAGCCCTCAGTGATAAACAGCTGCAGCGTGTGTGTGTGTGTGTGAAGATGACACTGACTTACTTATTCAACATTCTTGCGATTCCAAAGTCGCCCAGCTTCGCTTTCATCCCTCCGTTGGTTAGGAAGATATTCTGGAGCAGGAATGAAAGCACGTCTGTGTCCCAGCAGAAAAACAGTGACTGTGCGTGTGTGTGTGTGTGTGATATGATTGATGACAGGCTGGGATGAGCACAGACGCAGCCTGAGGTCAGTTGTGTCGGGTTATTCTGGGAGTTGGCACACAGTGAAGTCTTTGTTGAGAACAAAGCTGATCTCAGGACAGTTCAGCCTCACAATCCCCTCAACTCTGTAATGATAATGCTCGTTAATTAAAAGGCTTAACCTCGGGCTCTGTTTACTGTGCACGAGTTTAACTAGGAATGCATGAAGTGGGTTAAAGTGAGGCTGCAGATCTTTCAATGTCGAACACTGCAGGCCTGACAGGAAACGTCAGTGTCTCATAATTATAAAACTTTATTTATACAGCGCATTTCACACACAGACACACTGAACAATGGGCCTCTTACATCTTCATTTTCTCTGGGGGCTGGCAGTGTTTTGAAGGGGAGTAAAATAAAGCAAGTATCATCAGCTAAATGTACTTGAACTGTGAAAAGTAAAGGTGGTCGATCCAGTAAAAGTCCCTCAGTAGTTTCTGTGTTTTTCCATTATTATTACTGATGTGCTCATGTGTAAGCAGCATTTTACAGTTAGTGTTTTATTATTTTAAACTCTGTTATACACTGAAGTAAACAGTGGCATTGAATGGAAACTTTTAAGAACATGATGAATGAATCACCATATAAAACAAAGCTGTAAAACACAGACACATAGAAAGAAAAGCCACGAGGAGTTTACTTGTTTAATTTAGCTTCTTATTCACAAACATCTTTAATTATTTATCCTGAAGCAAAATCAGGAAACGTTTGATTTGGCTGCTCGATAGAAAATGAATATCTGTTGACTATTTTAGTCTTTTCAAACAAAATGTCAAAGATTCAGTTTCCATCTTGAATGTGAAGGTTTGATATTTTTATCATAATCATGATTCTCTTTGGACGGTTGGTCAGAGTAAAGACGACTCCGGAAACGTTTCTGTTCTTCTGAGGTTTTACAGACTAAATGATTCAAACATAATTCATAAAAGTCATCGACAAATTAAACCATGGAAATATTTCTTAGTTGGAGTCCTGAAATGTTTATCAGAGTTCAGTGTGTGTGTGAAGGAATCCAACAGTTTTACCTGAAGGTGTGTAATGAACTCACCTGACCATCACCTCTACCAGTGTATGAAGTGTGTGTGTGTGTGTGTGAGTGTGTCAGATACCTGAGCTTTGATGTGTCTCTGTGGAGGATTTTCCTGTCGTGGATGTGTTTGAGGCCCAGACAGATCTGAACAGAACCAGTCGACGATCTGAAGAAGACAAAGACTAGATTTACTGAGAGAGAGAGAGTGTGTGTGTGTGTGTGTGTGTGTGTGTGTGTGTGTGTACCTGCTCCTCAGTGAAGGCGACTCCTCTCTGCATGTTGATCCTCTTCATCAGATCTCCTCCGTCACAGAACTCCATCACGATGTACAGGCTGCTCTTCTCTGAATACACACACACACACACACACAGTAAATACACTGTCACACACACTCGCACACACACACACAGTCTCACTCACACTTTGAAATTGAGTCGACGAAGTCTCTCACCTTAGGACGGCGTGAGAATGTTCAATGGTTAGTTTCATAAATGCTTGGACAGCAGTGTCACCTCTTTCATCTTGGACAGCCTCAGTGTCTTTTCCTCTTTCTTGGACGCCTCCTTTTCCTGCACTGACATCTGAGCAGTGAACGCACCTCTGATCCATCAATCACTCTGATTATCTATAAACGATCGTTAATCTAAAACAGCCGGGTGTGAAGGGACTTTGGACAGTTTCTAAAGTGTTGTGGGATAATTTCCTGCTCCTTTTAAAAACCAACATGAATATTTAGTAAATGTGCAGTTTACTGACTGACGTTGGAGGACAAACTCTGAACACACAAACACAGCACACCTTCATTGATAATGTTTGAGGGAAACACACGAATATTTCCAAAGATTTAAGATTTATAAACTGCTGCTTTTTATTGTTCATGTTCTTCATGTTAAAATATGACAAACAGACGATCATTTCTTATTATTGATCAGCATGTTTTTTTCCTTTATTCTAATCTTTATTTTATCCTTTTATCCTTTATTTTATTTTTTTCCTTTATTTTATTTTTTTTCCCTTATTTTATATTTGTTTCCTTTATTTTGTCTGTCACAATACCTGCTCTGATCTTTCGGCTCTTTTACTAACATCTGTCCAGCAGATGTTTCTAAATAAATTAATTAATTTGACAGTTTTCTCCATAAAATCAAGTGATTCCTAATTATTCATCTATCAAACAGTGTGTATACAGCTGCTGTTCCTGCAGTGTTTTGTACTTTTTATGACCTTTTTAATACAAACATATATAAGAGAATAACTGAGTGTGTGTCTCACAGAACAAACAGGTCGAACAATGAGGGGAAACCAACATAAAACCTATAATAACTACATGAATTTATTGATATTTAATTCACATTTTTAACCTTCCAGCTGCATAAAACAATAATTTCTAGTAATAAATTGAATCCATTAATGTGATCAGGACAGAGAAGCAGCAGGATACTGATTGATTGATTAGATGATGAGAACAAACTGTCAACTTATTCAAACTAAAGGAAACGTTTCCTTTAAAAAACAGATCATAAAGTCTTATTTTGTGATTCAAACATTATAAAAAGGTCGCCATACCTTTCTGAGGTTGATCTGTTTGACCACACACTGTCTGTCTCCACTCGCCCCTCTGGGTCGGACCAGGAAGGCTTTACCAAACGCACCCTCTCCGATCTGACGGACGACCTCATAGTCGTTCATCTCAGCTGAAGACCTGAAAACACAAAAACACAGCAAAGTTTCCACGAAACGAAGAAAGATTCAGCTGCTTTGATAGAAAACTGAAGAATAATCAATTTATTTTTCTTGATCTGAGCATCAACGCACAGAAGAAGCATCAGAGCACAATTATTATCATTATTATCATCATTATTATCATTATTATTTTCACAATTAACTATTTAATCTGTAAAACTATAAAAAAACATAAAAAAACATAAAATCCAAAAATATTCAGTTTACAGTCAAATGAGACATTTTTGGTCTTTTTGTTTGAAAAATAAGTTATCATTAATCAACCAATCAATTCATTTATCAAAACAGTTCATTGATTAATTGACTAAATGTTGAGGAGGTTGTTTTGTTATCATGATTATTATCAATTAAAATGGTTGATCAGCTCTGTATGAAGAGTTTTATCTGATCATAGTAAATTTGACTTTCTTTAAATACTGTTGGTTGGTTTAATCTATATCGACGAGTCATTATTTAATTAGCTGATCATTAATTTAGTAAAATATTGATCTTAAAGGTGAACAGATGTTAATACAAATAGAGAAGTATAAAGTTACATAAAGTGAAAATACCTCATCATTGTAGTTCAGTAAGTGTACTTAGTTACCTTCCAATCAATGTTCGATTAAGTTTTCAGATACTTTACTTCAGTAAAAGTATTGATACACACTGTAAAAACAATGATCAGGTAAATGTAGTTTAAATATTCAAAGTAAAAGGCAGAGCAGTGAATTTGTTCTTAAATACAGTAAATAAGTAACTGTACTCGGTTACTTTCCACTACAGTTATCGATCAGTTGAGATGCTTCTCCTCCACAGCAGCTGATAGATCACAATAATCGATCAGTTCTCATATCCGAGGAGCCCGTTGCCATGGAGACAGGTACACAGAGCAGCGGAAGTTCAGCTCGGTGATAAAAGTTTAATCTTCAGATATATCGATATATTGATCAGCTCTCACCTTGAGCGGCCTGTCAAACAGCAGAGAAACACAGCAGGTGAAAATGAGGAGACATTAAAGATCCGCAAACTGAAAACTACGGCGAGCGAGAGGCGAGGGCACAAGGCATGCTGGGAGATGGAGTCATGTTACAGTGTGTCGGCTCAGCCTGGTCACACTCTGCTTTTAACAACACATATGCTCATCTGAGTTTTCTGTGACAGTTGATCGATTGATTGATTGATTGATTGATTGAAAGAAACTGAATATCTGTGTGTTTTTGGGCAAAACAAGACGTCTGAGGACATTTTAAAGCTGAAGGAAACTGTAACAGGAAACCTTTATGTTCAGACCAAATGATTGACTGAGACAATCATTAAAATAATAAAAATACTCGCTGTGCTTGTTTCACCCAAATGACTGAACTCAGATCGTGAAAATATGAATTCAATATTCACTCACCTGATTTCTTTTTGTATTTTTTCCGTGTGTTGCTCAGGTTAATGAAACAGTTGAATGAACTGAACCTTGATGATTTTACTGTAAATACTGACTGTATTTCTGCCATACTGATGTTTGAGCAGCAGTTTTCAAATATTACTGAAGTAAAAACACACCTGAAACGTACATATTTTAAATATCACACAAACCTGTCGACTTATTGAAACATTCATTTTGAACCTTTATTTTAAATTTCAGCATTTATTCTCATCTGACTCATCATCAGGTTATTATCACCTTTAATCTGCAGAATATTTGGGTTATTAATAAGTGTCAACACACACACACACACACACACAACTCAGTACTGTGTGTGTGTATTTAAATCCTTTGAACGGCAGCAGACGGTTGCTGCTTTATTCACAGTCACAGATCAAGTTGCTGTTGTCACATTTTAGAAATCACACCCAGAAAGACACACAGAGGGTGTGTGTGTGTGTGTTACTATATCAGACAGTGATGTAATGTGCAACCATCTCGTCTTCTTTATTAATACGTTCACACACTTCCAGTTGTGGATGAAGTGTTTAAAGCCTTCACTTGAGTAAGGTAATAAAAATACTGATACTAAAAATGTACCATGAAGTACAAAAATAAAACATCACAATGTACTTAAAGTAAGAAGAGTAGAAATATTTATTATGCCCCTTTGAGGGTCCATTATATATTTTATTATTTGATCTTTATTACTGATGTTTAAACATTTTACTGTTGGAGTTGGTGGAGCTAATTGACCACTTCATAAATGTGTAGTTTAATCTGTAACACAGAACAGATCTTTGTGTAAAAAAGGTTAATATACAATGTGACTCTGAAATTAATGTGTCAGAATCAGAATACTTTATTGATCCGGGGGAAATTTGGTCAATTTGGTAGTGAAGTTAAAAGTACAAAAACACACTACAATCAAATTTTTTCTAAACCCCAAATTGTTATTCAAAAAAGTGTGATGTTTAAATGTACAGGTTGTCCTCTGTTTCAGTAGTATTACTACAATGTATATACTACTATATATATATAGTATGTCTTATATGATGTGTAGTATATTATTTAATACTATTTTAATAGTTATGCCATTGTATATATTATATTACTTCTATGATATAGAGTTTGTTAGTTATGTTATTGTATATATTTCTTCGGTTATAGGTTATATTATCTTTTGATGAGCAGTGCCTCTGCTCCTCTTTGATTCTTCAAGGTGACTCGACACCACTAAACACCTGGCACGTTTCCCATGATCCTCCTGGACGAGGTCCCCCTGATTAGTACTTTAATCAAAAACAAATTTCCACCATGATCAAATGACAGCAGGCTGATCTGAGACAGCTGATCCAGAGTCAGACGCTCACATGTGACACACACTGTGACCGTGTACTTTATAATACTGTAAAAACACTGAGTACTATACCTTAAAATACAATAATACTAAAAACACTGAGTACTATACCTTAAAATACAATAATACTACAAGTAAAAGTACTGCAGTATTCTCAGCTTCATGTAACATCAGTAGTAAAAATACTGCAGTATTGTCTCTCCTGGAGTTGAATCAAGGACAAACAGACGGTCTGTTGTGTTTTTTCCTGTTTTCTTTATTGTGTTGGTCTGTTCATATCTTTAAAGAGATTATATACACAAATTAGTACAAGAAGAGTTATTCAAAAAATTACACATTCAAAAAAAAGACAGACGGCCTGGAGAAAAAGATTTTAACATAAGTGTTCGTCTGTCTCTGATTAATTTCTCCTGAATGGTTTGACAAATGGATTTTTAAAGCTGGACGCGTCCACACTCTTATTTTAAGATCATTTCCCACTTAAGAAACAGGTGCAGTGTATTAATAGCTACAGCAGACAAAATACAAAAAGAGCCTCCTGCGGGAGGAGCGGTACAAAAGATGCCCTTTCTCTTGAAATGTTATACGTTTGGATTGAAGGGGAGACAAACTACATTCACCCTCAGCTAGTAAAATACAGCTTCATGCTATAACTGCAGTTACTTTGATTAAAATAATTTACTATTTTAAACTCAGCTGACTAGTTATTTTCTGAAAAGAAAACGATTCCAAGAAGATCCCCGAACAGAAAAGTGGAAAAAAACAACAAAATAAAAACACCACTCGATCGATCACTGAAGATTTACCAAACAGCTTCACATTTCACTCTTTGCACTCACTCGGACTACCTGAAGTAAAGGAAAGACAGGTGAGGATTAAAAACACACATCTCACTGCACGCCAGTGACTTTAAGAGCAGCTGTGAGGCCACGTCGTCTCTTAAGGCTCGCAGATCAGAGTCTCCACCACGGTGCTGCTCTCGAAGTGACGGATCTTGTGGCAGTTCAGAGCTTCGCGCTTCTGCATCCCTGTAAGACCAGCAGACGGGTTAACAGAGTTTTCAGGACCCGAGCGTGATTCAGCAGTTTACAGTGATTTTTACAGCAGCTCTGTGTCGTCGTTCAGCCTCAAACATCATCGTTACTGTGAATCATCTGTGGGTTTTCTGCTTTTATAAAACAGCTGCTACATATACCTGCACGTTTTCATAAAATAAACTAAAAATAATTAATAAGTAGTTCCCCAGTGATGTTTAGTAGACACAGGTAGGACTCACCTTTCCCGTTTTTCCCATCAAATGATGAGTAATATTTGACAACGGCTTTGTGGAAGTACCCGTTTTATAAATCTACATAACCGCTGGCTGTATGTTTGAGTTTGATTATTATCACTGTGACTGTAAAGAAAGTGGACTTGTTTCTATGAGCAGCAGCACTCTTGTCAGACGTGTGTGTGTGTTTTATTGATGTAAACAGAATAACCACAGATAGAAGCTCAGCTCGGGTCTCGTCCTTACCCAGGATCCGGTCTCGGCGCTGCAGCTTGTAGGTTTCTTTGCCGCGGCAGAGGTTGTAGATGAAGTAGCCGAGCTGGTCGACGTGCTCCAGGCGCTCGGTCACGATCATCTCCTCGTGGATCAGGTAGGACTGAGGCAGGTAAGTGCCGGCCTGAGCGCAGAGAAACAGGAGAACAGAAAGTAAATATAAAGCACTCATACCTGCTGCCTCCTTCAAACTCTGCGTAGCTCTTTTTGTCTTTAACTTGTTCTGATTTGCTGGTTTCGCCTGTTTTAACTTGTTTTTACAGTTTCTCACTGCTTTTATCGTGTATTGTGTGCATTTCTTTTAAACCTCTTTTTTTTCAGATGACTCATTTTACTGTTTGTTCTCTGCTGAAAGCTGCAGAACAGTAAAAACTCAACTCAACTATTCATTAAATGAAATCTCTTCATTTTGTTTTTTTTGTCCTGTGAACGTTTCTCTTCACCACAGGAGGCTGTTTACTGTAAACTGACTTCAACAAAAGACGGTTGAGGTTCAGTTTGGTGGTTTTAACAGATTCATTTTGGTGCCAGCTCAGTTTTCATCTTTCATTTCTAAAAAGAGCAGTTTGACATTTTTAGTTTAGCTTATTTGTTTTCTTAGATGAGAAGATCAACACCACTCTCATGTGTCCTTTAAATATGCTTTAGCTTAGCATAAAGACTGGAAACAAAGGGAAACTGTTAGCCTGGCTGCTGCAGTGAGCCGATTTCCTTAAACTACTGAAGCTGTGGTTCATCAGATCTCACAAACATCATTTTCATGACTGACTTCCTCTGTTGGAGACGTGATGATCGGCAGTCAGTGTTTCTGTTTGGTGGCTTTCAGGTGAAACTTACCTTGATGTTGTTGAGCAGCTCCCGGAAGTCTCTGGGTGGCATGACGACGGAGGTGTTGAGCGGGATGACGTAGCACTTGTTCAGACTCAGATCCAGGTAAGCGGTCAACCTCTGAGACCCCACAGAAACATTTACAGATCAAGAGGACAAGTTGACAAAGCAGAATAGTTTTTCTTTTTTAATAAAATATAAAACAACTTCTGGTGGAAATATAAAAACTATAAAGGCTTTTAATGTAAAAAAAAAAATGTTGACTGCTGGTCACACCCCCCCTTTATTTGAATTTATTTTTGGGACTTAACTTTCATCTTCTGTGATCCTCAAATCTACTTTTATATATTATATATTTTATATACAGAATCATTTACATGTTGTAAAGTAAAGTACAAGTAAATCAACAGAGCTGGGGTGGGGCTTGGTCAGCGTCTCACCCTCTGGAAGTCGTGGACGATGTCAGCCGGGTCTCCGTCATCGAACTCGGGCACGGGCACGTTGATCAGCTCCACCTGCTCCTTCTCCAGAACCCGGATCCGCTCCTCCAGGTGCCGCAGGTGGTACTGGATTGGCAGCTCCACCTCCACCTGCAGACCAGATCAGTCAATCAATCAGTCAATCAATCAAATCATCAGTCAGTATTGATTAATGTTGATGATGATCATACCTCCTCTTCCTCTCGTATCATGAAGTCCTCCTCACTGTAGTTCACCCCGCAGAAGAACACCTGATCCTCCTGCAGGACAAAGAGACCAGACCATCAGAGACCAGCAGAGACCACAAAGACTGAGAGAGACCATGAAAGACTGACAGAGACCAGCAGAGACCAACAGAGACCAGCAGAGACCATCAAAGACCGACAGAAACCATCAAAGACCGACAGAAACCATCAAAGACTGAGAGAGACCATGAAAGACCGACAGAGACCAGCAGAGACAGAAACCAGCAGGTCTGTGTCTCCAGTGAATATAAAGTGATATTTCTGACACTTTTTAAAAACTTTAAAACTTTTCTGGGCAGTGTGTTATAGATTAACAATAAACTTTTTTAAAAAGGTACAAAATGCTTCACACATTTCAGCTCTACGATAAAATACATTTGGTCCTCTCTTTGGACTGGAAGCTGCTTGACGACTTCCTGATCCGTGTTGTGTTCACATCATACAGGAAGTCTGAACCATCACTGAGGTTTATTCCCATTAAAGGCTCACTGTGGGGAAACTTTTCATTCATAAATCAAACTGACCTCCAGGTGAATCTTCAGACTGAACGAGGCCGACAAACTTTCTATTTTCACCTCTCTGGTGGTACAAATCTAAAATCTCAGAGCCTTTTGTTTTCTGAGTGATGAACTTTAAAGACTCTCACAGAGACAAACCTCCGTGCTGTCAGAGGGAGTTTATGTTCACACCTGGGCAGGTAGGTGGAGTAAAAACAGCTCACAGCACTTTACCTGCTCCAACCTGTCACACCACATGTTTTCAACCTTTATACTTTGAAGAAAGACGAGGATTTATTTTGTTTCTGTCTTTCAAAACTGAGGCTTTGAATCATATGAAATGTTTGTGTTTTTTATTGCATTTATTTGACTGATTGTTTATTCTGCACATGATTTCTTCCCTGTAAAGCTCAGCTGCCTTTAACCACTGTTCCCATCTGATCCTTTAACATGTGAGCATCCTTTGAATTTACCTCTGCGTCGTAGAAGGAAGGTTCCCACCCTTGTTGGGCCTGCCTGCTCACCTCCATGATGTAGTAGTGGTACAGGTAAGCTCCTCCCACCACCACTCCGGACAGCATGAGGGCGAGGCCCAGGCACATGCACCAGCACCAGGCCCGGGACCGGGGACGCACCAGCAGGGACGCCTCCACATCCTGCAGCAGGGAGGGGGACACGTGTGAGTGTTTCCAGCTTACTTCATCATTATTAAAGACAAACTCAGGCGTTATTACACAGAAACGGAAACGTGTCTGATCATCATCACTCTGTTTTCTCTGCATTTCATCCAGAAAACAAACTGCACTTCCAGACAAATCCTGACGCAGCTCACCGCTCTGATTTATTCAGACTCACTGAATGAGGTGGAATAAAAACAGCACTCCGATAATGAAGCTTTGTTCGCATCAGTCCAACATTTCAGAGTTAGAAACACAACACGAAGCTTCCGGCAAGTGAAACTGCACAGAAGAAAAGACAGAAGACCTTTACTCTGTGACACGAAAGAGTCATAAGATTCATAAAGAACAGTGTGAAGTGTTTAAATATGTGATATTATAGTCTGTATAAATGTATTTATCTAAAACTGTTCACAAAACACTCACATATGTTCATGTATATCTGAGCTGCCTTTCCAAATATAAACATCAACAGCAAACTTAAACAGCAACAGTAAAAACAGCAGTGTGTGTGTGTGTGTGTGTGTGTGTAAATGAAGGCTTTGTTTGGATGGAGCTCAGCAGGACGGTGACTCGCCACAATCAGACTGCAGATCTGAACAACAAATGTCAAACAGAAAGTGAAAGTGTGTCTCATTTTAATCGTTAACTCGTCTGTTTCATCCAGAAATTAAAAAGTTAAAATAAACTTTATTTGTCGGAGTGATGTTGATGGACACTGATGTTTCACAGTTCAACAACAGAAACAGCTGGACGGAGGTGAAATTTATTCAGCTGATCATCATCTGTTCTACATTAAATATGAATATATATTTAGATGAATTATATTAAATTAAATATGAATGTATATTTAGATGAATTATATTAAATTAAATATGAATATATATTTAGATTAATAGAGTTTAAATATACTGTCACATGAAATCATCTGTCAGCTTTTCACTGCCTGCTGAAATTTCATTTTATTAGTTATCTTGAGTGAAAAGTGTAAATTTAGCTGAACTCTTTAGTCAATAAGCCCATTATTTTAATGACTCTTTGGATTAATTTGATTTAAACATGTCTGTTAGTGAAAACACTGAATGTAAACTTTACTGATGTTTAAAGAGAAAAGAGAAGAGAAGAGGTGTGTGTGTGTGTGTGTGTGTGTGTCACAGAAACTTTAGACTTTGAGCTGAGCTGAGAGGACGACTCAGGTCTTATCAGGAGCAGACGAATGTCACCTGTTCAGGCCGATAACACGTCTCTCAGGACGAGCTGTGACTCGTCTCCTGATAAAAACAGAAAAACCTCTGATGGTCATCTGAGTGTGACGAGAAGACGACGAGAAGACGACGAGAAGACGACTTTTTAACGGATCAAACAGACTGAATGCTTCACTTTCTCTTTCATTTCTTCAAGTGTTTTCAGCTCACTGTTATCTGACTCCCTCCTTCTGACTGACTGCTTCTCGTAAAAACAGCCACCGAGGCTCATGGGAAATGTAGTGTTCAGAGGCGTCAACCATCACAAACAAAAACACAAAGAGTGTTTCCTGAACATGTTCAGGAGAAAAACAGGAAGTCCTGCAGAAAGTTTGGACTGTTCACTTCTTAAAGAACTTATATTATATAACAATATTAATTATTGTTCACTAACAGTGAGGGAATCATAAATGGTGAAAAACTCTGTTTCTGCACTATCACACTGCTCTACAATGGTCTTTGGTTTCCCACAGTGCCACAGTGTGTAACACACACACACACACACACACACACACTTCCTCTTCTCGTTACTGAGAAGCAGGTAACCACACAAACTGCAAATATCTGCCTCTGTAATGCAAACTGTTTTTGTCTTCTCATTTCTTTTAAAGCATTTTCATTCTATGTAATTAGACGTATGAGTATATAAATCTGCCTGCAAAAATAAAATGCCATTTACTTTGAGATAAGGTTTACAGAATACACAGTATTATAAACCTACAGAAGTAAAAGTAAAGAAGTATTTGTATTATAAAAATATACTTACAGTAAAAAGACTCACTATGTATGTAGAGATGATTATTTCAGCGTAACATATGTGATATTATAATTATTGATCAGTTTAATGTTGCAGCTGGTGAAGCTCATTTTCATCACTGCTGGGAAACTTGTAATAATAAATCATCACTTATAAGTTCATTTATATTTGTGTTAATAATCTGAGTTTGAAAACTAACAGCAGATTTTAAATAAATGTAGTGAAGTATGATATTTGAAACAGAAAGTAACCCCACAGTACTCGAGTAAATCTAGTTTAGAGAAAAAGCAGCTTATCCTGGCTGAGTATAAAACAGTTAGATAAACAGAAGACAATTATTCGGACGTGCTCGGCGGCCTGAAGATGTTCAGTTATAAAACGACAGCAGCCGCTCGAGCTCCAGTTTAACATCGAGTTTGTTTTCTGTTTGCTCGATGAAGGCGTCAGCACTTCTGGCTCAGAAATAAAAACACTTTCGGTGAAGGAGGAAGCTGCAGGAACACAAACTGCCAGTCAGCCTTTTACTAATGTCAGCAGTTATGAAAAGAGGAACCAGAGGACGACAGAGACACGAGAAAACAAAGAGGAAGTTTTAAGAGGAAAGTGCAGTGAGGCGGAGCCGCCGACAGAAACACTAAAAAGGAACATTTCCTGAAACGTTTCTTCATCAGCTGTGAAACTGAGCCAATGTTTGTTCCCCGACACTCACACGTGACGGAAAAAAACAGAGAGCAGAAGAAGAAGAACCAACATCTCCAACAAACAGAGTAGATCATTAAACAGCTCTCGTACTTTAAAGACTTCGTGTCCCTGAACGTCGCCTGTCAGGCAGCAGACGCTGCCTTTTTATTCAAGATGAGACTTACTGATCCTGATCGAAACTGGGGGAAGACAGGATGTTTTTAAATGTACAAAATAGACACAATACCCAAGTATAAAGACTCTGATCATAACAATCAAGCTACATTGAGACGATATATAGATGTTATTGATTATCAGTGTGACTGAACTGGGACTAGTAAACTACAAACTTTAATACAAATTTAAGTCTCACTATAATTAATACTTGTGATGCCTGTGATGTTCGATGTGAAGCGTCACGTGAAGCTACGTGATGAAGTACATTGTGTTGTTAATCTGGAGAGAAAGAGACAAAACAGGCAGAGCTGAAAGGAAAGGACAGCTGGATTTCAAAATAAAAGCCTTTGAGTATCAGTGTCATATAGATCAATTAACCTGACACGACAAATAAAGAAATTATCCCAACAGAGCCAATCGCCAATCATTACAACATGGATGAGTTTCTATTGGTTTATTGGTGATCACTTGTTAGGGTTTTAAGTCCCCAAACTCTCTGACCACTCACTAAACTGGATTCATGGTATGTTACCATGGCAACGCATCACAGAGCTGATCAGTCGGCTTTGTGTCCTCCTCGTCACTGATTGGTCGGCAGCTCGTTACAGATTGGTCGGCAGCTCGTTACAATACGTGGCCTTTCACTCCGATTTAAACCAACAAACTGTCCCGTTTCACAACCTGAAGCTTCACCGACAAGATCCAACAGGCCCTCTGACGAGACGTTTCATAACACACACACACACACACACACACACACACACACACACACACACACACACTCACAGCGAACACACACAGAACAACAGAACAACATGTAGAACAACATGTCAGACAGTCAGACAACGGCGTTCAGGATTCTTTCATCAACGTTTGATCGACTGAAGTTTGAAGACTAAAAGATAAAATATTGGAAAAACTCTAGTGATGGACAAACCACCATATTTCAACCAACATATTCAGTTTATAATATTACAGAAAAATATAAGAAATAAAAGTGAGAAAAGAAAATCACATTAGATAGGCTGAAACCAAAAGTTATTTTTTATCCACCTGGTGGATTTATGATTTGTGATTGTTGGGAGAAACCTGATGTTGTTTTATGTTATTATCTTATGTTATTATGAATGAATGATTCTGAACTAGCTGTAAGTAAAACTAATGAACTGTTTTTTTCTGTAGGTGTTACTTTGACACAGTAAAATATTGATCTGATATCAGTACTTCAATATTTCATGTTGTTTTACATCATTTCTACTGTTTATTGATTCAGTATCATCTTTTGTTGTTTTGTTCAGTTTTTTTCTTCTGTTTTGAGACGTGTTCTGTAAAATCTGAAAAGTTCATTCTTTTATTTTACCTTTTAATAATCGAGTGTGAATGAGTTCAGTTTCTCCGGATCATAAACAGGTCCGGTCTTGTGGTTTCGGTCTGAGGTGGATCAGTGTGACTTCAGTCCACCTGAGAACAGGGGAGTATCAGTGTCCAGGTCTGGTTTCAGTCTGAAACTCCATCCTTCGCTCTGTGAAGGCGACGGTACGACGGAGGAACCCGACACAGCGAACGCTGCAGCGCAGCACAAACATTTGATGGTTATTTTCACCTCTTCAGCCTCAAACAGCGTTTGTGAGTAAAAGTCTGAGATTTCTCTTCACACAGGAAACCAGCACCTGCCTCTGCTGATAAAAAACAACTCAGACTCGAATGCAGACAGAAACGTCCACGATTATCACAGCCAGATCAGATAAAATAAAGAGTAAAATGGAAACTTAGATTGAAACTAAAATCCAAAGTCAAACATAAACAAAAATATTTTCTCCTCCACAGCTCTCACTAAAACTTTCATCTGTAAAAATGAGATAAATCTGAAAATATGACTCAGATCTGTTCGGTTTAACTGAGACTGAGAGCTGAAATATTGTGTGAAATAAATATGATTTTTACAAAGTGGAGCTAAAATATCTGTGGACAGAACTACAATTATTTTAATTATTGATTACTGATTCACACTTTAGTCTCTAAATCATTCACAGTTTCCCAGACGACAGAGTGAAAGTTTTAAACAAACAAAAGAAAACAGACCTGAAGAGACTTCACAATAATTCATTTATAAAGACAGACAGGTGAGAGAAGAACAGGTGAGGCGTCACCTTTCTATGGATGGATTAATAGTTTTCTTATTATGGGATGTTCATGCTCACACTCTCTCTCTCTCTCACACACACACACACACACACACACACACACACACACACACACACACACACAGTACACAGTACATGAGTGTGTGTGTGTGTGTGCACATGTATATATAAAGACAGATTTCTCGTCTGTCTGTCTGTGGGGGGGTCTGCTCTGGTTAATGTCAGTGGTGGGCGCCCTGCAGGAGGCAGCTAAGTCTCCCCGTCTGAGTCTCTATCTGACTGATTAAACTTTAATCCTCCTCAGGCGGTCTGTGTGCTTCAGACCGCCGTCAGAGGACGAGACCGGCCGTGACGTGACAGCGTATGAAGGTATGTACGGAGGTGAGACTGACATGATCTCGCTCACACCTTTACTCACAAAAAAAATTTAAAGATGTGGGTGAGGTGAAGCACTGATGCCAAACAGGTGAAGCTGTGTGTTTCAGGCAGACAGAAATAATTTACATTTGATTTTCATCTCTGAATGAATCACCTGCTGCAACCTGAAGTTCAGCGTCACGTCTTCTCATCGCTTTATTATTTTATTTATTTATCGGCCAAAAAGTTTATTCAGTTTACCATTTCGGCTGAGGAGCACATTTTGGACTGACCAATTAAAGGACTGATTGATTAAAGTGTACCAGGTCAGCGTCTTCTGATCAGTTATGTGCGTATTAATACAGAAAAATAAATCAGATGAAACTTTCTGGCAGCTGTCTAGGTTGTTTTTGATGAGTTTCCCACCAGGTCTGATCTGAATCAGAGAGACTCAAACGAAGCAGCTGATGAACTCTGCACCTCAAACAGGAACGACGGAGGAATTTAAGATACCTGCCAACAAATCCCTGATCTCAGTGTTTGTGGGAGGATTAAGACACATGAATGACTCAGTAATGTCAACACATGAAGTAATAAGAGATAATCCTTCTAACGAGGGCGGCAACCAATGCTTATCTTCATTATTGATTAATCTGACAACTATTTGATCTTTTAACTGATCGTTTAGTGATTGAAACATCAGAAAAGTCAAAGTTTTGTCTGAATGTTTTGTTTTGTCTGAACAGTTCGATTCAACAGAGATATTCACTTTATTGTGATGTTGAGACAAAGAAAAGCTTAAAAATGACTGAAATAAAATAGTTTATGAATTTTCTGTCAGTGGATTAATCAACTAATTGTAGCTGCTCTACTTCCACCCAAAGCAAAAACTCTGTTTTATTAAATATGATAAAAACATTGAAGATAAAATGATCAGAAACGTCGGCCCTTTGTGGTCAAAGCTGAATAAATTCAACACTCATTTATATCTCAGTGCGTTCGCTGGCTGTAATCTGACATCCAGTCGAGATTAGAAAATGTAAAAATAAAGTTTCTAACTTGTCGTCAGCTCAGAAACACGCGAGGTCAGCGCGTCTTAATAAAGCTTCCTTCCTGAACAGCACAACGTCTCAGATTAGATCCGACTCCACAGCTCAGCTCCAATAAAATAAACACTTTTACATTTATAGTCCAGGAGACGGGTCAGATCTGAAGGAGATTATCAGGCCGCTCAGCGCTGCTTCAAAATAACCAACCAACTAAATAAAGTACCTGCTGATGGGAGATGGTCATTTTTTGAATTTAATATAAAAACTGATTCGTTTATAGATAATAATAAAGTTTGACACGATCGCTCAGCCAGTTCATTTCATTTTAATTAAAATGTTAATGCTGATTCTTCCGTTTTAAATTTAAAGAAGTTAAACAATCATCAAACATTATAGAAGTAAAATGTGTTGATGCTGATACATTATTCAGTTATCAATATAAATATGACACTTTATGGATCATAAACATGAAATAAAATAAAGATTCTGAGTTTGATCCATCAAACAAAAAGTTTCAGTTAAATTCAGTCCATAATTAACTAAATAAGAAAAAAAAAAAAAAATTAAAATGTGCATTTTCATAGTTTCTGTTTGTATGTGTTGTGTATCAGAGCTGCAACTAACCATTTATTTTTATTACTGATTGATCTTTCATGTTGTCCCAGTTAATCACTTCATTGTTGTGAGTGTCCATCCAGAGTTCAACGGACCAAAACTCAAATATATTCAGTTTACAGTCAAATAAATCTGAAAATAATCTCCATTAAAAAACTACTGTTTAAAAGCTTCAGGGTTTTAGTTTGGTGGTTTGGTGATGTATTTATAAGATGCTCTTAAAGTTTTCTTGCTTCAGTTTGTTTCTAAACTGTTCATCTGTTTTGTGCTTCCTCTCTGATAAAGTTTGTTTTTATCTGGTTGAACTCAGGAAACATCTGCTCAGATAAAAACCACGATGTTGCCAACACGTTCGCTGACGGCCTTTAGTTTCACAGGCTGAGCTGGAGCTCCTGACGCTCCACGCCCTTTAATAAAACACCGCCCTCAGTTCGCCGTCGTGTACCGACACAGCCTGAAGCTCCAGGTAACCCGCAGCAGGCTGCCATCCCATAATGCAACAGCTCAGCCGCTGATGTGATCTTTAGTTCACAAAGCTGACAGCTCGCTGTGACGTGTTCATGTGCTGTGAGATAAGCCAACCTTCAGCTCAGCCGCCTGGAGGTTACATTTCTCTTTTCTGCAGAGACGACGCTGAAACTGTTAAATAAGAATAAAATAAAACTCTTTCGACATTTTACACTAAAATAAGAATCAGTGACGGTAAACAAAGAGACAGAGAGCTGATCGCAGGGCGGATCAATACATGAACAGATCGGCTCATTGATGAGAGTTCATGTTAAACTGAGTCAAACAGTGTTTGGTGAAGTTGATCAGGTTAACCTGATTAACCTGATGTTAGCTGATTAACCTGACGATGCTCCGGACTGATCTGAGCACAAACAGACCCGATCGGTTCAAATCTGAAGAAAGTTTCTGCTTCACACAGAAAATCAAATATTTCAACAGCACGTTTCCTCAAACACTGTTCTTCAGAGTTTTCATCTTCTGACACTTTCATTTTAGGAAATATCGAACTTTTACTGCATTACAGTCAATTATTTTGCAGATTCAGACTAAAAATGCCCAAATTATGATGAAACATGTTGACATTATTAAAAGGAAACTTACAAGCTACACACAGCTGAGTTTAAATTAATTTATATTGTATATATAAATATTAAAGCGATGAGCACTTTAATGCATCAATAATTTAATGCACATCACATTAGAAACATTATTCTGAATAATGAGTATTTTTATTCTTGGTACTTTTTTTGGTACTTATTTCTACTCTGTGTTACTGTATCTGAGTATTTACTGTTCAACTCGTCGTCCAACAGGAAGTGACCCGTGAAGCTGTCGAGGTTCAGCAACACATCGTCTGAGTTCAAACTGACTGTTTCTGTTTTCACACTTCAGCCATTAAACGCTCTTAAACGCCATCTTCGGT
>CM041550.1:1562500-1750000 GCA_023238725.1 Scortum barcoo
TTTTAAGGCCACAGCTGTTTACCAGGCAAAAGAGAAGCTCAAGTCCGTTGACAAAGCCAGGAAAGGTGAGCGACCACAGCTGTGTGTCTCTGTCTGATACGTGCTGATGTTTTCGACTCTGGTTTTGTGTCTGACTGTTAATGATCTCTGCAGGAAGCATCTCTTCAGAGGAAATCATCAAGTACGCTCACAGGATCAGTGCCAGCAACGCCGTGTGTGCGCCGCTCAACTGGGTCCCAGGTAGGAACCGCCGAGTCTCTGCAGCTCCTCTTCAGATGTTTTGCTTCACCATTAACTCGACTCTTGTTCTCAGGTGATCCACGCAGGCCGTACCCCACTGACCTGGAGATGCGCAGTGGGATGCTCGGTCACATGGCCAACCTGCCGACCAACGGCGTGAACGGACATCTGCCCGGTGACGCTCTGGCTGCTGGGAGGCTGCCAGGTGAGTGTCTGAAGGTCTGACTCTTCTTTAAGGGCTTAACAGACTGGTTGATTTTTCTTTGAGATGACTTTTTCTTTCCCCTTTTCTATCAGTCATTAACAACTCTGTTATTTTTGGGGGAAAGATTTGAGTTTAGTCCTCAAGTCCTCAACTCGAGACTTGATGTCTTCTGAAAAGGTGCCATGTTGGCCAGTCAGATATGTGAAACCCTTCACATTTTGCTGATTTCTGCTTGTTGAGTGTCACAATGGAAGAGAAAATGATTGCTGAAACCTCCCAGGATTGTAAAATCCTGTTTCACATTGACATTAAATGAACTGACAGATTAACCTCCGTCTCTGCTCTGACCTCTCAGATGTCCTGACGCCTCACTACCCCTGGCAGTCGTCCGACGTCTCCGTGGGGATGCTGCCTCCTCACCACGGCAACGACTTTGGCCTGGAGCCTCCTGGTCACAACAAAGAGAACGAGGACGACGTGGAAGCCATGTCGACGGACTCCTCCAGCAGCAGCAGCGACTCTGACTGAAAGACAGAAACAGACAGAGAGAGGGAGAGGGAGAGATCACCACTGAGCAACCTGGGATCAGATTTCTCCACATGTGATCAGTGACAGTGAAGCAGAGGACTTGTTCGTGGTTAAGCACAAACATGAAGCTCGTTGATTTAAAGGAACATTCAGTTGTTTTTTCATCACGTTTCTTTAAATCTTTCTAGCGTGTTTTAGCGTGTCACACATCTTCTCTATAAAAGTTCAGGAGTGGAGCTTTGTTCTGACTCTGTCAGTAATGGAGGAGCTCGTTCGTAAAGTGGAACGATTTGAACATTAATAAGGAGGCTCCAGAGTGTCATTAAACCATCATTTATCATCATTATGCCAGCTGAGGTCTTTAGTTCCCACTATTTTTAATTTAAGAGATGCCATCCATGGAGGACTTTGTGTCTGTCTGTCTGGCTGTCTGTCCTGGGCTCTGAAGGGCTCGGCAGCTAAAGCAGCTGACGGTTTAAAGACATTTTTATTGTTAAATAAACCTCCCTGTTTCCACACTGATAATCTGGGTCATATTTGAAGGGTTTAATCTGCTGTCTGTGCGGCTTTACGGCTCAAACCAGAGAGAGAGCAGATCATCCAGAGCGAACAGAGTTTCTACTGACGATATGAAGAGGAAGCAGTGAAGGAGTGTGCCGGGGTTTTGTGCCATGTTTTTGAAGGAACAGTTTGATGTTTTGGAAAGTGTGTGTATTCACGTTCTTGCTGTGAGTTAGATGAGACTGTCGATACTTCTCTTATCTGTCCTTTAAATACACGACCTCAGCTGGTTAGCTTATCTTAGCATAAAGAATGGAAACAGGGGGGAGTCAGGTTAGCCTGGCTCTGTCCAAATGAAACAAACTCTACCTCTAAACTTAATATTTCATATCTTTGTTTAATATGTGTAAAAACTGAAGTCTAAAAATGAGTTTGAGAATTTATGTGTGACTATATCTTGACCAGATGCAGTGACTTCTTGAAGTCTTTTCATCACTTTGAGGTTGTCAGTTCAATAAATAGTCTATAACATAACCACCTGTCAAACCACAGTGTGTTTTAACGCCTCAGATTGTGTGCATAAACCACAGAGATCTAACCTGTTCATCTGGAGCAGGGGGATTTTATTAGCAATAGACACAACCAGGATCTGTTTCCAGTCTTTATGCTAAGCTAAGCTAATTGAATGTGAATCAGTGAATTTCACGAAAAGGTCAAACTGCCTCTTAAACAACTTGTATTTACACCAGTTTGAGAATTTAGGTTCAAACAGTGGGAGCACCACCAATTTTAAGTAAAGTAAAATCTAACACAGAAGAAGTCCCAGTCGACATGATTATTCTGATCCTGGAGAACAGACGAGGACTTTGAGAGAAACCCAGAACGTGTCCTCTTTTGCTCTTTGGTGACTCGTGTTAGAAACCATGTGTGAGTCCATGTTTGTCATGTTACAGCATGTACGTGTGTTCAGGTGTAGTGTGAGCGGACAGATGCTGTTCA
The DNA here is from genome assembly GCA_023238725.1 of Scortum barcoo. Taxonomy (NCBI): domain Eukaryota; kingdom Metazoa; phylum Chordata; class Actinopteri; order Centrarchiformes; family Terapontidae; genus Scortum; species Scortum barcoo. The sequence continues at coordinate 1,564,974 of CM041550.1, forward strand.
TGGTTTACCTTTATGTAAATAAGTGTGTACATACTCAGCCTTGTAAATAAATACTTTTGGAATAGAAACTTTGTTTGTGTGTTTGTGGTAAACAAATGATGAAGGAAGATCTCTGAGATCATCACAATCTAAATGTAAAGCAGTGAGTCAGTAATATTTTTAGAGAAGCAGTTTATTGTTCCTCAGCTAACACCTCGTTTCACACTTTAATTTAGTGCTGCAGGAAAAAAGTGTCTTTCAGCTAAAAAAGGACGTGAAGAGCAGAGGAGGGAGATGCGTCCATTTTAATGTCAGCTGCTGAAAGACGTTTTGTTCTTTTACAGATTATTTCACCAGATAAATGTTTTGTTTTTACATTCAGTATCAAAATTACTGAACATGACAGAGGCAGCGACCAGACTGTTAAAGTCAACAGTTTGCTCTTATGCTTATTTTTTAATTAATACATTTTACTACAAGTAAAACACAGTAATAAAGTACTAATATCACAGTGTAATAAAACTCTTAGAAGCAAGTTCTGCATTGAAAATGTCACTTAAATAAATCGTCTCTTCCAGGCTGGATTATTGTAATTCACTTTTATCAGGCTGCCCAAACAAGTCGTTAAAGACTCTACAGCTGGTCCAGAATGCCGCTGCTCGGGTGCTGACTAAAACCAGGAAAAGAGACCATATTACTCCAGTATTGGCTTCTCTGCATTGGCTCCCTGTAAAATTTAGAGTGGATTTTAAAATCCTTCTCCTCACATATAAGGCTCTGCATGGTCTGGCACCATCATATCTTAATGAATTGATAACTCCTTATCAACCGACTAGAGCGCTGCGCTCCCAAAACGCAGGCTTACTTGTAGTTCCCAGGGTTTCCAGAAGTAGTCTAGGGGGCAGAGCCTTCAGCTATCAGGCCCCTGTTCTCTGGAACCAGCTCCCAGTCTGGGTCCGAGAGGCAGACACAGTGTCAGTGTTTAAGAATAGACTTAAAACCTTCCTTTTTGATAAAGCTTATAGTTAGGGTGGGCACAGGCTCGCCCTTAGTTATGCTGCTATAGGTTTAGACTGCCGGGGGGGCTCCCATGATGCATCGGGCACCTCTCCCTCTTCCTCTGCTTCCTTTACTCATATTATGGTAGTAGTGCAAACTGGAGTCACTTTTAGAAACTGGTTAAAGTGGCTAAACTGGTTAAAGTAGTTAAATTGGCTAAAGTGTCAAAACGGTTAATGTGAATACTCTTATGTCCTGTAAAGTGCATGTTACTGCCGGAGCCCCGGTCCTCTTTGTTCTCTCCAGTCTTGCAGGTTCCTCACTGATTCTGGTTGTGGTCCATCTGTCTGAGGTTCACTGGCCTGGTGGGGACATGATCTGTGTCTGTGTTGTGGAGAGAAGGTCGAGTGGCCCAGAGCTCCATATGAGGACATCTAGAGATGCACCTGGACTCACAGACTCATTTCCATTACCTGTGATACCTTCACACATGGACTAAACCAATGAACTCAGTTTATCTACAGTTTATTACGACTCATGTATAATTCCATAATATGATTGATGATGTTCTCTGTACATGTGGCATCTATTGCACGTCTGTCCGTCCCAGGGAGAGGGATCCCTCATCTGTGGCTCTTCCTCAGGTTTCTTCTTTTTCCCATAAAGGCTTTTTTGAAGTTTTTCCTGACCTGGGTTCGAGGGTCTAAGGACAGAGAGGTGTCATAACTATGCAGATTGTAAAGCCCTCCGAGGCAAACAATGTTTGTGATTTTGGGCTCTAAATAAATAAATTTGATTTGAATTTGAAATTTGAAATTTAAATAAAAGTATGAGGGTGTAATCAGGAAAATGTACTTAAAGTATTCAAAGACATGAAAAGTGACATGAAAAGAAAATACTCAAGTACAGCACAGATACATCAGGTTTATACTTAGATATGGCACTTAAATAAATGTATTTAGTTACTTTTCACCTCTGGTTGAACAAATATCTCGAACAGTTTTAAAGTATTCATGCCTGATCACACTTTAAATACCTTAGAGTGAAACACGTGTGGATAAAAAGCTGACTGAGTGTTTACACACACAAGTTGAGTCACACTATAATATTATTACAGTTATATTATATATAAATATACATCAAATATTAATTTAGGTTAAAGGCCAACATGAGGCTATATTTACACTGAGTCAAGGCCGTGAAGCTGCTGCCTTCACTGACTCTCTGTAAACTACAGAGGTCAGTTACTGCCATGTATCTGTGTTGTGTTCTCTGGTTAGAAAGAAACAGCAGAGACGTGCTGACTGTTGTGACGTGATTCTTGAACATGTCTAATGTTTTGTCTTGTGACAAAGCTAATTTGTGTTGTCAGGATTTAATGAATATGAGAGGACATGTTGATGAGGCATGTGTCAGATATTTAAAGTTCTTTATTTGTCACCTTTATGGCAACCATCTGTTAATGTACCTCAGCTGTAATGTTGGCCAGGCTGTGTCATTATAATGTCACTTTCATCCACCATGTAAAGCCTGTTAAATGACAGTCTTGCTTCATGACAGTCAGTTTGTACACACTCAGGTTATTAACCTGTGAGTGATCTGTTAATGAACATGAAGCCAATTAGTTGAAGCATATATATATTTTTAAGAAGTTCATTCATTGTGATGAAAGCCTCCTTTAATCATATAAAAATGTGATGCATTGAGATTATCTGAAGTACAGTAAGGATAAATATGCAATTTACAGAACAGCTGGATATATGCAGTGAACTGCTACCAAACCCCGAATAAATTCATTTAAATCAAGTTGTTATAATTATTTGTCTTTTCAGTTGGTGTCCATCAGACATAGTTTCACAAATTTGCCTTTTCACCTGACAGCTGGTTTAATTTTTTCTACATACCACAGCTCTGATGTGCAAACACTTGTTTTAAGTTTATTCTAATAGTTGTATTTTATTTTCACATTTATACTCTTTTTTACGCTGTGTCGTAGTTTGCTATTCCTGAAGTTTTCTTTTTATTTCTGATTTTTTAAATAGTTTATGGACAGCACTTTGTTCTCCCAGCTTGAAAAGTAAATTAAATCTATTTTTATTAGACTTCATATTGTATATGCTTTCATCAATTGTTGTATAATAAGTTAGCACAGTGTTTAACCTCAATGTTAGCCAGCTTCCTTTCTAAAGCTGGCTTTAGCATTTATTTTAACCATTTTCTGTCTTCTATCTTAATCAGTAAAGGTTTTATGGTGTTTACAGCAGCTGTATGCAGCCGCATGTGTTTCTTTATGATGATCAGAACAGTAGTTGAACAAGTATTTACGAGTACAAATAGCAGTACCACTCTGTAAAAGTGCTCCATAACAAGTAAAGCACACCCTAAGATATCCAACTGAAGATCAATAAAAGTTTGACCCACCAACTCCACATGTCGTTGAGCTGAGTGTTTCTCAGCTTTGTTTCTCAAGATGCTTTCAGGGTTCATTTTTAGACAGTTGCATTTTTTCCGACAGCACCTGAAGGCAGCACTGAGGGGGCGCACTTAGCAGCTCCCAGCGCATGCGCATTCATTTCTGCACTGTAGAGGGAAACATGGCGGCGTCCCTGATCTGCGGCCGTTTGACGGCTAGCCTGAGAAACTCCGGGGCCAGAAACTCTCTGAACTCCGCCACCAAGGTGAGTCCGAGTCCACTTTGAAGGGACGGTGTCCGGCTACCTGGGAAGGTGTGTCTGACCGCGCTGCTGCTCCTCTGTCGGCCTCAGTTTAACAAAATCTGACAGGGTCAAATTTGACTTTAGCACATCGCCATTGAGTTTCCATTAGTTAGGCTAACGGGCTAACGAGCTAACGAGCGCGGAGACAGGCCGGCTGAGAGAGCTCCAACAGCGGCTGTCAGAGCAGAGACAGGCCGGCTGAGAGAGCACCAACAGCGGCTGTGAGAGCAGAGCAGGCCAGGCCGAGACAGGCCGGCTGAGCTGTGAAGGAAATCAGAGCGGCTGTCAGAGCAGAGACAGGCCGGCTGAGAGAGCAGCTGTGAGAGCAGGCTGAGAGAGCCGGCTGAGAGCAGCGGCTGTCAGAGCAGAGACAGGCCGGCTGGTAGAGAGCTCCAACAGCGGCTGTCAGAGCAGAGACAGGCCGGCTGAGAGAGCACCAAACGCAGCGGCTGTCAGAGCAGAGACAGGCCGGCAGGCTCGAGCTGAGAGAGCTCCAACAGCGGCTGTCAGAGCAGAGACAGGCCGGCTGAGAGAGCACCAACAGCGGCTCAGACAGGACAGCCGGCTGAGAGAGAGCTCCAACAGGCTGTCAGAGCAGAGGCTGACAGGCCGGCTGAGAGAGCCCGGCTGAGAGCCCAACAGCGGCTGTCAGAGCAGAGACAGGCCGGCTGAGAGACAGCCGGCTGAGAGAGCACCAACAGCGGCTGTCAGAGCAGCAGGCAGGCCGGCTGAGAGAGCAACAGCGGCTGTCAGAGCAGAGACAGGCCGGCTGAGAGAGCACCAACAGCGGCTGTCAGAGCAGAGACAGGCCGGCTGAGAGAGCTCCAACAGCGGCTGTCAGAGCAGAGACAGGCCGGCTGACTGAAGAGCACAACAAATACAGCAGCAAGTAGGCTGAGAGAGCACAAACAGAGCCGGCTGAGAGAGCTCCAACAGCGGCTGTCAGAGCAGAGACAGGCCGGCTGAGAGAGCAGGCTAACAGCGGCCGGCTACAACAGCTGTCAGAGCAGAGACAGGCCGGCTGAGAGAGCACTAACAGCGGCACACATGTGTTAAATACTCATTAATGACTAAGTACAAGCAAGTAAGAGCAGTCAGACACACCCTGACATATACAGCTGAACATCAACAGAATACTGGAGCTCTAAGTGAATTATTTTAATGTTTATTATCTTATTTTTTTTATGTTTTGTGGTGTTTACAGCAGCTGTACAGTGCTGCAGACACACGTTTCTTTAGGAGGTTTATAACAGTGGTTGAACAAGTATTTCTAAGTAGAAATAGCAGTATAACTCCATAACAAGTCAAACACACCCTGAGATTGTCAGAATCAGAATAAGTGTTATTGCAAAGTGTATTTTTCGCATGTACAGAATTTGACTTGACATATTGGTGCAAAAAAATATGAACATATTAAAAAGGAAAATATAAGAAAGGGTTAAGGCAAGTGCTGCATGTCAAAAGTTTAAATAACATAGAAAAGAGACAATGTTATATAGTTGACAATGATGTAAAACATCTAAAATAAGATAAAGACAATGTGACTTCTTGTTGTGCAGGAATGTGCAAACATGTTTTCTGAGGATGTGCAAAATGTTCACAGTATGAATTTTAAAGAATATTTATGTGCAAAGATAAAATCAGCTGAAGGTCAAGGCAAGTTTGGAGCTGGTGGAGATATGTTTTAATGTTTTATGTCTTTTAAATCTGAATGTTTTTATGGTGTTTACAGCAGCTGTACAGTGATGCAATCAGTCATGTTTTTATGAGGTTTATAGTGGAGGTTAAACGTGTGCTTACAGGATCAAATAGCAGTCCCACTCTGTAGAAGTACTCCATAACAAGTGAAAGACTTTTATTTAAAAGTGTATGTACATTTTTCCACCGCTGGTTTCTGGAGTGTGAATGTCCTCTATCAGCGTCAATATAGTCTCACATTTTACAGGTATGTATTAATACTGAGACTATAGAAACTGCTTACAGATCAAATAATGTGTTTTAGGAGCAGAGAAAAAAAAATCACAAATCTGATAAAAATATTTCCATATAAAATATATATATTCTACTTTTAAGTTCTTCATATTCTAACAACAAATCAATAGTGCAGTATATTATACTTATTAATCAATTAATTAATTTACAGAATTTGCAATTATTCCTCGTTTGATTCAGTTTCAAACATGAAGCGTTGTTTCCTCTGTTATCTTTGTCAGATTCAGGACTTGTTTTAGAGAATCTTTTCATGTGATCTCATACGAGGTCAGTAAATCAGATCAAAACAGCTGTTGTCTGTTGGATGTCCAGCTGAGAACTCTTTAAACCGCACGCTCTGCTTTCACATCCCTCATCAAGTTTCCACTGTTGCCTGCTGACTTCTCCTCTGCTGAATGAAAGTGACTCACTGAAGTTTTGTTTTTACTGCAATGAGTTTTTAAAAGATGTGAGATTTAAAGATCAAATACACACTGCTGCTCTCTGCTGTCTTAAATTCTGGTAATGATGTTTCAGAATCATAGTATATCTCCTGATTTATATTCTCTCTTATATTAAATAAAATGTTCTCATGGTCCCCATTGTCTCAGCAGCATCCTCTCCGTGTGTTTACATTCAGTGATTTCCTGACTGTGTTGTAGTTTTCATTGTCTGACACTAATGATTCAGACTCACTTTAACATGTCGGATCGTCTCGATATCAACCTCGCTGCTCACCGATCTGTGAAATCATGTCGAGACATGATGGAGGAATGATTAACTCTCCTCTTTATTAAATGTGAGTTTGTTTGGCTGCACTGTAAACGGATACAGCAGCTAATATTTAACTGTGTTTCTGACAACGAGTGTTTAAAAATGAAACATAATAAAAAATGAATGAACTGAACTCTGTTTGCCCCTCCAGGTCCTGGGTGGATCTTCGGGTCTGTTTGGGGGCCATGTGTCCCAGATGCAGCCCCCCCACCAGCAGCAGCAGCAGAGGAGCCTCTCCCTTCACGAGTACATGAGCATCGGGCTGCTGAAAGAGGCCGGCATCTCGGTGCCGGACGGCATGGTGGCCAGCTCCTCGGAGGAGGCGTACGCTGTGGCCAAGCAGATCGGTAATCTGCAGCGATCAAAACATGTCGATCGATCACGTTTACCTCTACAGATGATCAAAAAAGGACACAAAGCTTCATATTTTTATATTTTTAAATAATGAGTGAAGATGAAGAATGAAAGTTTTGCTTTTCTTGCTGACATAGTTCAGTTGAGTTGATGAGAAACCCCCCTCCCACCCCATCCCTTTCCCCCTCCCACCCCGAGCATCTTATGACCTTTGTGTGTGTGTGTGTGTGTTGTCAGTCAGTCTAAACATAGCCTCCTCCTGCTTCAGTCGTATCAGCTAACACTCGGCCTGCTTCATAGTAAGAAGCTGCACCGATAACTGAGCGCTGATCTCAGCAGTTGTTCTGATTCAGCTGTTTAATGTCAAACAAGCGGCTCTCACACTTTATCATCATTTCCACATCTGCACTAATGAGAACCATCAACCAAAATATTCATCTCATGTCACTGAAGGATTATTTAGTTATTCAGCAGCTCTGCTTCATGTTGACGTCACAAGTAAAAAACAAACAGCTTTCAGGTTTGTTTTGTCCAACAAACAGTTTAATACTCAAAGATGTTCAGTTTAAAGGAGAAAATACTCAAACTATGAAACTAAATTACTGATCATTAAGTATTAATATATTATGATGATATATTATGATTGTTGTCGGTCTGTTGAGAGTCAAGTGAACAACAGGAGCTGTTGTATTGATGGTCTGTCTGTCTGTCTCAGGTTCAAAGGACCTGGTGGTGAAAGCTCAGGTTCTGGCCGGCGGCAGAGGAAAGGGGACGTTTGAGGGCGGACTGAAAGGAGGAGTGAGGATCGTTTACTCGTAAGTGATCCAGCTTCTGTCATCAAACACAAATAATCCATCAATATTCAGCTGTATTGATCGCAGAGCTGCAGGAGAGCTGATCTATTAATCAGAAGAGACTCTCATGTTCCTCTAACTCCAAAAGGAAGTCTGAAGGCTTCTATCTCTAAAATTGAACATTTTCCCAGGGTTTTAATGGATCATGGGACTCCTGAACAGTTTTATTTATATGGCCTAAAATCCAAATCAGCCTCAGTTCTCTCTCAGAACATTTTAATCATTACGGATCAGTTTGGAAAAAAAAAAGTCTTTTTAAAGATGAAACATCAGGAAACTGAAGCTTTTTTGTTTTGTACTGTTAATGTAGGTCTCTGAAACATCAGCTTCTCAGGAAACACAGAAATTAAATCATAACTTTCCTTTAGTAAAGCTGAGGTGCTGCAGGCGTCGGCTGCATTAGTTTTAATTGTGTTTCTGTAAAATGTCACCTACATGCCAAACGTCACCAGTGTGGCAGGAACAAGCTGCAGAGACGCTGCAAGAAAGTCTTCAGGTCGCCCTGCAGCCTTTTTCTTTTATTATCAACCAGAAGCTCTTAAAAAGTCACCACTCAGATCACTGTGATATTTATAGATTTTATTAAACAAAGCGTCTCTGATAATCTTCCTCCTCCTCCTCCAGTCCTGAGGAGGCTCGTGACATTTCATCCCAGATGATTGGCCGAAAGCTGTACACCAAGCAGACCGGGGAGGCAGGACGAATCTGCAACCAGGTGTTCATTTGTGAGCGCAGGTATCCACGCAGAGAGTATTACTTCGCCATCACCATGGAGAGGTCCTTCCTTCCAGGTGAGGGGAACACACACACACACACACACATACAATGAAGAATGGATTTATGTTTTGATTATGTTATGATTTATGATAGAAATAGAAATATAATACAGTACTGTTTATGGCAGGTGTGCCAAAGTAAAAACAGTATAAATATACATATACTGTGAAGTCTGCAGGTACAACAGTAGTAATTAATATAATATAAATGGTTTACATAAATGGAGATGTAAACAATATATAAACTGATATGTAAACAGATAGTAACAAGTAAGTAATGTCAGAAATAAAAATGTATATAAGTTGATGGATCTCCACATATACGTGCATTTGCACCGTTGCTCTGTATCTTAACGTAAATGAAATCATGTTAACACAGAAGATAATGCACAATAAATAAAAAAAATAAAAACACAATACAGTCGGATCAGGTCCAACATGTGTGTCTGATGTTACAGCTGAAACCTGCTGCTCTTCTATTGTATGACAAAGATGTGAAATAATAATAAAGATCAAAATAAGAATGTGTAATTGAATCACACAAGTCATTAAAAGTGATTTTAAAAATTGTTCAGATTTTTGCTGCTTGTTCTGACTTTGACCACGAGGTGGCAGCATCGCACCAAAGATAATGATGATCTGCATACACGGATCGTCTCAGGTCACAAACTGACGAGTGTTTAAGAGACTGTCGAGGTCACAGGTTTATCGGGTGAATTCACAGAGTAATCAGAGTATCAGGAGAAATTCACGTAATGAGGTTTTTATAGAGGACTGCACAGTGAGCTCATGGTGAAATGAAGAAACACCTTCAGTCACTCGACTCGTTTTCTCTGCTCTGTTAATGATGGACGGTCTATAATAAATACTGAAGTGTATTTTTGTGATAAATACATTTATGCTGAGAGTATTTTCCCAAATTAATACATATAAGTGGTTGTTTGTTGTGATGCTCTCGCTTCTTGTCCGTTTGTCTTTCTGCACAATGCATGATGGGATATAGTGTTTACTGAGTGACCATCAGTTTTACACACTGTTGACATTGTGGGATACTTTGAGACGGCTAGATAAGGTGTAATTATTCGTAATAAGCATTCAGACTGCAGCAAATACAGTGACCTCACAATATAATGAGCAGTGAGAGATGAATGTGTGTACTTTTACTTTATTTAATGAGACTAACAGTCGCTGTGGACACAATGAGTTTATTTCTAAAACATAATTTCATCTGTTGCTTCCTGCTCCTCCTTTCAGCTTTTAAAGTGTTTCAAAGTGATTCTTTGCAAAGAATGAGTTAACTAAATACATTTTAGAAAGAGTCTTTATGATAACATATGATACTCTGTGAAATCAGATCCAGATCTCAGAGAGGTTTTTTGGCAAAAAGACCCAAAAGTGGCTCAGTTTTTCTGTTAAATTAACTCTGAAGAAGTTAATCCAGAGATATATACAGTCTTTACATAATATATAAATACATAATGAGCTCATTATCATATATTATACATGTGGTAGCCGTACAGAAGAGCAGATAATGTTGATGCTGTCCGTTCACTGATTATCGTCTCTCCTGCAGCAGAGAAAAGGCAAAATAGATTTAGGTGGGAGTCTGTGCAGCTAAACCTTTTATTAGACGCCTCCTCTTAAGATCCACAGACATGAAGACTTGTGCTGATCACTGATTTAAGATGCAGATGTCACGAATCAACACACTCCACAACTTCCATCTGTTTTTATCCACATTTCAGAGACGTGCTGCTTTACAAGCGGGCCTTGACCTGCAGGATTAGTTTGAGTTTAAAGAGTCAAAGAGGAGCTGTAAGTTTATCAATCAGACTCGGAGAAAAACTATTCATTGATTAATCAGTTAGCAGATTCACAGAAAATGAAGTAGCAACTATAATCAATAAATCGCTTGAGTCACTTTTCAAACAAAAATATTTAACATTTTTCTTTTTCTTTTCTGTCATTTTAAAGAGAAACCAATTGTACAATTATAAGACTGCACTTTGTTCACGTTCAGACTTTGATGGACGAGCCATCAGTCTCAAATCTTAAACACTTATTGAATCCTTCCCAGATCCTCTAATTGAAATGGTGCTGACACTTAAACTCCCTCCGGTGTCCCACAGGGCCCCGTGCTGATTGGCAGCTCGCAGGGGGGCGTGAACATCGAAGATGTTGCAGCGGAAAATCCAGATGCCATTGTGAAGGAGCCCATCGACATTGTGGAGGGCATTAAGATGGAGCAGGCTGTCAAGGTACGATCAATAACAGATGGAGCGAGTCACAAAACAGACTGAGACGCTCCAACTGTGGTTTGGGCTGCAGGAGAAATCGAAGAGGAGAGTGTGTGTGTGAGAGTGTGTGTTCACGCTGCAGTGTGGGCTTTTTCTAATCACAAAAGACTTTTTTTTTTGTTTCTCAGAAGGAAAACTACTTTCTAAATAAGATACAGGTTCAGTGTCGTCGTCACAAATCAGGTCTCATGTTGGAGAAAATCTTTTTTTCCTCCCACCTGATGTGTGTTTTTAGATCCTGAAGAAAGATATCTGATTGTCATTTAAGATTCAGATTCTGTGTTGCTGTCAGATAATACCAAAATGTGCTGGCTTTTTTTCAAGCAATGTTATAATCAGTCTGCAGGTCTTGTTGAAAATAAGCTGTATTTTCTGACTGTGTGCAGTTTGAAATAATTGTTCTGTTTTTGATTTTCCAGTCTGATGGTTATTATTAACAACCCTGTCATATTTAAAACCACCACACAGATAAAAATATACCTTCGGTATGGGCCGACAATGAGACAGAAACATTTATTTTAAATGTTCTGAGAGAGTTTTATTTACAAAGTCAGTCTGAAATTTGGACAAGCTCGAAGTTTGGCACCACATGACAACAAACTGTCTTTTGAGCTGTGATAGTGAATATTGTTATGTTGACAAATCATCAACTGGGATCTTATGAACATGCAGAGAATTAATACTCAACTCTGAGGAGTATTTTAGCCTTGTTTAGCTCGTCATTTTATTAGATTAGATTTTATTTCACATTTAGTGTTTCAGTTCTCATCAGCGTCATTTCCATCAAACAAGCTGTGAAAAATGACAACAGACTCAGAGCTGCTGAACATGGCGGAGCATTTAGGAGCTGAAGAGACAGAGATTTCTCTCCGGAGGTGGAGGAGCCCGAACACAGAGCTAAAAGAGAGACAAAACTGGACCAGATTATAATGAGACGACTCCACATGAAGGATCGTGGTGTTTTTCCTGCTGGATGTGGACATAAGCAGCTGTTTTCTAACATATCAGCTAAAATAACTTTAGAGGGCTCTAATATATCTGAGTTGTTAGTATGAACAAAATCAATCTGTTGACGCAGGTCTAATTTCCAAAGCAAACATGACTTAAAGTTCATTCTCTCGACTCTTGAAGTCCACAAATGTTGTTTTACCGTCCTGTTCTGTTTCTTTATGTATCTGTCGTGTAAAATGCTCACAAACAAAACTTCACACAATCAGGAAATATGATGTTCTGTTTTTCTCCATTTTAATATGAACAAACGTCTCTTTTCTAACAAATGTTCTTTCAGAGGCTGCATTTAACTTTTTGCACATTTTTCTTTACCGCTCTCTGAATTTGGTTGTAAATATCTCCCCTTTGTTTCTTTCTGTCTCGGTCTCCTCTGAGTTTGAGTATAATTTATGTGTCAGATCTCTTGTGTCAGGCTGGATATCGAATATTCAGGTTGTCATAGTGAGAAGAGGGAGAAGAGGGGCTGATTGCAGGTCTCTCCACGTAGATGGAGCTCCATTGATGTTCCTTCACTCCTTTTTATTTATTTACACAGCTTTTCTGTGTTTCTCAAAGATGAAATGAAAACTTCCCCACAGGAAGCCGACCTGCGAAGAAAGAGAAACCTCAGCAGGTCCATCAGTGATGTTTGCGTTATTGCGAATGACCGATGAGTGAATAAATGTGCAGGACAGTGACGTGATATTAAAGGTTTTCTCTTCCCTGTTGTAAACTGATGAGACTCTGAGAGGAAAAATCCCAACAGAATGAGAAAAGGCTTCACTGAGGTGGAGACGAGTTCAGAATAAAAATAAAACTGTGTGGAGAGCTGAGTCGAGCACAGTCTGAGCACCATTTTTTAATCATCAACCAGCCAGTATACTGAACATTTATCTGACCAGGACGTCTTCACACATCACACATGAGGAAATGACTTTTTTTCCTCAATTTTCTGAACAGAAAAGGAAGTTAATTCTCATTTTACTGGAGTTGACTGGACTCACAGCTCTGAGCGCTTTGTTTCTTTGTGAGAATGAAAAAAATCAGAGAAATGTGACGCCTCCATTTAAGATTTCACTTTGACAAAGAAAAAAGTGCCACGTCAGTTTCCCCAGATGATTAGCCCATTAACCCACTAACCCTTAACCCATTTTGTGTGATGCTCGTTTGATGTTTTAAAGGAATCGTTTGTAAAATGCTTCTTTACTGTCGAGTCAGAAGTTCATATTGACTTTTGTGTGTTTATGCTCATTAAGAAGCTCCGAGCAGCAGAACAAACAAGGTTAACGTGTAAATGACTTTTTTGTAGGTGCTGTACACTCTGTGGGATGTTCCTGTTTCTGTTTTGAGCCCTGTGTTGTGTATCTGTGATCCTCAGAGTCTGTAAACATGTTGCTGTGTGTGTGTGTGTGTGTGTGTGTGTGTGTGTGTGTGTGTGTGTGTGTGTGTGTGTGTGTGTGTGTGTGTGTGCTTGCAGGTCGCTCAGAAGATGGGCTTCCCTCCGGCGCTGGTGAACGAGGCGGCAGAAAACATGATCAAACTGTACAACCTGTTCATCAAGTATGACGCCTCCATGGTGGAGATCAACCCCATGGTGGAGGACTCCTCCGGCATCGGTACACACACACACACTCTGTCACAGACACACAGTGTTTCTGATATTACTTTAACACTGATAAATTAATTAATAGGCATTAATTGATTAGTCAGTCAACAGAATTAATCAGCAGTGATTTTGATCATTAATGAATAATTTGATATTTTTTAAAGCAAAAAACTTCCAGCCTGCTCATTTTTGTTCTTGTCTGACGGTGAACTGTTCCCATCTTTTGTCAGTTTAAACCACTTATTTGAAATACGTCAACTGATGGAAAATTTAATGACCAAACAATTAATTGATCATCAACAGATGGATCAATGTGAACCTGATGGTTAACAGCAGCCTGCTCTGAGCGCTGCTGTTTAGCTGCTGTTAGTATTTTTATGCTCGTGTTGCCAAGAAACAGACGGTGACAGGAAATGTCAGGTGGTCAAAGTTCAGCCTCGGCAGCGTGTTCTGTTTGTTTATAATGATTAGAGCTAATAATAATGATGATCATCAGTTTGCTGCCACCAAGGAGAAACTGAAAAACCTGAAGTCACCCTGCATGGTTAAACATCTGAAACCATCGAAGACCATTTTAAGAAAAGAAAAACGACTTTGCTCTGGTTTGTTGGATCTGCAGGGAACATCGATCATTGTTGGCTTCGTCTGATTAAGTGGTGCTTTTCCCTCACAGTTACTTTGCATTAACTTAATTTTGGACTCATGAAATTGTCATTATATTCCTCCAACAGATGTCAGGAACTTCACTTCTCTTATTTCAGGCTCTGACAAACGTTCGGTGTCTGAACAAACGTGGCTGTCGATGTGACAGTTTCGTGTGTTATAGAGGACAACGGAGAAAATATTCATTTATTTCATATTCTGTGCATCATATAATCATGATAATGACCTAATGTGGTCCATTAAACAAATGATCAATGTTTTTAAACTCCTGACTGATATTTTCTCTGACCAGGAGATTTCTGAAGGTGTGTTTTATTGTTCAGAAGACTTTGTGTGTCCAGTTTAAATCGACTGTAAACCTCAGTGCAGTCTGCTCTCTGAATACTCGATCAGATGTGTGTGGATCTGCCTCTGATGTCTAAAACTTTCCTGTTTGCTCGTTTCAGTGATGTGCATGGACGCCAAGATCAACTTCGACTCCAACGCAGAGTACCGTCAGAAAAAGGTGTTCAGCCTGCAGGACTGGACCCAGGAGGACCCCCGAGACCGGCAGGCCGCCAAGGCTGACCTCAACTACATCGGCCTGGACGGGACCATCGGCTGTCTGGGTGAGCGCCGTCAAACGTCTGCTGTTATTACTGCTGTTATTATCTGCTATTTATATGTGTGTCAGACTCACAGTTAATCATTTAAATATAACAACAGACTCAGATGATATTAAATAAACCTGATCAGGACACCACAAGTATGAACTTTTTATTCACGTTTGGACTGATTTATGGGCCTTGTTGTTTCTAGTAAATGGGGCGGGGCTCGCCATGGCCACAATGGACATCATCAAGCTCCACGGCGGCACGCCCGCCAACTTCCTGGATGTGGGAGGCGGAGCCACAGCTCATCAGGTGACCGAGGCCTTCAAACTCATCACCTCTGACAGAAAGGTGAGAAAACAGCGGCTGCTCTGATGTTGCCATGACGATATTAGTATTATTACAGTGTTAGTTTTAGTGTTAGTCGGTGCTAACGTGTGTTGGTGTGTGTTGTGACGGTGTTCAGGTTCAGGCGATCCTCGTCAACATCTTCGGAGGCATCATGAGGTGTGACGTCATCGCCCAGGGCATCATCATGGCTGTGAGAGACCTGGACCTCAAGATCCCCATCGTGGTGCTGCGAAAGGTTACAAGGTCGACGACACACACACACACACAGCAGCAGCTGGCAGCATGGAGGGAGAACTTGGTGTGTTTCGTTTGATGCCTCCAACTTCAAAGTGCAATTTGTGGAAACGTGCAGAGAAAGATGAACCTGATGAACTGTGGATTATCGGGATTATCATCATACGTGTGTTAATGTGTGTGTACGTTTGTATTAACAGGAGCAGCTCATGAAGAGTCCTTTTGATTTTTTTATCTTCCACATGAGTTTATGGAGAACTGAGCCTGCAGTTATTTCATCTATATTCACTCAGCAGTGAAAGAAACCTGCACACACACACAGAAATGTAGAGTGTTTGTATTTGGAGCCTAAACAAATGTGACATTTCTCACTTCTCCTCAGGGCGACTCTTTGTGCTCCTGATTTCTATTTTGGAGTCTGTAACACAGACGCTCAGCGGTGACAGTGTTCAGATTATTCCTCCTATAATTTAAACTGCAAACACGCTGCTTCTTCTTCTTCTTCACACATTTTCAAACTGACGTCTGTGTTTGGAGGGAGAGTGTCATCTGAAGAAGACGTGCTGTGAACAAACAGATGTACTCGGGAACACTTTACTGGTCTTTCCTGCCAGTTTCCATCCATGTGTGAAAAACAGAAGAAAATAGGACACAGTTTTCAAATCTCTGTTTACAAAACCTGCAAAATAATGAGCACAGAAACAGAGATGAAGTGTCAGTGACACACGATGACTGTTTCTGCCTTCATGGTCCTACAAACTTTCATGTTTGTCTGAAGTCCAGCAGATAGTCGTCGTCTTCTTCTGCTTCTGCTTCTTCTTTCTTTCCAGAGTTATAAAATCTTGTCTCTGAGTATGCAAATCGTCTGTCCACATGATCAGGATCATGATCTGCCCACAGTCCTGGATTCTACTTCATAACGTCATTGTGCTGTTCAGATTTGAGCTAAATACTGTGATCGTTCACATCTGCTGTTGATCGTTTACAAGGCTTCATCAGGTCTCAGCTGCCTTTTAAATTCAGATGTTGGATGTTGATGTTTCCTCAGTGAGTAAAACAGAGCTGCAGCCAGACTGAAGCATCTTTGTCTTTAGCTGACAGGAGACTCACCGCTGCAGTTTGACTCAGCTGTGTTTGCTTCATAATGGAGAACAGACGCTGATAAAACCTGCTGATGGTTCCTTTTCTGTGTCGACGTGTCGCCGTTTTCAAAAATTTAATCAGATCTTGAATTTGTTTGTTTGCTTGTTTTGTTTTTTAAGGGACGAGAGTGGACGATGCCAAAGCTCTAATCGCTGCCAGCCCGCTGAAAATCCTGGCCTGTGACGACCTGGACGAAGCCGCCAAAATGGTACACGCACACACACACACACACACACACACACACACACACACACAAACATAGTCTCCTCAGCACTTTTTAATCTCTTACTTTATCTTAAATTAATTGATCTTGAGCACACACAGGAGAAACAGAAATGAGATGATAAAGAAAAGTCGGACGCATCATGTGACTGACGGCTATAAAATAGAAACTGGAAATTAAATTAACGATTAAAACTGAGAATGCAGAAAACTCTTTGTCTTTGTGGAACGAGCAGCAGCCTCTTTTTATTCTGAATCACCTGTTAGCATATCAACACTGCTGCTCCTCCTTCATGTGATTTGTGATTTAAAGCTTGAATCATAGAAAACAACATGTTGTAGAATAAGGAGGATTTTATTTTGAAGGGATTCTGTTTCCTCTGTTTGCAGGTTGTTAAGCTTTCTGAAATCGTGTCGCTGGCTAAAGAAGCTCAAGTGGACATCACCTTCCAGCTGCCCATCTAAGAAACCCCCCACCTTCGACCTTCGACCAAACACTTCCTCTGTCACTCCCCCACAACACGACGACCCCCCCCAGACAGACAGACAGACAGACTTTTAGTTTTTTGTTCTTTGTGGCGTGATGGCAGGACTGTGCAGCGTCCTCTTTAGTCGCACTGAGATCTCCATTTCCTGTCTCAAACCTACAAACCGATGTTGCACTTGAGTCGATACGCACAAACCTCCAACATTACCCCCCCCCCATTCACTCACTCAGTCACTGTGTCATTGTGTCTCTGGTGTGACGTCGGGCTGCAGGTCGCTGCTGGTCGATCAGCGTGAGTGAGTGAGTGAGTGGAGAGGCAGGAAGAAGGATTGTAATCTCTAAATAGGAACGTGAGAGAATAAAGAGGCGATTTGTTCCTCCTGTTGTAGTTTTTCATCAAACAAACGACACGCCGTCGAACACAGAGACTCTCCGTCAATGATTTAACGTTCCTGCTTCTCTCCCTGCAGACGCCTTCACTTTATTTCTCTACAGCGCAGCAGTTATTTCTTTTTCCTTCGTTAGATAAAACACTGAAAGGATTGAGCTTCATAGGTTTAAATATGAGGCTGGATTCAGCATGTGGAGAG
Organism: Scortum barcoo; assembly: GCA_023238725.1. NCBI lineage: Eukaryota > Metazoa > Chordata > Actinopteri > Centrarchiformes > Terapontidae > Scortum > Scortum barcoo. The sequence continues at coordinate 1,582,571 of CM041550.1, forward strand.
GAACTGAGCAGCTGTTACATGAAGGTCTGAAATGTTGGAGGCTTAAATATTTGATCTGACTGACCTCAGGTGGTTTCTAGCTGAGCAGGTTTAGATTCATTTGTCCATTTTTTTGGGACTTCTGGAGGTGAACAGATTTTAGTTTAATCCTCAGACCTCACTGACAAAACTTTCTCTCTTCAACAACGTAAGAAAAACCTTCCTGACTCTTTAAGTATGAAGGTGTTTCTGAATTTATCCACTAAACCTGAAGCGACGCATCAAGAATCACTTCAGTTTGGTTGTTCGTCTTCGTCTCCTCTCGGCTTCCAACAGGACACATTCGTTAGTGAGACGTACGAGCTGTGACACTTGAGGACTCGGCGTATTGATTGACGCGAGCGTGTCGATGGACGGTCTCGAGTTTGTGTTGTCTGTCTCGGCTGCAGTGAACTGAGGTGATTCATCAGCTCTTTCTCTAAAACGAGTTAAATGAAGTGTTGAGTGTTTTCAGAGAAGAGAAAAGCCTGAGGGAGGAACGTGCAGTCAGCGTGGCGTGATGTCCCGTTGGCTCGCTCGGCATCTCGCTCAGTTGGATTCAGAAATAAGAACAAAAGTTTCTTCCTTGATTATTTTCAGGCAGCTGCAGCGTGAACACGAAGGCGTCTTCTCTCCGCCGTCACAAAACCACAAAACCGGGAGAGGTCTGCTGACCCCGTCCTGAAGTGAAGTGTGCGTTATTTTGTTAGCTAATGAGGGCGGACTGATGTTCACGAGTTCAGATCGTCTGCAGGTTCACGTTCATAAACTTCACTTTAGCTTCACTAAGACTTATTTTAGCTTTTTCTTTTCCCTTTGGATGCTGAAAGTTACAGGACATGTGGACCTTTGGACGTTTGTGTTTCTGTATTTATGTGGTTTTACTGTTTCCTTCTTTATGAACAGTCGGCTGCTTCAGTGTTAAACTTCTGTTTCAGACGTCGCCGTGCTCTCAGTCTGCCATCAGGCCACGCCGCTGTAGCTGTTAGCTGTTAGCTCTTCCTTTGTTTCTGTATGTCGGACTTTAGACAGGTCGTGCCCTCACAATGGTAAAATGACTGTAGTCGACCTTCCTCCTCCTCCTCCTCTCTCAGCGCTCCGAACACAAGCAGACATTGTGAGTTGTACGTCATTTATTATATCTTGTAAATAACCCAACTGTTCTCGCTCTGTAAAATATTTATGCTTCTAGCAAGGAGTACGACAAAGGAAGAAAAAAATAAATACAGAGAACACCAATCTTTGTTTTTTTCTTGTTTCCTGTGTTTTTTTCTGTCTCGATGAGGCCGCCTGTCCATTTTCTGACACTTATCTTCAGCATTTTCACCAACAAACAGTTCAGACTCACATATTTAGAGATCAAGTTACCAAAGTGCTGCTGGGATGACTAACTTATGATGACGATAACTGTATTTATATCATACCTTTAAAAACAGAGTCTACAAAGTGCTTTTGACTATAAAAGGAAAACCAGGATATCCTCAAACTGAATGTCAAATTTCTCAGTAGGCAGTATTTGGATGAATATTTATTCTCCACTGAAACCCAAAATATAATCTGACACAACTTCCTGTAAAATGTTGTATTGTTGTCACACTTTGGTTTTATACAGACATCAGGTGAGTGAGATCTCTGCTTCCTCCAACGTCCCCACTGTACGTCTCCGTTTTGATCTTCAGTCTTTATTAAAGGTTTGTGTTGCTGCAGTTTGTCTCCCGGTGTTTATGATGAAGGTTTGGACTTTTTTTTTCATGTTGTTTCTGTCACCCTGATCCATCTCGCTCTGATTACAGTGACAGCGGCTTGATTACTGTGAGGGGGTGTTTAGGATGTTTTTTTTTTTACTGTTGACTCTGTTACACAAAGGAAGTGACCTCACAGCATCTGTCTGTTTCTGTTTGACACTTTTTGACATTCAGAGGAAAAACCACAGTAACATCAGACAGACTCAGAGAGCAGCTGGTGAACATGGTGGAGATTTCCCTCAGCAGGTGGAGACCAAACACAGAGCTGAAAGAGACTCATCCATCAAGAGACACATCACGAACGGTCACAACTCGCTGGTTTAGTTCATGACATGTTGGAAAATGGTTCTGATCTCGAAATCAAGTCAGGCCATTTCTCTCGTGGTTCAAGATGAGCTTTAAAAACACAAATACACCAAAGGTCAATTTTATCTGTGAGTTTATTTGGGATTAATTCATTGACTAAACCTTGTCGTGTCATCAGGATTCATCCTCTGAGGGACCATACATACTGTCACTGTATTATCTGTATATTGTATATTATCTTTAGTTATATGCTTTGGTTTAGTGGTATAATTTATATTTTAGATCTATATTTAATTGTATTACTAACTTTATTATTTATTTTAGTTCTATATAGTTTTGTGCTTGTTGTACACATGATGATAAAATCTTGAATCTTCATGTTTACAGCGGGGTTGTTTGTAATAAGCGTGAACAGACCTAAAAGACAGTGATGCATCATTTCTCTCCTTCCTGGACCGAATGAGCCGACTTGCAGTGAAAGTGACCACAGACTGAATCAGGCTGTTTAAATCTTTTATTACAGACCGGACAGTTTGGATATAAGTTCAACACCACGTCCACCTGTTTGTAAAAAGTCAGTGTGAAAACAGATGCAGTTGATCTGAACTAAAGTACTCGAGGCCTGAACGAACAGAAGAAAACAAACCCGAGGAAGCAGCCTGCAGGTGAGTCTGCACTTGCTGAGCCCTGAGAGCCTCCGACTGCCGGCCTGTCGCTCCAGAAAAGATCAAAAGCTGCATTAAGTGATCAGAGGACCTCCTGCTGCGTCCAGATCTTTATTCACAGTAAGTCGTACCACCACAACACACACGCAGCTTTGAAGTCTTCAGCTTTTTGTTCCACAGTTTCTTTTTGGAAGCTCCTGACTTTTCATCTCACTGTGGCTGGTAGAGCTGATTTTAATTGTACACGAGATGTTTCATTACACGCTCGTGTTATTGATGAAAAGGCCACTGAGGAAAATGTTGAGATCATGTCCAGGTTCAGTCGAGATGGACTCTTGATGACGTCTTTTATTTTGAAAGTGTGTTTGTGTATCTGTCAGGATTTATTTTGGCTGTGTTTATTTTAATTTATTTTAGTTTTATAAATTCTTTTACTTGTGTGGTTTTCTAAATATTTTTGAGCATTATTTTAGGGAGCCTGTAACTCAAGAAAAGATTGCACATTTTTGTACACATGACAATAAAATCTTGAATCTTGATTATGTGTCTACACCAATGAGATATTTTAGTTGATGAGATAGACTAGTAGTAGTTTGTGTCATTTTATAATATATATGTACTTCTACTTTCTTTACTACTATATAGTATTTATATCTCTGCAAAAACAGGAGGACAGTAACTGAGCAAAAGTCATTTGGTATTCAGAGCATCATCATCATCATCATCATCATCATCATCATCAGTTTCTGCTGCAGCAAAGAGGAAACGTCTCCTCCTGAAAATGAGCCTCCTGTAAACACCACAGTAATATCAGCTCACAGAAACACAGATAACTTCCCTCCCATCTGCCCTTCGTCCCTCCTCCTCCTCCTCAGTATCTCCTCCCATGTGCAGACCTGCAGTGTGAAGCAGGTCGGCTGCTGGCTCTCAGCTGGCTCACACTGATAAGGTTTGAGCTTTCAGGGAGTCGTGCTGCTGCAGCTGCTGGTTCATTTACGTACGGTCAGCCTTATCGGGGAGGGGGGTCAACTTAGTCCATTCAGAAAAAGTAAACTGGCCTTCTGTGTTGAAATGAGAATACTATTTCTGACAGACTGAGCAGCAGACTGAGCGGTGAAAAGTTTTAAGGATGATTTTAAGTTTAAAATGTCTGCAGAGAACGAGAGAGGAGGAAATGAACTGATCACATGATACAGCTGCTGATAAAGTCATTGATTAATTATCTCATAGTAATCCAGTAGTCTGCTTACAGTTCAATTCTACTCTTCATACATGACAACATTTGAAAAACATTTAAAAAACTTCAGTGCTTCTTTTTTTTTTTTTTTACTTTCCTCCCATGATGCTTTGCAGTAACCGGTCTGCCTCCAGCTGCTGTCTGAGGCTGAGGCAGCCTGCACATTAAAATCACGACGGGGAAGAGAAAGTCTTCTTCTCTTAGTGAAAAACAAGCCATCGAGAAACAGCAGAGAAACTCCTCTGTGTTCCTCAGGCGACCTCGTGTCGTCAGCTGATGAAAACAGGAGACCAGCGTTCACCTCGTCAGGTGGATCAATAATCAGAAGTCACATGATGTTTTATTTCTATTCATGTAATAAATGTACAGATGTCGGTTAGATGGTGACCTGCATGAGAAAGAAAAAGAAAAAGAAGCTGGTTATAATAATCATCTTATCATGATGAGAGGTTTCCTCCGTATACGAACAGTTTAAGGTCATTAATGAGGACACAGTGACGTTAACCTGTTCAGGGAAAGTTCACCCTCTGTGGTGAGAGAAAGAAAATAAAGTTCACATCAACGTAAAACTGATTTTTCTGAAAACTCTTGGCAGCTAGTTTCTGAAAAATGGACGTTCATCGTTATTTTTACCGTCCATCACATGTAACATGGACACAGAAACAGCTGGACATGTTCACATCCGGCTGCTGCTCCGGGGATCGAACCTGTGTCTGTCTTTAATCTGATTCTCTGTTCATCACTCTGTTTTCTGAAAGACTCCAAAGAACAAAGTAAAACTCGGGCTGGTAAACTTAATAAGTTGATAATAAATCAGTTTCTTTATTTCTGAGTTTTGTTGTTTGCTGACTGAATTAATTGCGTTTCAGATTCAACAGATGAAAAACGACCTGAAACGACTCGTGTACGCTCGTTTCTCACATTAATCCTTTTCTCAACACGACCGTCTCTAACATCAGACTCTTCCCTGATATTTGTCTGTTGTTCTTTCAACAGGCATCATTTCTTCTCCTACGTTCTCTCAGATTTAATTAAAATAAATACGTTTATTTTCACCACTTCTATCTCACACATGCCGAAGAAGTGACGTCTTGTTTGAGGACATTTAATCTCTCTGCAGGAACGACTAACCCTTCTCTAATATCAGAAGCTGCCTTTCTTATTGAGCCCTGCAGGAGCCTCATTTTTATTAGTGCAGGAGTTTTAGGAATTTAAGGATTTGGCCGAAATATTTGATAAAGGTGATGTAAAGTTACGCTGCGACTTGGCTCGTTCACAAGATGTGTGAAGGTTTTTATCCCTCATCTATCAATCAGCATATTGATGAGAGGTTCACAAAGTTTATTTTACTGACTGTTCAGCTCTTCATTCTCAGTTTATAATGTTAATGTGGCAGATTTACCACAAAATGAAACTACAGCAATGGATCCTTGATTTCAGTCAGAAGTGGATCAATCAGCCTCTCATTTCTTCTCTGAAATAAGCTGCAGTTAGTTAATGACCAAACATGACCTCTGTGAGTCTCCACTTAACTTTTTTTTGTTTTGTTTGTCAGGAGAAAGGTTCATTTATTTTTGTCATTTTACAACAAAGGGCTGCAATATGAAATGAAAGTTGTTGCCTCCTTCATGCTGAACACAGAAAACAAACAGATGGGTGATTAAAGTAATAAATTAAAGTAAAAACCCTGATAAATTTATTTTAGTCAGGTGTTGGTCCGCCTGCTGCCTCCAGAACAGCTTCAGAGCTGCAGAGATCACTTTGTGTTGATCTGTAATGAACATTTGAGATGTGGAGTTCCCCAAGGCTCTATCCTCAGGCCTCTTCTGTCCAACATCTGAAGGGGAACAGGTGAAAGTTTAAACCCTGATAAAGTGTGTCAGTGATATAATAATGATGATAATAATAATAACACAGCTGATAAAGTGTCAGTGAGGTGTTGGTCCTCCTCCAGACCAAGTGTGTGAACTCTCCTGGAGGGATGAACACATTCTTCCAAAGATATTCCCTCATGTGGTGTTTGATGATGGAGGTGGAGAGCGCTGTCTAACACGTCGCTCCAAAACCTCCCACAGCTGTTTCAGCTGGGCTTGAGATGTGCTGACTGTGAAGGCCACAGCATCTGATTCATCTTCATCCTCGTCATCGTCTCACTGTCGCCCTGCAAACGTTCAGACGCAGCAGCTGTTTCCTGTTTGAGACGATCATCATCTGTCTCATCATCAGGTTGTGTCTTATTACATCAGAGTCTGCAGAATCACATCGATTTGAATTTATCAAAACAGAGACAGAGACCGATCGAAGAATCTGTTTCATCGATCGATCAAAACACTGAAGCTGCTGGAAAAATACGACAGGTGCCGTTCAGCACGTTTAACTGATGCAACATTAAAGTTATAAATACATTAATACATCAATAATTAATATTCAACAGTACAATATATATTAGTTGGAAATGGTCAACATGTTAGTATCTGGATTTTACTTTAAGCACGTCTCATCACAGTCCATCCAACATCTGTGGACATGTTTGTAAAATGGTGGACGAACCTGCTGACAAACAGACAAATAATAAATCTGCATCGTCAGGACATTACACAGCATCATTAAGCTTTAATTACAGAAACACAGAAACATATACATCTTCTAAAAATAACCCACAGAGGACAAAGATCAGTGAGGGTGATAAAAACAAAAAACATAAAGACGAACTGAAGCCAGCGAGGTGAAATCAGATTATTTAACACAGAACTGATGATTTCACTAACTGAATGAACAGCATGTCTGTTTTGTTATTTTTTATGCTGGTTCTCTTTTCTTTCATGTTTAAGAGTTTAAACTGGTGTCGCCTCACGTCCTGTTTCTGCAGAGCTGATCAAAGTCGGTCAGTTAAATCCTGATCGGCTCCGCTCTGATGTTAAACCGAGCTTTACTTTCAATTTCATGGCTTCAGAAGCACTTTGATCAAACATCCACGTTTCTTTACTTTCTCCTCGTTTTCTGTTTCTAAGTAATGATTCCAACCTCACCTCATTTAAAGCAGCTACGATCAATAGTTTTATAGTTTTTCATATTAATGATGGATCACATAACCACCTGCAGATGCTCATAGTTTTTAGATAATTATCTCTGTTTGTTACCTGCTGCTGACAGTATCTACGCCCTATTTTACTTATATATTCTTTTGCTTGTGTGGTTTTCTTTCTAAATATTTTTTAGAAGGACTCTTTGACTCCTTTCACTGACAGAGACTGCTCCATGTGATTTATGTGCACGTGAAGAACAAAGTCTTGACTCTTGTCTGGCTGCAGGTTTACTGTCAGCGCCCTCAGAAAGCTGTAAAAAAAGTAAAAATATCTGCAAAACTTTAATGTTGACCTGATGATGGTGTCAGATAAAAAGTCAGGATCACTAAAGTTTTTGAGATTCACTGTGAAGAACATGAACGTTTGTATTAAACGATCAGTCTGATGTTTCTGTTTGAACTGACCATCAGTCAGCAGAGAGCCACGTCAGCATCACGGCTGAAAATGAGAGTATCAATAAAAATATCTGCTGTTTGCATCAGGAACACGATCTGCTGTGAGAAACTCCTTCAGGAGGAAACTTTATTATTCTGAGTGCTTCTGCTCGCTGCAGGTTCGAGTGTTTGATCATAATGTCGACTCTCTCTCTCTCTCTGTAGTGTTCGGTGTCGCTCGCCCTCTCTCTCTCCACAGGTGTGTGATGACTCACGGCTGTTTTCTCTGCTCTCATGTGTAAAGGACAGGAAGCAGGTGGCTGGACTCTGTCTTTAGAAATATAGATAAATGAAGCCACCTGCTAATGGAGCTGTCTCACACACACACACACACACACACACACACACTCATACCTACACTGTGCCACCTTGATGCTGGAGTCACTGTGAGTTTCTGTCCTCTCCTCTCTAAATGTCTTTATGTTCTCTTCACTTCAGACACAAACATCTTTATAGAAATGGGATGAATTGTACACGTTGGTCTCTGTCACATTTATATAAAAGCAGTGGTGTAAAAATAGAAAAATATAACATTTAGCACCTTTTGAACAAAGATTTTCATTTTGTTTTCTTTCTCTGCACCTGTGATGATAATCAGTCATATCAGGTGTGTTTCTGGACGTCACTTTTCAAGTTTCTGTTGTGTTAAAAGTCAAACTGAGCCGCTTGTGATGTTTCAGAAAAGTCTCCACAGACAGAGACGGGTTGTAAAACTGCAAACCGCTGCAGATAGAGACTGAACACACATTTATTCTAATGAAGATCTTCAGTACTTTCACATCGCTGCGTAAAACGGCATCAATCTGAGGAAGTCGGAGCTGTGACATTTCCATAAAACTTTAATAAGTTCTGAGTGCTGACTGATTAACAAAGAAGATGAAACATGAACAGTGAGAGAAGGATCAATAACACATTTATCATTATTATTATTATTATCATTACACTATTATCATCTGTCTGCTCAGAGAAAGACCATTAAACACTGTCAGCGAGCTCCTTTCAGCTTGAGGAGATGAAATGAACAGATCCAGGCTAACTGTCCCACCTGATCCCAGTCTTTATGCTAAGCTAAGCTAACTGTCAGCAGCTGCATGATGAGCAGACAAACAGACTGAATGAAAGTGTTTCACAGACTTGTTGAACTTTTTGTGATAAAATGACAAAGATCAGTCAGATTCACTTTAATAAAATCATCTCTGCAGTTTACTGTGCAATATGTACACACACACACACACACACACACACACACACACACACACACACACAGACTTTGATCTCCACTGACAGTGAGGAGGTGGGCGGGGCCGGAGGAGCAGACTTACACCTGGAAACAGCTGGACAGACAGATGTTATCACCTGTATGTGGTGTGTGAACAACCAGCAGCCCGGTGTGAACACACACACACACACACACACACACACACACTGATGTGAAGATGGCAGATGGTAACAGCCCCCCGCAGGAGTCACAGCACACATCAGGATTAATAAACGAGGGAAATGATGGTGGACTCGATTTCATGTCCTGCAGGATGTCAACAACAAATATTCACTGATAAATGAATAGAAATATATTTTAACACCTGATTTAATTTTGATGAGTTTAATTTGAGTGTAACTTGGTTTGTAGTTGTGAGAAAGAGAAAAGAGTGTGAACCTCCCTCAGTCTCCTCACTGTGTTTTAATGCAGCTCACTTCATTTATATCATTCATGATTCTGACGTCATGAAGTTTACATCAACATTGTTTTCTGCTATTTGTCCCTTGTGAGCCTCCATAAACGTGTTGTGTCTGAGGACACAGAGAAAAGTTGACTTCATGTTTCTTTTCGCCTCCTTCCTCTGTGGACGTTTAATCAGGTGAACAAATGGCTGTCTGTACCTGCTCCTTTACTTCCACAGGTGACTGTCAGGAGGAAAAAATAAAGTTGTCCTTTCAAATTGTGACTCAGCCGGAGGCTTCCAGAAATAGTCTCCCCACATCAGACCCCATCACTCACACGGCTCTGGACTTTGCACGTTAGCAGTCTCGATTACTTCCCCCGCTCCACGCTGCGTCTCCGTCACGGCTCCTCAGCAGGGCCATGCCGCCGACCTTCATTTTCAACCATTTTAAATTCCTGCCATTTTAGGGAGAGTTAAAATTAGCTCATCGGCAGCCGGCGGCTCCTCATTCAGAAGTTATTACACCCTGAGGGAGCTCGGTGCAGAGGCAGGTCCGTGACAAATCCTCTGAGCCGCCGTTTGGAATAAAACCACATAAAAACCTGATTCATGAAGCGTCTGAGCCGCATGCAGAGCGACACAAGTGAAGAGTGTGTTCAGTCAAAGAGCCTGTTACAGCCGCAGAAACACAGCATGAACGTGACCACGTGTCTGCTCAGTATCAGGAGGCTGCTCGGCTCTGATTGGTCCCCTATCTGTCCAGGGGCGGGGCTTCGTCTCACCTGGTCGCAGCTGAGAGCAGAGACGCTCCCAGCAGACGGGATTTTTCCACGCTGGAGGCCGAGAGGAGCTTAAAACTGGATGTTTCGTTTCACTAAGCGTGACTTCAGTCTGTGTGATCAGCTGATTATCAACTCCTGCAGGTTGGAAACAGGCTGAACAGATTTATTTCAGATTCTGAAAAACTCTTTGGTGTTCTTCGACATGTATCAGCTCAGCAGGTTATTTGTACAGGATCTTTACGGGCTGTAAGGAAAGGTAATATATATGTAAAAGAAGAGACATTCAGTAGGATGTGCACAGATCAAACAGTAAAACGCGCAGACCCAAATGCAGGACAGAACTCAGCAGAGGTGGTTTTAAAGGTTTTAAAAGATTCTTACAAAACAGAGTTGAATGTCTTGGTTGTTCTTTTAGAGAAATGGCAAGATCAATGAGTCCTTCGAGTAGCTACACTAGCTCTCTGCATAGACATATCTAGATCTAGCAATGAAACTGGGAAAACACAGACAATATATACACCTGAGGTAATGGGGAACAGGTGGAAACAATCAGGGCGGGGGCAGACAATCACAACAGGCGGGAACACACTCAAAGGGAGGAAGTCAAGGGACCTGAAACGAGAGGAAAGTTAGGGATTTCAAAATAAAAGACAAGCCAGAACAGGAAACAGAATACAAGACAGACATAACTTAACAGATCTGACGACACATCACAATAACATAGACACGATAGTGAGGACCTGAAGAAATCCTCCTGAAAAATAATAAGAACTTTGACCTTTTAAATGTTTCTGACAGTAAGAAGATCTGCAGTTTTCTGGGACTTTGTTTCAGCTCTGTGGAACAAAAACCTGAACGTTTCAGACCATCTGAGACATCCTGAAGCTTCAAAACTGAGCAGAAATCAGAAACAAACCAATCAGAGAGCGAACAGCAGGATTTCTGTTCATGTCCTCTGCCTCTTGTGTTTTTTAGTGTTTCTCCTCCCTTCCTTCTTCATCATCCAGTTTGTCTCGTTGAGTTTGTTATTTCTCGTTCTCTGTTCTTGTCTCAGTTTTATGCACATTTCCTGTTTTATTTTGTATTCTTACCTCCCCTCATGTCTGACACTTTACTTCCTGCTCCGCCCTGATTAGTCTCACCTGTTCCCTCCTCAGTCTCCTCACCTGTCTCCACTCCTCCATCAGCCACATCATAAATATATCACTCCTCTTCCTTTGTTCCTTTGTCCCAGTAAACCATCTTCAGCTCCACACAGCTTCTGCAGTTTGTTTAGCTGCACTGTAAACACATCTGCTAATCTCACCTTATATTTCTGACAAATTGTCCGCTGTGGTATCAAACTGCATCTTCTGTTTCCATGGTAACCACAGGTGTTTCCAAAGCTGACTCCACTTTTTGTAGTAAATGTATGTTAGAAAGGCTGAAAATGATGACAGGATGAGAGGACAGTGGATGTGACATTAATGATTATATAGAAAAGTTTGTGTTTAAATGTTTAGCACAGATATAAAATACAAACTGGAGGCTCGTGTGTTTGTCTCAGAAAGCATCAAACCCTCTGACAGTGTTTTGGGCTGCTTCCTGCCTCCTCTCTGCTGAATGAATCTCAGGTGTGATGGCGTCCTCCCCCAGCGTCCGGCCCTCAGACAGGTTATTATTCTCTAATATCTCATGTTTGTGTCTCGGCTTCCTGCTCCTTCCTCCTGCTGATGTTTCATGTCTGATGCTGTTTACTGGGTCAAAAGCTTTTCTGTCAGAAAGGCTGAAATCATTTGTTGTTTCCTGTGAGCTGATCACAACCTAAAAACTTGTTTAGTTTGAAAATGAAAGACATGTCTTTGTTTCACTGTAGAAAAACAGAGTGGACATATTTCTGATATCCACTTATTGATGTTTATTTGAGGGCAACATGCTGCCACTTTCTCTGCATCCTCTTATTTTATTTCCAATTTCTTTCTCTGTTATTTGTTCACACTGTTGTTTTGTGTCCGTCAACTTTTTCTGAGCAACAAAAATGTTTCATGTTCATTGAAACCTTTGAGTATCTTTTCGATTTATTTCTCCACAAAACTCCCATCTCACTTTGTCTCTGGTAAAAGTTGTTCACACTCTCCTGCTCCAAGTTTCTCTACTACTTAAAATTAAAGGTCAGTAATGAAAATAAACCTTCCTCTCCTGCTCCTGCTGTAGAGGACAGAGCATGTCAGATCTCGACACCAGCGAGACTCCCAAACAAAACTCACACTCCCAGAATCCCCTGGGGCGCTTGTTAGGTGACATTAAGCTCACTTTCCTCAGTGATGACCTTTACTTGTTCTCCCTGCTGGATCCTCTCACTTCTCCACACGGCAGAGCCATTTCCACCCCCGTCCTCTCTGTGGACGCTCTCTGCGTAATTTCCTCCATCTTTGGTTTAATTTCACTTCATTTAGGTGACATGTCATCCACACGCAGCAGTAAAGAGAGCGTGTTTGTCCAAAGACCTGATATTCATTTATAAAAGCTGAGGAACAAACTTTATTTAGAAAGATGCTGAATTTCACTGACAGAGATGCTTTGATAGATTTATTACAAAGAGTCTGTCTGTTTGAGTTAAACTGGATACTAAACACATTCAATTACAGATTCAATGATTTCCCTGAGTTTTACTTTCAAAACCTGTAAGATAAGACAGACGATCCCTGAAAGACAAAACTCAGACAAAAAACTCCAGAAAAATCTGTCAGATGTTTCAGGTTTTCTTCTTCTCCTCTGAATGATGTGAATGATTGTAATTGCAGTCCCAAAATACAAACTAGTTGAAAAATGATCCACCTCAACCAACTCCAACAGTAAAATCCTGCTTTTACATTAATGAGGAGGAAGAATCATCTAATGAGAGAACAGACAACAGGACAACAGACACAGGGGACACTTTACTGAGCAGGACTTTACTTTATGGACTTTAACTTTACTGAGCTTTACTTTACTCCAAAGGCAGGACTTTACTTTATGGACTTTAACTCCACTTTACTGAGCACAGGACTTTACTTTATGGACTTTAACTCCACTTTACTGACACAGGACTTTACTTTATGGACTTTAACTCCACTTTACTGAGCAGGACTTTACTTTATGGACTTTAACTCCACTTTACTGAGCAGGACTTTTAGCTTTATGGACTTTAACTCCACTTTACTGACACAGGGCTGACTTTACACTTTGCAGGACTTTACTTTATGGACTTCAACTCCACTTTACTGAGCAGGACTTTACTTTATGGACTTTAACTCCACTTTACTGACACAGGACTTTACTTTATGGACTTTAACTCCACTTTACTGACACAGGACTTTACTTTATGGACTTTAACTCCACTTTACTGACACAGGACTTTACTTTATGGACTTTAACTCCACTTTACTGAGCAGGACTTTACTTTATGGACTTTAACTCCACTTTACTGAGCACAGGACTTTACTTTATGGACTTTAACTCCACTTTACTGACACAGGACTTTACTTTATGGACTTTAACTCCACTTTACTGACACAGGACTTTACTTTATGGACTTTAACTCCACTTTACTGAGCAGGACTTTACTTTATGGACTTTAACTCCACTTTACTGACACAGGACTTTACTTTATGGACTTTAACTACACTTTCCCCACCACCGTCTGTAACTGTGGTGAAAGTTTGAGGGACTCCAGCAAAGAAAATTTCTGTTTTAACAGCAGGATGATGGTTAACAATCAGTGGAAACTTTCATCATTTCACAGCAGCTGGATGGAGGAGAGAGCTTCCTGTTTGGGCTGAATGACTTCTGAGTGCAGTGATTAACTGAAGTGGACGAACGTTTCCAACAATCAGCATCAGGAAAGGGTTAGTTAGTGAATGACTGTGTGTCCTAAAATCAACTGTTAGACATGAAATATTTATAAGAAAAAGCTTCTAAACACATCAGAGTGATATTTACAGGTAAATGCACATGAGAGCGTCTCCAGAGAAGAAAAACCAGCAGGTTGTTTGTTAAAATAAAGAAATAAAGTTCTTGTTGAGTCATATCTGAGGAGCCCGTCAGAGAAAGAGGTTGATGAATATGAAACATGTGTTTGTTTACCACGATGTCCCGGTATGAATAATTTAGGAAGGCGGAGTGGATGTAAATCAGGAGATTGTGCTCGTGGTGTGATTGAACATCACTAAACCAGGTGATTGAATTCCTCCCTGATACATCAAAAACTCCACAATCAGTTCAGGACGCAGCGGCCTGTCATCAGACTGTACACCTTCGTTTCATCACATAATTTCCACTTTTACATGTTTTACCCGGTTTGTTGGTTTGCTGTAATCGCAGTAAAATAAGCTCTCTGATCATCAATATTGCTTTCAGTCCGGCGGGACATTTTTCAGATCATCGAGGCGTCGGACAAACGATGTTGTTGGAAAGATGTCACAGCCCAAACTTCAGTGTAACTTGATCTTCTGCATACAAAACACACACACATTAATCTAATTTCTTTCAGGCTCCTGTCACAGCTGGTTGATAATAATATCTGTATAACACTCACTCGTCTCATGTGAATGACTGAATCAAAACATGTAAGATATGATTTGTTTGCACACAGATATCTTTCAAGCCCTCAGTGTAGTAAACATGAAGATAAAGATGAAATACAAAGAGTTTTTACTCCTGTATTTATTCTGTATTTATTATTCTCTACAGATGTAGTATAAAGATGTTGTAATAAAACTGTATTTATTTAAAGGCAGCATCATGACTTCATACATACCGACACAGGGAGACACTGCAGCTGTCACCATGGCAACTTATCCTCCGCTGATCTGCTGACCTGCGAGGTGACGTGTTTGTCTGCATTTCAGAGAGAAGAAGAAAATCTGAGTTCATGGTGTGTGAACCAGGTTAGACTGTGAGGTGTGAACACGGTGCATGAACATCAGATCCAGAGTCAGTTTGCTGCGACGTGACTCATTGTTGTGACATTTGGCCACATGGGCTTCTCCTTTTCTTTCCTTTCCGTCCTCATGTGAGCTGGTCTGGTCTGAGCTGGTCTGCTGTTGGCGGCCATCAGAGCTGAGGGGGGGACTGCAAACATGATGCCGCTCTGCAGGTCCCACAGGACGAAAGGACACAGCTCTCCATCTATTCTCACCTCTGCACGGACTTTCTGCTCAGTGAGGAGTCGAACTGTGCTTCAGGAAAAGTCACCGACAGTCCAGCACACAGAAATATGATCATTTACTTCATTCAAAAAGAGGAAATGTATTTAAATATAAGCTAACATGAGGGGGGAGAAGTGCTCACAGCTTTTAATGTAGTAAAACTACAGTGCAGAAATGTGTAACTTAGAAATGTGTTAGTATCAAAATTTACTTAAAGTACAGTGTATTAAGTGACATGTATTAAGTAACAGTGATTATTATGCAGAGGGAGATGGATTTGAAATGGATTCATATACAGTATGTTTGATCACTGGAAAGATGCACCAAGCTGGTCTGGGTCTGATCTGACCACGTGTCTTCGATTTTATTTTAAATGTTAAGTGTCCAGGAAAATATGTCATCAATGCTTCTCATCCGTCACATTGATGACATTTGAGTTAATAAATGACTTCGTCCTGCTAGTCTGAAGAGTTTGAAGAACATGTACATGAATATTAGTTCTTCTTAGTTCAAAAACAGCTTAGTATTTCCGTTTGTGGTTTCAAGTGGAAAAATCATGGTGTATATAATTATTTAATATTTAGATAACGAACACACTAACTGCCTGAACGTACACAAACCTCATCAGTCTGAATAACCATCTGTCAGACAGCCTGTTATGTTGAAACACATTCACATTAACAAAGGTTGATTTATCTGAAAATACACCCTCTTCAGCATAACAGGCTGACAGGTGGCTGCTTTTTTAACTTTCGGGCCGTCGGATGAATGGGACGTCTGAATGATGGCAGCGTGTAAACCGGCAAAAAGATGTGAAGCAATTTTATAATCCTGTTAAGAAAGTTTCTTAATAAATATGGAATATTCCTTTTATCATAAAAGCAGCATGTTCAGTTTATATGTGAATTTTCTCTGTGTCTCTGTGTTTGACATTTCTGTTGATTAAATCCAGACGTGAAGTGTTAACCCTGTGTGATCTTCAGCGTTTGGTTTGATCAGATTGTATGAGGAGCCGTTTCCTCCCCTGTAATGACATTGAGCTCTGTAACAGCTGTAATTGTTTCCACGGTATCCAGCGGAGCCCCCAGGACACAGCAGCCCCTTCATCCCGTTACCGTGGAGACCTCTGTTACATCACCAGGAAGATAACGGGGTTTCATGTCAAGGAACAAAAAAAGGAGAGAAGAAGAAGAAGAAGAGGCAGAGACAACGAGGTCAGAGAGTTCTTCAACAAAACAATAAAAATAATTCAAATAAATGTATTTTTTTTATCATTTAGAAAGATAATACATCATGTTTGTACTGCTTATTATGCTTTCTATTAAAACGTCCATAAATTTCTGCATGCATTAACCAGTAATCATATTGATCACCTAATTTCCTTGATGAACACCTTACGTTATTATGCAAAAGTTTGACAAATAATAAAAAAAATTATTAAATAATGTTTTATTTCTTCACTACATATCAAACACTTTTACTGTGTTATCTCTGACATCTTTTCAGGAGAATTATTCATCTCTGTCTCCTCATGTGCTTTTTAACATTGCTTATATGTCTTAATATTTTCAAACCTGCAGGCTGTGAATCTGTGACTGAAAATGAGCAGACAGAGTGGACACGGTGAAATTTCACTTCTTCTGTGTGCCGACAGTTTAATCGCTTCATGTTTAAATGTCTTCACATTAACAGAAAGACTTCAGCAGCACAAGGTTAAACCCAGACACTAAATGTGACTTGTTCCACCTTTTTAGGAGTGCTGAATAAATAGAGACATACTGTGAATGAGACAACGTCCGTTTGGTTTCTCTTTTCAGGTGAAAATGGAGAGAAAAAAACCTCAGAAGAATCAATTTCAACTTTAAACAGTGTGAACGTCCCCAAAACACTTTAAAAAAGTGTCTGAGGAGAAAAAACTTGATTACAGTCTACAATCAGTCTGTGCCTCTCTGCAGGGTTTGATTTGCTCACAGGTTGATGGTAAATAGTGGTTCAGTGTTTCAGTGAGCTCATGTTGCAGATTTCAGTGTTTTTCAGTGTAAAATTGGTGAAAATGGGCAAAAATGTGAGCATAATAATAAAAGTTTGAAGCTCGATCCATAACACAGTAACACTGCATGATTAAATGCACTACGAGTACCTGGATGGTCATTTGTAAATCGTAACGGTCAAAAAGTTGAGTTTCAACGCTGGAAGAATTTTTCTTCGATGGTCGCCATCTTGGCTACTTAGCAGAAGGTCAGTGATGGTTAATCAATAAAAATGGCAGCTGAGGAAGCTGCAGCGGTTGTGTTTGTTAAGGTGGGCACTGCACACCATAAAGAAAAATTAAAGCATATTTATTTTTATTTATTGTAAGTAAAGTTAAATTGAAGTAAAGACAGTAAACAAGCCAGCAGATATTTTGGTGGGTTACAATGCTCCACCTGATTGCAAATCAAAATTAAAAAGAAGAAGAAGAAGAAGCAGCAGTGGTCAAATGTTTCGATCGTCGTTCTGGTGTTTGGTTTTAGACGACACGACCAACTGAGCTGAAGATGAAAATGTGGAGCTGAGTTTCATGTTAAGAAAAGTTTGATTTTAAGTTTAATTTTGTGTATTTATCTGATCAAACCTTCACATGTTGGCAGCTGTAAAGATCCGTGTTGCATCTTCTTCCCCATGTTTCCTTTTTTTTCCCACACTGTCACTTAAACATCTTTAAAATAAAGAATTGAACACAACTCAGCAAACAAACCTCTGTTTATCTCCAAAATGCAGAGTTTAGTTCCCAGCTCAGATCTGTTAAAGACGTTTTAAAGGCGAGGACTCTGCGGCGCTCTGCTCCGTTAACTGACCTGCATGGTAAAGGACAGGCCATGAAAGCTGGTTAGCTTCGTCTAAATTGTCACCGAGTCGTCTAATCAATGTGACCGTTTAAAGGTTGTCTGACATTTCCTCCTGAGCGAACGCTGCTTCTTTCAAGCAGACGGCTGACATCCAGAGTGAGTCACACTGAAGCTCCACTGCTCGACAGGAGACAGGAGACTTTCTGTGGATGGATGTGAAGCTTTGATAACAATTAGCTTTACTTTCATGATAAATGTTGTTGCTCCAGTTCACTCTCTGTTTCAGAATAAAAGCTGTAAAAATCCACAGTAACAGCAGACAGACTCAGTCAGAGAGCAGCTGCTGAACAAAGTGGAGGATTTAGCAGATAAAGAGACAGATATTTCTATCAGGAGGTGGATGAGCTGAAAGAGAGAGCACTGAGAGAAGAGTCTGTTACTGCAGCACATTTATTCTGCATCTAACATCTGTCTAATAAATATGAAATAAAAATTCACAAAGCCCTGATGAAGCCCTGATCATAAGATGCAGTCATGCATCCATAAAGATCTTTACATTATACTCAGGACACTCAAACAAAGAGAGAGAGAGCGGCTAAATATTATTCCTCATTTTCATCCTTTTGTTCATAGTTGAAGTCAGTTTGTGTGCTAACTTTTGTGCATCTTTATTCTGTGAAAGTCTAATATTTTTCTTTAGTTTACAGAAATAAACGTGTAGACAGATGAATTAAAACAGCTTTTGTGCATCTGGCTGTTTCTTTCTACCTGAAACTTTATCTCATCGTTGGACTTCAGAAGTGAACTGTGGATTTCCTTCCTGTTCCTGTGGATTTGTTTGTCCTCCTGGTTTCCACCATTTCTCACCTCATTATGCTTACGTACCTTCACCTGTCTTTGTTAATAAACCTCTCAGCTCCGTCTCAGTTTTCTGCTCTTTGGTCCTTCTCCTGTTTCCTCCTGCACCAGCTGTGGCAGTAACTCAGTATTAATGGATATCCTATAATCCCTTATTTACACATGTAGGAGCCGTTCTGCTGAGGGTGAAATCTGAAGCTGGATTAACAGGTTAACAATGATTATTAAAGAGTTTAAAATGTGACTTCATGTCACTTCTGCTGCCCAGCTAACCTGCTATACAGGAGGTGATGTTCAGAGCTTTAGATTTAATGTGTCTGTAACGACTTCAGATGCAAACTGCGAACACATAATGAACTCAGCTAATCATGTTTTATTTTCACCTCCCAAGATCACACAGTGAAATCCTCCTTGTTCTTATTTGAAGACTTTAAGTTTTAGCAGCACTCATCTCGTCTCATCTAAAGCAAAATTATACCATTATAACACCATTATAACACCTGAACCTCCTGACTGAAGGCGTCATGCAGTCGCTCCATTTCATGCAGGAGAAGAGTCAAATGACACCAAACAGTTTATGAAAATGTGCACAGAGTCTGATGAAGATTAACAAAGATCACTCTGATTATTTCTGACTGGTGTTTTAGGTTTTGACTTCATGGTTCATCCCTCAGGTGGCAGCAGACTTCACGTCCAACAGGTGGTAAATCTGCAGTATGAAGTGTTAGAGGACGTACAGTCCTTATTAATCCTGTGAGGTGATGTTTGAGATGTTTAAGATGACGTGAGACACCGAGTGCTGCATCGTTACTGATCAACACCAAACAAGCGTCCTCATACTGAGTCTGTCTGCTGACCTTTACTGAATGTCACACTGTCTCTGTCTGACTGCGAGCAGGCTGCTAACTCACACAGACAACACCAACCTCTGCTCACATCAAACTTCACTGCTCTGTCTTTTATTTAATCATCATTTAAACTCAGGGGGGATAAATAATCAAGATCACTTTTTAACGTGATGTAACACAAAGTACAACTAAGAAATGAGCAAGGTTCGATCAGCTGCTCTCTGAAGGTGTGTTCAGGTGTTCAGGCAGAAAAAGTAAATAAAGGTGCTGTGTCTGTTGTCCTGTTGTCTGTTCTCTCATTAGATGATTCTTCCTCCTCATTAATGTAAAAGCAGGATTTTACTGTTGGAGTTGGTTGAGGTGGATCATTTTCAACTAGTTTGTATTTTGGGACTGCAGCTAATGATTCTTTTCATTCTGGATGAATGATGACGTCATCCATTATTAAATAGTTTGTTTTTATCAATCCACTTATTAAGTGACTGATGGTTTGAGCTGAACTTGTACAAACTGTTAAAGCTGTCAGATAAATGTAGTGGAGGAGAAGTAGAGAGCTGAATGAAAATTCAAGGTTCAAGAGTTTTATTGTCATTTACACAGAAAAAAACAGGTTTCACTGTGCAATGAAATTCTTACTTTGCTCTTCCGTCTTCAATGCCAGATAAATAGAAAAATATAGAAAAATATAAATACCAAAATACAGCAAACAATATACACAATACAATATACAACAGTGTGCAAGGAAAATTATATACTATATACATGCAAGTATTGAAAAATAAAATGATATAAAATAAAAAAAATCAAAGTACAAGAACCTCAATCAGTACTTCAGTGCAGTAATTGAGTAAATGTACTTAGTTACATTCAGACTCCTGTTTCAGTTACTTTAGTCGAACATATGAACACAGACACTAAACCAACACTTCAGAGGTGAAAGCTGTTATTCATCATCCTTCAGTCTCCTTCTCTGATGTGTCAGATAAAACACTGGTCACTGATCAATAAGAAAACCAGCTGACCTGCTCTGTTTGTTTCCTGCAGCTCTTCTGGACCACGTCAAACCTGCAGGAAACATTTCTTTGGTTGTTTGAAGTGTTAAACTGTCTAATTGTACAACAGAAAGAAGAATAAAAAGGTTTTTCAGAGAACAATGATGAAAATAATTGACATACTAACAGAATAACAGAGTCTTTTCTTGTGATCGACCTTTATCTGGTGTATTTGTGCTCCACTGAGATGATTTCCTCTCAACATTCGTCTCCTGTCGCTGAGCTGAGAAGATGGTTTCATATTGGCGGTGGAGGTCCTTTCATGAGGTCGCCGCTGAGCCGGTAAACACATCCATCAGAGCGCCGAGCTGTCGTCAGAGCACACAAACAAACTCTGCACACGTCAGAGCGCGAATACATGAACATGGAGAGTTCAAACACACGTGATGGAGGAAACAGGGAGGCTGGAGGTCACTGCCAGAAACCGTCATGACGGATCTCAACAGAAACAAACATCTCAACAAACACTGGATGGATTTCCTTCACATTCACAGACAGTTGTCGTCCTCAGAGGATGATCCCGCTGACTTTAATGATCTTTAAACTGCAGACACAAACAGGTCCCAGTTTTCATTTGTCCTCTTAAATAGCGTGCTGATGTCTCACCTCTACACACTTCTTCATTTTAACTGATCTAAGACAGACAGATGTGTCTGAGACAGAATAAACTAAAATATAACAATAATGTCATATTACATGTTAAATATACATCTGTTTACACTTTGTACCCGTTTCTAATAAACCATGTGCAATGCTTTTTATATTTCCTATATATATGCATGTATATTTTGTTCCCATTTTTATTCTTCCTCTTGTTTCAGTTGTATATATCTATTATATCTTCCTGTATCTCTGTCCACTTATTATTTATTGTTTTCTGAGTACGTTTGCTCCCACTTGCTGCTGTAACACTGTGAATTTCCCTGCTGTGGGACTAATAAAGAAATATCTTATCTCATTTTAAGCATTCTTACAAACTGTAAAATGACTTTAATTGTGAAGGAGATAAAAACCTTTCTCTCTCTGCAGCCACCTGCCAGAGTTCATTTAATAATTAAAGCATTTCTATTAACCTGTGTTTGAGGTCGAATCATGAAGTGTCATTTTTGGGGCTACAGGCTCAAACACCTCTGACCTCTGACCTCTGTCATCGCAGGTGTGACGTTGTTAATAAAGGTTAACTGACAGAGTGAGTGTGTTCTCCACACGGCTGTGATTTCCTCCATTATCTGAACGAGGTGAAGACATCGCGGCCCCACAGTAATCGTCATTATTTTTTCCGTTAGCGTTTCCGCTGCTTGTCAGAAACACGGTGACAGAAACAGTTCAGGACATTAAACTCTGCCTGATGTTTCTTTTATCTCGCGGTTCCTGGAAATTTTTTCCTTGATGTTTAGAGTGTAACGCTGCTGTGCTCTGATGCCTGAGGCCCCACATTAACAGTGTTCAGACAGCAGAGTCGAGGTGGAGCAGCGTGGAAAATAAGACTGAGGGAAATGGAGCAGTGTGCCATTAACTTCTCTCTTTATATGTTGGACGTGTGAAGTCTGTCCTGAGAGGACAGATTCAAACTGTGTTCAAGAAAAGGATGCGTTCAGTGACCTGCAGCAGATCTTCAATGTGAAGACTGTCAGCGCTCGCAGGCTGTGAATAAATACATCAAACCTGGCAATGCAAACGATAAGAAACTTTTCAACAACTCTCTACTTTATCACCCCCAAAAGGAACATTTGTCTTATAGCAGACAGACTTCAGATAATATGAGTTAACTTTATTTATCCTGAGGGAAAGTGTGCAGCAGCTGAAGTACAAAGAAGAAAAGAGAACAAATATACTTAGTTCAGCTTGGTAGCATGCTAATGTTAGCTGGAGTGCAGCTGAGCATTATGGGAGTGTTTGTAGTTCTGCAGGTGATCATAAACAAAGTGTTGACATGTTAACACCTGATGAAGAGTCAGAGGATCAATAAAGTTCATCCTGAGGAGAACATGAGCATCTTTGCTCTCGTTGACCTTCCTCCTCCTCCTCAGCTCTGCTCAGGCTTCAGACTGACGTTTTAACACCAGCGACGTTCACAGATCACACAACAACATTTTCCTTCGTTTCATTTCCGTCCTGCAGGTTTTGACAGTCCCGCTCTCAGATCAGAGTCGAACGTGGCGTCTGTCTCTTTACGTGACAGAAAGAGACTAATTGGCCTGTTTGATGGAGCCTCTGTGCTTTAACTGTGTTATATAACCTGCTCATCTGTCACTGCTGCAGAACAGCTGCCTTTGTTACGTCTGCATGTACGAGAATCTGCATATTTCAGACTGTAAATCAGTGGCGACGCACATAAAAACACCTAAAACAGCCTCTCTGTGCAGTATTTGGTGATTTCCTACAGTCTGTTGGTGACGCAGCAGGAACTCGCTGAAAGTGATGAAGACGTTTATCTTATTCCTCTTTTATCTCCTGAAGTCCTCTACATGTTCGATGGGCTTTGATTCATCTTCAGTTTACACTTTAAGAGAACAATATGTGGGATGATTTAATCTTAATCTTCATTTTCCCCACAGGCAGCACTATCTGCCGCCTCACATTGTGGATTCTTCTTTAACTTTATGTGCATTTACTCCAAAAGAAAGAGCCTGATGTTGGTTGTCCTTCTCGTTATGGAAAAACTGTTTGAATTAGAAGGATTTGACAGATAAAAGGTTTTCCTAAACTCTCTGGAGATTGTGTGGTTATTCACATCTGAGTGACATTTGATTGAATATTCAGCCAATGAACAACTACATGTTATATTTTTAGTTGGTTTTGCAGATTTCACACTACAGATTAAATTATTATAACACTAAACTGTGTTTAAAGATGGACGGCATGACAGCCCCCCCACAGTGAAATCATCTGCATCGCCCCCTGGTGGCTGGCTGCAGTACAGTTCATAAGCCCCGCCCCCTCCATGTTAGCAGATGGACAAACAAAAAAATCAAACAGCTGTTTCCCAAAGATGGTTTCTGTCATTTTACATAGTTCTGATCACGCTGATGTTTGTTCAAGTCAAGTCAAATCAAGTTGATTTGTTGAAGTTTGAGTATTTAAAAGGGGGCGTGGCCTCATGATTGACAGCTGTCAGTCACAGTGAAGTTGTTGTGGAGACGCCTGCAGACATTTTTCGTAGAGTAGAAACATCGAAAAGAAACATAACTTTAACTTTAGCAGGCAATCGTTAGCTAACAGTCACTAATCATTGATTACTGATCGAGTCAGGTGGGTATGTGTGGGCGGGACCTTGATACAGAGGCTCCTCCTCCTGATCACTGTCACCAGAACAAGATGGCAGCACCTGTCTCAGAGATATTTTAGCTTCATTTTTGGAAGACTTGTCGTCCATCTCTATAAACAGTCGATGGTTATATAAAGTATTCTTCTCCAGTTTTATAAATACTTTGTAAGAGCAGCTGCAGTGATCTGGATTTTCATTCAGAGGAATCTGAGTCTGTTGTCTCTCTTTCTCTTTGTGGAACAAATAAAAATGTGGAGCAGCTGAAAGCTCCCATGTGGCTGTCTCATTAGCACATCGTACGCTCAACAATAGCAAATTACCTTTACAGCCGAGCCTGTGTGCTGTCAGGCTGAGCGAGCGTCACCTGGTCTGACAGTAATTTCAGGAAACACGAGCGGCCCCGAGGCTCAGAAACACACAGTATACAGTACCACACACACACACACACACACCATACAGTACAACACACACACGCGTTTGTGCCTGTGAGGAATGGAGTGTGTTTGTGAGCTTCCTGTTTCTGATCTGACGCAGGATGTGAGGTTTGAGGGTCTGTTCACTCAAAGGTCGGCTCTGTCAGAGCCTGCTAACGCTCACTGATGCTAATTCATGTGACAAAGTCCTCTGAAGACGAGCTCCAATCTATGGATCCTTGTTTTATATCCTCCGTGGTAAATAAAGGCTGGACAGGAGACAGAGACAGTCTGCTGTTTTATTAGAGCAATTAAGAGCAAAACCAGGATACAACAAATACTCCTTCACTAATTAAAACAGGTCTCATCTTAGTTAATAATAACATTAAATAATTTTGGTTTCATCCGTTTTTTCAGTCCCTGTGTGTTGAAATTTAAGAGAAGTCCAAATAACCCAAATACATTTTATGTTAACGAAAAAAAGGAAAAAGTTTTCCAGCTGATCAGAAAAAAGCCTGCAGCTCCGCCCTCTCTGCTCTCCGTCCACAGGGGGCGGTAATGAGCCGGTTAGAAGACGCTGCACGTGAAAACAAAACTTGGACAAACCTCACAAAGATGAGATTTATATTATTAAAAGTGTTTTCATTCAGCATGTTTTGGTTTTAAAGGACTGACGTATAGTTAACTGACAGAGAGCGATTGTTTCGTATCGTAAAGTTACAGGACAGAAAACAGCAGCACATGATCGACCAAACATAAAATCCTTCATCACAACCTTCTGTGTTTTACAGACATGTTGGCTCGATTCCCTACATGTTTTCAGTGATTTTCAACATGAACTGGTGACCTTTAATATCTGAGTCGTTCAGATGAGCAGAAAGATGAAGTGACGAGTCAGCGTTTACTCTGAAAATTCATTCACAAAGGAAAAGAAGCAGCACTTCGTGGTGATGGAGAGTCACAGCAAAGCCAGACTCTGGATAATAAAACATTTAAAACATGATGGAGTTCATGTTTTGGTTTGAGAGTGACTTTATGTTCAGGCAGGTTTTAATGTGTGATTAGGTGATTGTCAAGAATCTGGAGAATACTGATTAGGAGAAACTTTTGGTATTTGAGTAAGAACAGCTGATCAGTGATGAAGTTGGCCGAGGACAGTCAGGATGACTTAAATTCAAACTGATACTTGAATTCTTCACTTTTCATCCCAAAACTTTTGTGCATATTTGGAAACAGACAAATTCAAATTTAATTTAATTTAAGTTTCAGTCGTCTGATTCTCTTGTTGAACGTATTGTTGGTTATGTGCTGTTTAAGCCGTCTGCAGAAACAAAAAGCTCAAATTGGAGCTTAAAATTCACCAGAGAGGAAGTGAAGCGTCTGACTCTTAGATCTCACGCAGGACAACGACCTCTCCACACTTTCTGCATGATCTGTGTCTCCTGAGGCCGCCGGCGAGCTGTCCTTCGTTTCTCCACGCTGACGTAGTCGAGCCGTCCTGTGAGGATGTTGAATAAGCTCTTATTAGTTTGATTATTGCATAAACAGTGATTATCTTGATTTGATTCAGAGGCCTCTCGTCATGATGATTCAATTAACGGCTCATTACTGAACAAACTGACTAACATCACTGTAAATATCCGATGTTTCATTATGTTTCTCATCTGATAACTTATATAAAAATAATGGATGGTAAGAAATAAGAAATAAAAAAATAATAAGTTTATAATAAGTTTTCATCTGAGTTTTCACTAGTAAAGTCAAACATCTCATCATCTACCAAACGGTGATGGTTGTTAGAGGATTAAATAAGTTTTAATTAAACCTTTATAAGATTATTTTTTATTATATTTTTCTAACCTTTGATTGTATTTATGAACAGTGTTTGACACGTTGTTTTCTATCCATTGATTTTTAACCACAGTATCATCTCCACTGTAGTGCGTCGGTCTGTTGGTCCAGACTAAAAATACAATAACTGATGTTGGATTGTGATAAATTTGCGTCATGTTTCTCTCAGGATGAACTGTAAGAACTGTGAGAGCGCCACCATCAGGTCAACATGTTAACGTGCCCAACACTTTGATTTATGACCTGCAGAACTACAAACACTCCCATCATGCTCAGTGACTGTAATCCATAATCTCAAAGTAAGCAGAGCTGCAGAGACGTTCATTACAGCAAACACAGTTCACACTCCAGCAGTGTGTGTGTGTGTGTGTGTGTGTTCTCAGCTGATGTATTGTTTTGATTCAATTTTATTTACAGGGCCAATTATACCACGTTTCCCAGCAGCCCTTGCAGCAGCAGAGTGCAGAGCTGTGTGGTCACCATGACAACCTCTGTCTCTGTGTCACTGAAACATCCACAGTCACAAACTTTCGCCTCGTTCATGTAAATGAAGTCGTCGTTGTGTTTCCTCTCTTTTGTTTTGAACTTTTCCTGAACTTCTTCCTCAGCGTTGCTCTCGGCTCTTTCGGTCTCGGTTATTTATTCTCTGTGGAGACGGAGAATTAGTCCTTTGAGAAGTCTGAATATTTCTGTCCGTTAACAGAAATCTCATGTTTCCATTTTAATTAGTTTTCTTCTGTTCCTCCTTGATTTGTTTTCTCTATTGATTATGAACCACGTCTTTTCTAACATCTACTGAGGCTCATTCTTTTACTTAATTAGTTCTTGGTGTTTTTCTCCGTCTGTCTTGTCTCCTTTAGTCTTTCCTAATTTTATCTTTTCTCTCCCCGTCTGTTATTCTACATTTTTCTGTGCTGTTTGTTTCTTTCCCTCTCAAACAAACTGAGTGTTGAGTTCACTGTCAGCCAGCATGTTGGATTTTCACAGAGCATTATTATTCATCTGAGAGCTGGAGAGGCAGTAATCATATGAATTATGGTAAACAGAGAGTGAAGACGGCTGGATTAATGTAATCTGGAGGAAGAGGAGGCTTAGTGTTTGTTAGACGATGAGATGAAAACAGATTCGTTTCAAACTTTAATTCACATCGATCACCCTGAAGGTCGTCCAGCTCCTCAAAGGAACATTTCAAACATGTTATTTTTAATTTCCTAATTTCAAAACACACATTTCCTCTGTGGCCCGTCTCAGCAGGTCATGAGGCTCCTGCAGGATTTCAACGCCATGATCAGGATCCAAAAAGATGTTTTAGTTTTATTCATATAGTGTAATATTGATAACCACAAATCTTCCTCAAAGGACTTTACAATCAGCAGATCAGACGAGGGAAAACTTTAAATGAAAGAAACTACAGACAGACTGTAAAAATAAATAAATATGGATCACAAAGAGAAGAGAAAGAAGAAGAGAGGCTCCAGGATCAATGATTTATTATGACAAATGATTATTTGATTAATCAATTAGTTAACAAAATGTTAATTAGCAACTATTAATTGATTTTCTTCTCCTCCTCTGAATAATGTGAATGATTGTAATGTGTGTGAATAATGTGAATGATTGTAATGTGTGTGAATAATGTGAATGATTGTAATGTGTGTGTGAATAATGTGAATGATTGTAATGTGTGTGAATAATGTGAATGATTGTAATGTGTGTGAATAATGTGAATGATTGTAATGTGTGTGAATAATGTGAATGATTATAATGTATGTGAATAATGTTGAAGTTTATTGTGAAGGTGTCACTTTGGGCTCTGGGTCATTGTGACGGCATTTCTCACTATTTTCACTCTTTTTACAAAGCAAACAATCAATCAATGGATCAATGGAGAAAAGAATCAGCAGATTGATCCAGAATGAAAAGAATCATTAGCTGCAGTCCCAAAATACAAACTAGTTGAAAATGATCCACCTCAACCAACTCCAACAGTAAAATCCTGCTTTTACATTAATGAGGAGGAAGAATATTACTTTTATATATAAACCCAAAAACATTGTATGGTAGAGAAGTGTCGGGTCCACTAACCAGCCAAACATCCCAAAACATCCTCTGAAACTTCTGCACACAAAACTGTGCAGACACACTCAGTCACAGACAAACAGTAAATCCTGCAGGACTGAACAGATACCCGACTCATCACATTTTATAAACACCTCCCTGATCCACCAGGACAAAGATCGACAAAGATAAGAGTCCTCTTTGCCAGCTGATCCTGAACACACACACACACCAAACAAATCACTGCAAAACAAAAAGAAAATGAGATCAAATGTTGGAATGAAACCATCAAATCCAGCAAACAGGCCACAGAAACAGGCCGTGTTCACTTTGTCATAAACAAGAAACTCATTTCTGACTGTGCTGTGAGAAATAAAAGGATTCAGAGAAGTTTAATTTGAAAATACAAATAACATACATATCCTGAGCTGCCCTGTCTGTGTGTGGAGATGTCGAACATTAAGAAAAACAAGCTGCAGTAAATGTTTCTCACATGTGTCACACATGTTATTGTCATGGAATGCCTTTATTATTCCGTAACCATCTGTTAATGTGGAGTACTTTTACTTTAATACTCTGATCTGATTATACTTCCATACTTAAGTACAATCAGTGCAGGACCATTACATGTAATAGAGTATTTTCACAGTGAAGTACTGTACTTCTTTACTGCAATAAAGACTGATTACTTCGTCCACCGCTGACTGTGAGGAAGACTGAAGATAAAGTTAAAAATCAAATCAATCAAAAGTGTTGATCATGTGGAAGACGTGGAAATAAAGAGGCTGTATTGTTCTCGTGCTGCAGGGTGGAGCTGAAGATAAAATCAACACACACACACACACACAGTGAAACTTTACTGCCTGTGTGTGTGTGTGTGTGTGTGCAATGTGTGTGAATGCATGCCCGTCTGTGGGTGTGTGAATGTGGGTGTGAGAGATTCACTTAAGCGAAGCTTCTTTCTTCTTTCGGTGTTTATGAGTTGTTTCATTAAAGCGTGTCACTTTGTCGTCCTCCTCCTCCCACCTCGTCCCACTCACTCTTCTCTCCTCGCCGTCCTCGGATAATAAAAGTCGAAGTGGCGTGAAGAGGAGTTTTCTCCAGGGAAGCGTGTTCACTTGAAGAGATGTTCTGATATAAAAATGTGATAATCAACACTTAAAAATGTCCTTGAGCTTCTTCCAGAGATCTGATTTCACCGAGGACCATTTCCCTGTTTGGATTTTAATGTGAAATATTTCTGCAGACACTCATCGAAATTATTAAAGTCAGAGAAGATAAAGTTGAGTTGTCAACCTGGACTTTTAATAATTCAAGTTTAATGTCGAGTTTAAATGTTCACAGAAACACAATGAAAGATGATGATCAACAGGAGACGGATGAAACTACAACCATGAGATTAAAATATGTCGCAGATGTGGATTAAACGATAATAAGAGGTCATGAAGAGTATGATGATGGAGATCAGACACAAACATGATCTTTTCTCAGGATAATGAAGATGTGCAGTGACTCTGACTTCAGCACGAATCTTCAGTTTGAACAATCAGATTTCAGTTCGTCTCAAAAGTGTTTACACTGTTTCAGATCAGAAAGTTGGACACAAGTTTTAACCGAGCATCACAAACTCCTTTTTAAGGAGATTCTCTTCTTCTTCTGTGAAGACTGGAGAAAAACTTCACGTGCAGACGATGATCAATAACACACAGAGCTGGAGGCCCGAGACAAAGATAAAACATAATCCCTGTTCGATCTCCTCGGGGAGACGACGCAGAGCGACGGATCAGGAGACGTAAATGAGCGAAATGCTCAGGATCAATTTTGTGGTATCTTCTCCTGTCAAGACGCCCTCCGGTTTATTCTGATATCTGCTGCTCTTGTTAGGTTGTTTACTGAAAAACGTGGCCTCGAGGGTTCACTGAAGCTTCGCTGACACCCCCAAAGTCAATTTTTAACCTTAGAAAGCTTCTGATAAACTCCAGAGACAAAAAGACTTTATCTGTGCTCAGTGAAGTTAAATTCATTAGAGCTTCATTTGACGCCTGAAGGAGGAAACAAAACCTTCGCAAGAGGTAAAAAACTAATCTTCTGTCATCAAGCAGCTTGTTTGTTTGTTTGCTTTACAAAAGGCTGAAAAAACGAGCCCACAGGAAGCTGCTGGAAACAAACAAAGCGACTGAATGCAAGAAGAAGAAAACGATCGGTAATCTTAAACGTCGGTGGAGAGTCTCAGGATGTAATGGAGGGCTGTCACAGGCTGTCAGCAGAGGGGTAATCAGTCCTCACAAAGGCCACCGTGTTGGAGGACTGACAGCAAAACAACAGACTCCAGCTTCTGTCCTGAAGAACAACAGACTCGTCTCTGTTGTGGGTCTCAGTGTTTAATCAGCATTTTAACATCTGACGCTCGAGCATTGATCGAAACCTTCCAGCTGCAGGAACAAGACGCAGTCATCACGAAGAGAAGAGTCTGAGTTCATGCTGACGAGCTGATGTTTGTGCGGAAATATTTACCAGGACTACAACCTGTGGTTGTTTCAGAGTCTCTGTGCAGACTTTCATTCGTCCATCCTGCATTGTTGTTTGTCACAGTGAGTTTTCGTGGTGTGACCATGGAGGACAAAATGTTTAAATTCTGCATTTAGTTGTTTATAGAAACACTTTTTCTCTTCAGGATCCTCCAAAACCAGGACAAACTCCTCAAAACACAGAAGACACAGATGATTTCTTGGTGGTCAAAGGTGACAAAGAGCTTCATATTCCTGCTACAACCTGTGAATTTATTATCCGATTCTAATTATTGATGCGTTGATGTGTTTGTCGCTAAAAGTAAATGTACTCAGTTACTCAGAGCAGAGAAAAGTCCTGATATTTGCCTCCACTTTCTCTTCTTAACTAACCACAGAAACAACCAGCCTGAATCAGAAATATCAGAAAGGTTTCAGCTTTCTGTTCATTCAGGAGGCGACACTGAGCGACTTCAGACAGACAGACAGAGAGACAGACAGGACAGACAGAGAGACAGACAGACAGACAGAGAGACAGACAGACAGGCAGACAGAGACAGACAGGACAGGCGGAGAGAACGGGCTGACAGACAGACAGACAGACATGACAGACAGACAGACAGGCAGACAGACAGGCTGACAGACAGACAGACAGAGAGACAGGCTGACAGACAGACAGACAGGCAGACAGACAGGCAGACAGGCTGACAGACAGACAGACAGACAGACAGACAGACAGGCTGACAGACAGACAGACAGACAGACAGACAGACAGACAGACAGAGACAGACAGACAGACAGGCTGACAGAGACAGGCTGAAAGGCTGACAGACAGACAGGCTGACAGAGACAGACAGGCAGGCTGACAGACAGACAGACAGACAGGCAGACAGGCTGACAGACAGACAGACAGACAGACAGACAGGCAGGCAGACAGGTGACAGACAGACAGAGATGACAGACAGACAGAGATGTTCGAGGCTGTAAATGTTTTTTCTTGTCTCGGGCTGCAGAGAACGACAGAATCGTGTTTTCCTCTGACGTCTGTCACACTCACTCCATCCTGTGGGAAAGGAGGGAGGACTGATGGAGGAAGGGAGGAGAGAAGTGCTGAAACCTGTCAAACATCACGTCTCTGTTCTCGCCCTTCATCCCTCGTCTCCTTGACCTTTCTTCCTTCTTTCTACGTTCTTCTGTGTTTAATTGTTGTGTGTATTTAGCCTTCCTACAAACCTCTCTCTCATTTCATCTCTCTTCCTGTGTTCTCCCTCCTTCCCCTCTCTGATTTGTAATTAATCCTCTCTTCTGCCTACGCTGATCTCCAGAGGGATTTGTGAGGAATCCTGTAATTACCTTCTGCTTACTAAAAACCACTTAAAAACTAAACTTTTTGCTCCTGATAACAACCTCTGCTAAGATGGCCGAGCCTCAGAGGGAAGGAGGGAGGACTTTTTGTTTCATTCGCTGTAGACGAGAAGGTTGGTCGATGTTTTGAAGTTTTACATCTTCTCGGGAAGTTAAGAATTTACTAAACCACGTCGTCTTTTTTTTCTTCTCTGTGGCTGATGTGCCTCCTCTGTGCAGTGCAGAATATTTAAACGATTGCCTGTTTGAATAATTTATGGTGCAAATGGAACAAGCTTAAAAAAGAGGAAATAAGTGTGTATTAAACGGGTAATGATGTGTGTGTGTGTGTGTGTGTGTGTGTAAGCCGCAGGTGCACCAATCAGAGATGTCATGCTGACTGACATTTCACGACCACCATTACCATGTTTTGCACACACAGCTGATGGATTAGGACCCACCCAGAGGATTATAAACTCACAGGCTTCATCACCTCCTCGAGACAAACACACACCTCCATCAGGTCAGACAGCGGGGGGTTTCACAGGTGGGGGGGTGAAGGTGATGTTGGTGGAGGGGGGCGGGGTCACATCATGTCGAAATCCTCAGCTGACTTCTGTTGCTCTTTAAAACCTGCAAAAGTGCCTCATTTTTATTTTTCTAAACGACTCTGGACAAATTCCTCCTGATCAATATTTTTTATCAGCACAGTCGGTCCAAACTGAAGAAAACAAAAACTGCCATTAAACTTTGAACAGATTCAGAATAAATCCCTCTGACTTTACTGATCTTTTCCTCGAGCGCCACCATGAACTGATGGACGTAAATAAATCAGAAAAATCAGACGTTCATGTTCGTCTCAGGATGAACTTTACTGATCATCAACAGGTCAACGTGTTCATCTGACACTTTCCTTTATGACCTGCAGGACTACAAACACTCCCATCATCCTCAGCTGTTTACTGAAAATCAGCCAAACTGAGGTGGTGAACAAACGTTAAACCTGTTAGCATCAGTACGTTAGCTTTGTTGGACTCACACACAGCCTCACAGACAGACGGAAACTGATCAGGGTGTCCGTCTGTCCGTCTGTCCACCATATTGTCTTCAACTCGATAATTCAGGAACAGCGAATTTCGTCCACTTGGACTTGAACTAATCAGGTCAGAGGTCACAAAACAAGTTTTTGTCCATAACTCAACATTTCACACAACAAGTATTGATTAAAATGTCTAAAATGATGAAACAGTCAAACTTCACTGCAACATCATGAATTGATACTTTTATTGGTGATTATTTATTGATTAGGACCTGAATGAGTTCACCTTCTTCACTTTGAGGATCACCAGGACAGACGGCCTCCTGATTCTCTGATCGTCCTCCAGCAGCTCAAAGTTTCTTATGATGCTTCAGCTGATGAAGCTCTCTCTGTAAAAAGAGTCTGTTTTAAAGCAGCACGCTCTGAAGAAAGATGACATGATGCATCGTGATGCTTTGTTAAATGATTCTGCAGCGATGCAGTAAAGCCTAAATGTCATTTAATAATCGAATCGTGACCCTCTGAATCATAACTGAATTGAATCATGATGATTCCCCACTGAACACCTTTTTTATTAATTAAATTCTTCACCAAATGTCTTCACCACATAAATTAAATGAGTCTGGACAAACAGCGTAACTTGACGAGCTGATGGAGGGAAACAATCATTCACATGTTGTTTAATATTGAACAAGTTAATTAAAAAATGCAGTCAAATACTTTTTATCTTTTTTTAACTGAAAATATAACCTCAATAAAACCACAAATGTCCTGTGATGGTCTTTAACTGATTGGTCCTCACAGAGATAGAAGTAAAGGAGCAAACACACTTGTTGCTTGTTAAAATGGATCAAAAATAGATCAACATTATTTCAAAGGAACAAATTCAAACTGTCATTCAGGCTCAGATCTCAGATGAGATCTCACAGCGTAATTACCAGTGTGTATGTGTTGTGTGTGTGGGCGCAGCTGTGCGTGTGTGTGTGGATGTGTGGGCGTGTGTGTGTGTGTGTGTGTGTGTGTGTGTGGCGTGTGTGGATGTGTGGGTGTGTGTGTGTGTGTGTGTGTGGGTGCGTGTGTGTGGATGTGTGGATGTGTGTGTGGGGTGTGGCGTGTGTGTGTGTGTGTGTGTGTGTGTGTGGGCGTGTGTGGATGTGTGGGTGTGTGTGTGTGTGTGTGTGTGTGTGTGTGTGTGTGTGTGTGTGTGTGCGTGTGTGTGTGTGGGGTGGTGCGTGTGTGTGTGTGTGTGTGTGTGTGTGTGTGTGTGTGTGTGTGTGTGTGTGTGTGTGTGTGCGTGTGTGTGTGTGTGTGTGTGTGCTGCTCTTGGCTTGTGCTATTTTAAACAGCAGAAGACAGATGGGGCAAGGATAAATTCTTCACAAAGACAAATTGGATGGTTGGACAGTACTTGCTGTGGGCGAATCAGATTAGTACGATATCGGGCTCACAGGCTCGTGTGGTGCTCCAAATTTATTTCAGTCTGAAAATGAATCATTAGTAATGAAGCAAAGAACACGCAGGTTATTTTAGAAAGAAGCTGTGCTGCAGCTCTCCCTCTGTTTTTGTTGGCAGAGGACATTTAGGCGTTCACGAAGCAGAAAAATATCTGCATGAACAATAATGTGTTTTTTTTATGGGCTGTCACTTCGGTCCTCAGAGTCTGAGTCATCTCTGCAGCTGCTGGGATGTTTAAACTGAAAGATTTAGCCTCTTTATGACCAACAACACCACAGTGATTAACGTCAGAGTCAACGTGTGCATCACAGGTCTGAGCTGAGTTTGAGTTTTAAACCATCTGTACTAATCTGCAGCCAATGAAACTGCACATACACATTTTTATTTGGCAGCATCTGGACAGATTTAAATCAAACGCTTATTGGCTGAATTAACGTGTAGATGTTTTAACAGTCAGGATATGTGGACCTCTGAGGATAAAAATCTCTGAAACCTTTGTTTTAAACTAAAGTACAAAGTGCCTCAGTGAGCAGCTGGAGCACACAGCAGACAAACTGAAAGACGAACATATTCTGATGAGCAATTGTAAAAAAAAAGCAAAAAACTGCTGATTTTCTGTAAATATGGGTGTTAGAGAAATACACATGTACTGTAATTTATCCTGATGTGTTTACTAGTGATCCACATGAGACCGTTTCCACAGCTGAATAAAGTTTATTTAGTAAATTTCAGAAGAATTCACACCATCAGGAAAAAAGTGCCTCCGACCAAGAAATAAAAATAAAAAGTAAAAGTGATCGATCTTGAAGAGGAGTTCAGATGTGAAGCTGAGACACCAGTGAGACAGTTTGATTTATTAACTTATTGATCAAAGAGTCCTGTCCACACACTTTACATCCTAATCTAATATCTGGCAGACTCTGAGGTATTACTTTGAAGCTGTTTACTCACCTGTGTGATCAAGCTGAAACCTGAAAATAAATGTAAAGGAGGAAATAGTTGTGTTTTATTATCCCTTATTTACTTGTGTTTTCTGTTTTCTATAAATGTGATTCTTTAACCTCATGTATTCATTAATCATTTCAGAAAACAAGAAGAAGAAGAAGAAGATGCTATGCACTGTGAAAATATGGATTTATGTTTGTTTATTGGACAGAAAATCATCCATCGAGCTGGTTTGGATTCGGGGGCTTCAAAGATTTCGGGCTAAACAGCAGAAGTTTCCAAACGAGCTGCGTCGAGCCTGCTGAGAGGAAACGATACGATTCAGCAAAATACTGAATAAATGATATCTTTACAGGCTGATCTACATTTCTGCTGTCAGTTTTTCTCGCTCGTCAGGTCTTGACACCAATATACAGAGTTTTAATTAGAGTAGGTCTTTAGAGCTGGAGGTGAGCAGCCTGATATCAGCAGAGAGCAAAACTGTGAGAATGTATTCATTCAGCAAGAGATGAAACAGGTAAGACATGAAAAAGATGTGCTTGTTTTATTCAGATGAAATCGAGGATCCAAGTCTTTGCTTGTTTCAGACTATCAGACATTCAGGATATGATGTTTACCTGGAACATGAAAAAAATCATCTCTGTTTACCTGAGCATGACACCTGATCAGGTTTATGATCATCTGTCCCAAAGAAAGAGTCATCATGAATCTGGATCAGGTGTTTACATGTCACAGGATCCTGGTTTCTGTTGGAGGACTTCAGGTAGCATCTCCAAGTTTCTGAGAGCAGGATCTGATGTTTGTGTCCTGGATAACGAGGAGCAGGGAGACGCTCACTGTTTGTTTGAGATGACTGAACTTGTTTACATGAGCGAGTTCAGTCCAGTTACAGTCTGCATCCTCTGCTGACACTTCACTTTCACAGGCTAGAGAAAAGTAGATTTTGATGCACACAGTCGCCGAGACTGCGAGAAAAAAAGGTGATGTTATTACAGAGACACAACGTCCACAGAGCGAGGACGTCCAAAGAGATCTCTGCTGAACCTTGTGAGTCCTTTTGTACCTAAATCTAAACGAACCTCAAGTGTTGGTCTGTCGATGGTGACGTCAAATCATAAATTGTTCAGGAGAGCGAGGATCAGCGGTTTATTTTGTAGTTTGATATAAAGGAATAAAACAAACAGGTGAACAACCTGTTGACTTGTTCTCTCTTTATCTATTTATCGTACATTTATTTATTTGAATAAAATGAAACTCACACAGTCAAAACTTTACATCTCCAGTTTTTCTTTTTACTTTGATTTGAAAACAGTCAAAAAAAAACCTGATCTTCACAGTTGACATACAAAAGAAACGTGACTGTCACCATCAAACTCCAAAACAGACACTAGTTTAAAAAAAACAGCTCCGATCCAGAGTCACGTTGTGGTTCCAAAGTTACGTCAGCAGAAAGGAGTCGACGGTCTTCACATCACCGCAGCAGAACTACACACAGACAGAGGCCACGTCAAGTCCAGATCCATTAAAAACCTCCAGAAACCACCAACACGACCCGGCAGGGCTTCACTCACAGACACACAGCAGGACGAGTCTCCGGCCTTTGGCAGGAAATTTGAGTTTTTCTGACATCTGGGGCTTTATTTTTGTAGGTTTGTTGATAATTACAATAATTCCTGTCGACATTAAGAACATTTGTGTTTCGCAGCGGCGTCCATAAGTCTTTAATCAGTTCAAAAACTGTGGTGTCACAACATGAGAGAGGTCTGATCTTTTCTTCTCACTCTCTCAGAACATCCAAATATTGCTTTAACATTTCACATGACAATCAGAGAAATGTGTCGATGTAAGAGTCGTCCACATAGAAACATCGGATCAGTCTGAACGGCAGGAAACAGATCTGACAGAGCTGGATGACTTTCTGTTTTTGAAGTTGGGAAAATAAAATTCATAGATGTGAAATGCTCCATTTTGAGCACAAACAAACCGAGTCTGAACAAACTTATTGGAAGAAAAAACGAAGCAAATGTTAAAATCATGAGCCGATCTGTCTGATGTGAGTCTCATTAGATTTTCATGAAACACACAGATTTTCTACGTGTGGGGCTCTGACCAACATTTTGTCTACACTCACTTTGAGTTTCATCTGTGAGTAGTTTTAATATTTAGGTCACAACATCTTCAGATCCTTTAAAGTCTCTTTAAAGCCCCAAACTCTGAAAATAAGAAAATAAAGTGGATTTTAGACTGCTGACTCGTTGAAGTCAGATCAGACTGGTTGGCAGATGTTTGTGTCACATATTTAACGTGAAGATGAACCCCGACGCTGAAGGATCTGCTTTCTGTGTTTCTGTATAAACGCAGGTTGAGACTCAGCAGGTGGAAGAAAAAGCATCGCTGCTAAATGTTGGTGTGAAGCTGAGAGAGCGGCCGCCTGCTGAGCTCATGTTTCTTTTCCTTTATTACTGTTGTTCATGAGCAGCTTCTCTGTTGTCCGACAGCTTCTCACCTGCTGCTGTAAATAAGAGCTGTGCTGACGATGGATCACCCTGTTTTTCTTCGACTAACGAACCTTACAGTTACTTAGTGCATCGAGCGTCATCTCTTCCTCTGATTTACCCTGAGCAAGCTTTCACCTTCTGTTCTGCTCCAACATGAAACTCTGATATAATTTATAATATAAAACTTTAACAAACAGCATCATTATTTTAAAACGATTATTAAACTATGACCATGGATCCTGCTGTAAATTTAGCATCTTGGAGGTGAACTCCTGATCACACGACATTTAGAGGAAAGATCAGCCCACAGATTTGTAAGAAATTTAAATAACTTCGTTCCACGTTTACTCCACATTCATTTCCACCTCAAGACTCCTCCTGGGATGGCAGTAATGATATGAACCGTGGATGTTTTAACAGAGCTGCGATGCAGATTTGGCCAAACAACCGATAAATCCGTGCCCCCTTCTTCTACAGACTGCAATGATAAAAATCTGTCAGCGAAATAAAGCAAAAGGAACTTTCTTCATTTATATGCAGCAACTTTCATTGAATATGGAGCATTTTCCCTCATTTAATGGTGGAGTTTTCCTCCATTAGTAATGTTATGAAGCAATGTTTTTAGATTTCTTATTTTTATTATTGGGGTCACGTCTCGTTTGTATCATACATGAACATGAAGACACATGCAAACTGTTGGACTGATGGAGAGGTGGTGCAGAGTACAATGAAGAAGAAAACTGCGAGCAAACATACAGGGACGGAGACCAAACACAAATGAAAATATTTTATAAAATCAGCTATGAGGAAGAAGAAATTAATTCAACATGAAGATGCACAAAATGCTTTTTGGTGAACAGCAGTGAATGTAAACTGAACTTTTGGTTGTTTATGAGAAAACTTCACAGGGCAGCTTTAATTAGACAAGTTGATCTCCACAAACAGCCAATAAATGGACAGTAGAGACATGTTAGTTGTCTGTGGGAGTTCAGCATCTGTGGATCTATTTTCTAATAGATCTATTTTTTTTGGACTTTGTTGGCAGATGATTTAATGTTCAGTCTGAACCACAGATGTTTTTCAGT
Organism: Scortum barcoo; assembly: GCA_023238725.1. Taxonomy (NCBI): domain Eukaryota; kingdom Metazoa; phylum Chordata; class Actinopteri; order Centrarchiformes; family Terapontidae; genus Scortum; species Scortum barcoo. The sequence goes on from CM041550.1 coordinate 1,621,725, forward strand.
CTGCAGCTCTGAATGTAGCTTGGTCATACATCCATGATCCACCTTCATTCATGAATCCAGCTTCAGTCATTCAGTCTTTTATGGCACATTCAAAATTTTAAATGATATTTAAACATTTGGCAACTAACTACCAGATCATCTGTTACAACATGTACAGACTGAAGAAAGAGCTTTATATTCTGGAAAAAACTCCTTTGAGTTCAGGTAGTTTGGTAAGAAAACGATCAAAAGTGACTTTTACAATGGAAATATCTTCAGTTAATCTTCCTCATCACCGGCTCTCTAATCTCATTTTACAATCTTCATACTGCATCAGGAACAAAAATAGTCTCCTCACTTGTAAATAACAAAACTTTTTTAACCTCAACAGTCATAAACATTTATTCACATATATCTGCACAAAATACAAATATAGATTTATTTACCTTGTCTCTCTGTAGCATCATTATTTTATGAACACCTGCTGTCAGACATCATATTTATTCTCCTCTTAATTTTCAGCAGAAAAACACAGAAGCAGCTCTCCTTCCCTTTTTGGCAGCTTTATGTGACCTGTGCACGAGTTTGGAGTCTCGCTGTGTCCGGCTCATCCTGGATCTGCCTCCCCGACACTAACATCTGATAAGGTGGCAGGAAATCCGGTCTAATCCCTGCTGATCCACCCAAAGGTATGATGGGAGGTAGAGGCCGCCTGCCTGATGCAGGTGAAATGACGGGGCAGCCGAGGTCACTGCAGCTCAGCCTCCGTGAAAAATGAAATAATGTGAAGATTTATTTTTACCCTTTTGTCAAAAGAGTTTCCAAAATGGGTAAATGATGTCTCTGTTTTTATCGGCTGAAAGTCATTTACAGACTGCCTCTTATTTTCATCTGTCTGCTGATTGACCCAGTATATTTAAAAAAGTGAAAAATAAAATGATATGTTTTCAAAGACTAATTTCATTTGCTGGCAGTGAGGAGCAGGCTCTGAAACTCTGAAGGGATTTTAATCCATGAAACAAGCACTGACTGACCAGCTGATCCAGACTCTGTTGATCCTGCTCAGATCAGAAGCTGAATGAAAATCAGGAGCTGCATCTTAAGTAGTACTGAAAATCAAATGTTTTACCTCCATATTTTTGTCAGGTTGGTGTTTCTACAGTCCGACTGGGAGGCACTTTGTCTTTGGCACTTTGACTTTAATCCTCAAACTCTTTGCTTCCCCGTGTGAAGTGACCACAGAAGTTCAAACTTTGATTTAATCTGTGAATCCAGCTTTAGGTTTTATTTCAGTCTCACACGCAGCTCTCGTCCTTGTCTCCAGGACTTTTGTCCAGCTGACACTTTTCTGTTTCCTGTCCAGGTAAAGAGAAGTCCTTCGCTTCGCCGCCGGAGTGCGTCGCACCGTTTCGTAACTTCCCGACGACGCTGAGGGGCAGCTGGGTGGAGCTGTAGGCCAGCGGCGGGATGGTGTTCACCAGTATGAGCTGCAGAGGCTTCTTCTCCGGCTGGTACTGGCAGCGAACGTAGCGCAGGAAAGCCGCTCGGTACGTTTTATTAAACAGTGTGTATACCAGCGGGTTGACTGCGGAGGACAAATATCCCACCCACACGAAAACGTTCAACAGGCCTCCCATGAGTCCTGCGTCACACACGGCCGGGTTGCACACCACCACCAGCACGTTGGTGATGAAGAACGGACACCACATGACCACGAAGAGAAAAAACACCACCCCGAGGACCTTGGACGCCTTCTGCTCGTTGCTGATTGACTGCATGGTGCGGCGTCCAAACAGCGAGCCGGAGACGCTCCCACGGGCGCCTCCCAGGCCGCGCGCTGCTTCCACTGCCGCCGGCCTCGCGGCTGATCGAGCGTCTGAAGAGTTTCTCAGAGGACAGCGAGGTCTGCGGTAAGAAGCTCAAAGTGAACGTCGTGCTCCATTTGGGCCGCGGGACCAGCTGGTCCAAGCAGAGGGTGGCTTCGTTCTGCAGAGCGTTGATGGTCAGGAAGTAGGTGACGACCATGATGGTGAGGGGCACGAAGAACGCCACGAAGGAACCCACCAGCACAAAGTTGTTATCTGTCAGCAGGCAGCTGCCATCTTTGAAGACCTTGGAGTGGTCTCTGAGTCCCAGCACAGGAATGGGCATGGAGATCCCTGAAGAGAGGAGAGAGAGGAGAGAGAGGAGGAAATCACAAACCCAGAATAATCCCTCTGATCGATGTAAAGAGTAAAGAGGAGATTAAAACCAAGTGGAGGGAAGCTGGCTGATTTTCTGCAGAGGTGGAAGGATTCATATCTTTAACTTAAGCTCAGAGTTCAGACTTTTACTTTAGGACACAAGAAGCTGGATTAACCTTCTGAGGGGCCCTGAGGCAAAAATAAGCTGCTGGCCATCACTTACATCTTGTTTGTGGTCCTTTCAGCACCCTGATTAATTTACTGGTTTTAACAGTGTAAACAGACAAAGAAGCACATTTTTCTGACAATCAGAGAAGAAAGACATTAAAACGAACAAACTGTGTGAAGGAGGAGAGGATTTAAAAAACCTTCTTGTTCCTGTGGGCAACACTCTTCCTGTTAAAACATGCAGACATTTTAATCAGTGCAGAAGTGTCTCCTTATAAATCCTCTTCATTTCCAAGCTGCTGACAAAAATCATCCATTACACAACTAAATAATGAAGCATCATTAATTTCACACAACAATGAAACTGCTCTGATTTGAATCATTTAACAGTAACAGTCATACTGAGCTGCTGTTTATATATATATATATATATATATATATATATATATATGTGTGTGTGTGTGTGTGTGTATACACACATACATACATACATACATACATATACATGAAGTATAGAGTTTCACATCAACAGAGGAGATTAGGAGGGATTATAATAATGAATAATCATCTGGATCAGATATAGAAGAGACATTTCACTCTGGATCAGTTTGGTAGACTGATAAAAAAAAGCTTTTATCAACATAATATCTATCAAACATTCACATTCCTGTTGATTATTTTCTCCAGCAGGTCTCAGCAGGAACAGTCTGTCTAACATTTCACTGCTATCTGACACCACCCATTCACTTTTAAATGTGTCAAAATTTCCATTAAGTCTGAGGCTAAAACTCTATTTTTCCATTTGTCCGTCTGTCCTGATGTGGGAGGAAAGTGCAGTTTTGCCTCCAACTCTCCTCATCCTCCGTCGTCGCCGCAGCACTTCAACTGAACCGATTTACAACCTAAACCTCCACATCGATCTGTTGTTTTTATAAACTGCTGTTTCACTAATGATCTCTGTGGTGCTGATGAAATATGCTGCATATAATTTAGTCTTTTCTCATCATTGGTTTGTCGTTTTTCTTCAGATTTGTAAAACTGCACGCCGATAATAAAGAACTGACCAAGAAAAGAGTGACATTAGTCATATTTGTGTTTCTGTATCAGCAGAAACTGGGTGGGAGGAGATAAACTGAGCAATCTTCCTCACGCCGTGTTCTCATTACCTGCTCATAACAAACGGGGGGAGGTGAGTGAAAGACGGAGGAAGAGAAGGAGGAAGAGGGCGAGGAGGCTGGAGATTGACAGACACAGCGAGGGTGGACAGAAATTGTTGAGGCACGTCAAGAGCAGAACGGTCAAAGACGGATAATTCTCATTAAGTCTGGAGGCTTCGACAGAACGGCTGCTGAAGGTTTTACTGTTTATTTAGTTTCCATGCAGCTCTACCTTCGGCCTCTTTACAACCATTTTAACCACAGATTCATCACCAAACTCTCGCACCTTCTATAACATCTATATACCACTGTAAATTAATATCTGTGGGTTTTAGATGGTTAGCTGGAGAAAACAAGACATTTAAAGAAGTCAAAACGGACTCTGTGAACTTGTGATTTTATGACATATTACTGATGAAGCGATTGATTAATTATTAAAGGTAATTTTTTTGTTGCAGCCACAGAAAACACACAATAACACAACATATGGCAGCCTTATGTTTTTGTTTCTCAAAAGTTGAAAACCATCTGAACTGGTTCATACAGGTGTCAGCCAATTAAATCACTGATGTGAGGTCACATGACATCCTGTTGTTTTCAGTCTGAACCAGCAGGAAGCTGAACAGCTGTCAGCAAACAACAAACAACACACACTTTAACACAAAGAAAATGAATTATATCAATTATTCATCAGTTTATAGATTATTACTGTTTACTGATTATCACCTGTTCAAAATATTGTGTAGGTTAACGACTAGCCTGTGGAAAATAAGATAAGATCATCCTTTATTATTCACCTGCAGCGTTACAGCAGGAGAGGAGGTGGTGCAAAAAAGCAAGATAGAAATGAAATAAAAGACATAAACATAAAGACAATAACAATAATACAAAGCAATTATAATTGATTTACATTTTGTCAGTAATTAAACCAAGGTTAACACATAACATCTTCTTTGTTTAACTTGTACAAAAACTGAAATGTAAAATCTACAATCTGTGGTTTGGTTTTCTGCAACTCAAACAAACCAGATTCAGATTTGCAGTCCGAGAGCTTCAGACAGAGTCAGGCTAGCACTTTCCCTCTGTTTCCAGTCTTTATGCTAAGGTATGCTAAATGCAGGCTTCATATTTAATGTACAGACATGGAATTGAACTCATCTGACTCCAAAAATATCTCTTTAAATAACCAGAAACAACAGACACACAAAATCCAACAACCACAGAAATGAAACTGCATCAACAGAAAATCTTTAATCTAATCTAATCTCAACACGCACACAGAGAAAACATCATTATTAGCCTTTAACTGTAGTCTGCTTCACATCCAGCTGATCAAATGTTATTTACTGATCCACTTGGTTCTTCAGATAAACCCCTCGAGCATCCGTCACCTCACACACACTGAATCCACAAATCAAAAGCCAGTTTTCGGTCTTCCTCCTTTTCCCACGGATGACAACCCTCTGCTCCAGATACATGAAATCAGAGACAGCAGACGGAGGGGAGGAGATAAAAGGGATCGGAGAGAAAACAGAGAGGAGGGAGACGCTTTAGACACAAAAGAGATGAAGAGAGGAGATGGAGACTTTCAGGGTTTGATTTCAAAATGCAGCAGACGAAGTTGAGAGCTTCGGCCTGAAAACTGATCGCTGAACGTTTCAGACGATCAGTCTTTACTCAAAACTTCATTTATGGGAGCGAAATGACTCACAGCTCCACCAAAGTGTTTCTATCACACTAAATATTGTACATTTATCTGACAGCTGTAGTTACTTTACAGATTTATTTCACATAAAATCATGAGGAGCTTATGAAACACATTTTATGATGGTTTTTTCTCATCTGCAGATAAATAACAGGAGTATAATAAAGTGAGTTTTTCTGTTGTTTCTGAAAATGTCTGAGTGAACAGAATAGAATAGAATAGAATAGAATTCAACTTTATTGTCATTGCACCTGCAGTACAGAGCAACGAAATGCAGTTTGCATCCATCCAGAAGTGCTTTTTAGCAGTACAATATAAATATAAATGTTACAATGATAAATATAAATGTTACAATGATCCACAAGTATATAGTATATATATATATATATATATATACAGTATATACAGGCTATAGTCAGATATTTGTATTAGAATTCTAATAGTTGTATGTGATGTGAAATGGTTATCTATACAATATTTACAGTAGTGCGGATGTTATCAAAAATATATAGAGAAGTGTATTATCATTACAGTAGTGCAATGAGGATTGACAGGTATTAAATTAGCTACAGGTATAAAGTGCATCTGATGGTTTGGATTCAAGAGACAGAGTTCAGGAGACAGAGTTCAGGAGTCGGACAGCTGTGGGGAAGAAGCTGTTCAGGAACCTGGTGGTTTTAGTCCGTGCGCTCCTGTATCGCTTCCCAGAAGGCAGGAGGGTAAAGAGTCTGTGTGCTGGGTGACTGGAGTCTTTAATGATTTTCCCAGCCCTCTTCAGACACCGCTTCCTGTAGATGTCCTCTATGCTGGGAAGTGGTGCTCCTGCGATGCGCTGGGCGGCTTTCACCACCCTCTGCAACGCCTTCCGGTCTGCAGCGGAGCAGCTCCCGTACCAGACTGTGATGCAGCTGGTCAGGATGCTTTCGATGGTGCAGCGGTAGAAGTTCACCAGGATGTCTGAGGACAGGTGGTTCTTCCTCAGAGTCCTCAGGAAGAAAAGGCGCTGGTGAGCCTTCTTGACCAGTTTGGAGCAGCCAGTTGTCCAGGTGAGGTCCTCGGAGATGTGGACTCCCAGGAACTTGAAGCTGTTCACACGCTCCACCGTGTCATTCCCTTGATGTGGATGGGAGTGTGCGGATCAGCATTCCTCCTGAAGTCCACAATGAGCTCCTTGGTCTTCCCCGTGTTGAGCAGCAGGTTGTTGGTGTCGCACCACTCAGCCAGGCGGTCCACCTCCTCCCTGTAGGCGGCCTCATCGCTGTCTTTGATGAGGCCAATCACCGTGGTGTCATCTGCAAACTTAATGATGGTGTTGGAGCTGTCGGCAGGTCTGCAGTCGTGGGTGAGGAGGGAGTAGAGGAAGGGACTCATCACACAGCCTTGTGGTACACCGGTGTTTATAGTGATGGTAGATGAGCAGTGATTATCCAGACGGACGTGTTGGGGTCGGCTGGTCAGGAAGTCCAGTAGCCAGTTGCACATGAGGGAACTGATGCCCTAGGTCTGTGAGTTTTGTGATGAGTTTTGAGGGAATGACTATTGTGTTAAATGCTGAACTGAAGTCTATGAACAGCAATCTGGCGTAGGTGTTTTTATTGTCCAGGTGTGAGAGGACAGAGTGCAGCGCTATGGAGACTGCATCCTCTCTGTGCTCCTGTTCTGACGATATGCAAATTGGTGGGGGGGAGACAGGATTTAAGGTGTGCTAGGACCAGCCGCTCGAAGCACTTTGTGATGATGGGGGTGAGGCTAGCTACCGGGCGGTGTAGTCGTTGAGGCTTGATGGTTTGGAGTTCTTGGGTACCGGTATGATGGAGGTGGATTTGAAGCAGGTCGGTACCACAGCATGAGCCAAGGACAGGTTGAATATGTCCGTCAGTACCTCTGCAAGCTCCCCAGAGCACGCTCTGAGGACACGTCCAGGGATGCCATCAGGACCTGCAGCCTTGTGGACCACGATCCTGCCCAGCACCGCTCCTACATCATCGGGGGAGGAGAGAGTCAGTGGTTGGTGGTCTGGAGTCACGGCTGCTTTGGTTGCAGTTGCTGTATTCCCCCTCTCAAAACGGGCATAGAAGTTGTTGTTAAGCTCGTTGAGAAAGGAGACATCAGAGGAGGTGGGGGAGGGGCTGGTTGTCTTGTAGTCTGTGATGATCTGGAGTCCTTGCCACGTACGTCGGGGGTTGGAGTTGGTGAAGTGTTTCTCTACCTTCCCTTTGTAGCGGTGTTTGGCCTTTTTGATGCCCCTCTTCAGCTCAGCCCTGGCTGTGCTGTAGGCCTGTGCATCTCCTGACCTGAAGGCGGTGTTGCGGGCCTTCAGCAGGAGGCGGACGTCCCGGTTCATCCATGGCTTCTGGTTGGGATACATGGTGATGTGATCTGTTTCTGGGTGGTGACACTGTCTATAGTGGTGGAGATGTGGTCCAGTACAGATGAGGCGTACTGGTCCAAGTCTGTGTGGGTGAACATATTCCAGTCTGTGTTTTTGAACCGGTCCTGGAGCATGCTGTCTGTCCCCACTGGCCACACAGTGGGTTTCACACGTTGGATGAGTGGTGAGTACCGAGGTGTGAGGAACAGGGAGAGATGGTCCGATTGTCCAATGTGTGGGAGGGGTGTTGCTTTGTATGCTCCAGCCAGGTTGGAGTAAACATGGTCCAAAGTCTTTTCCCCTCTGGTGTGGCAGGAGACATGTTGGTGGAATCTGGGGAGGACTGTCTTCAAGTTGGAGTGGTTGAAGTCACCAGCAACAATAAAAGCAGCCTCAGGGTGTTTGGTCTGATGTTTGCTAATGGCTGCATAAAGTTCTTTCATAGCCAGCTTAGCATTAGCATCCGAGGGGGTATACACTGCAGTGAGTATGATGGAGGTGAACTCTCTGGGGAGGTAGTATGGTCTGCATTTGACCATTAAAAACTCCACATTAGGTGAGCATTGTCTCTCGGCAGTGGCAGAGTCCATGCACCAAGCTTTGTTGATATAAATGCACAAACCTCCGCCTCTGGTTTTGCCGGAGTCGTCTGCTATCCTGTCGGCTCGGTGTGTGTGGCGTCCTGCTAGCTCAATAGCAGTGTCCAGGCAGCAGCTGTTGTTTAGCTTCGTTTCGGTGAAAAACATGACATTTGAGTCCATAATCCGTCTGTTGTTGGTGATGGAGAGCCGTATTTCATCCATTTTGTTTGCCAGAGAGCGGACATTGGCGAGGAAAATGCTGGGAAGTGGGAGCCGGTGTGGTATTAGCTTTAGCTTAGCTCGTAGCCCTCCGCGCTTACCCCGCCTTTGTTTACGTTCTCGGCGCCGTCTGCGTGCACTTCCGCCCGGCCGGGAAGAGTGAGCAGCCTCCGGTGTTCTCGAGATCTCCGGAATGAGTCGGAGATCGGCGATAAAACTGTTGGAGTTTTGAGTCCAAATGTCCAGAAGCTCATGCCTGCTGTAGGACAGTAGCGCAGAGCAATTCTGTGTGAATAATCCGGTCAGGATTAGAAAAAAAACCGCTAAATAGCAGATTCTGGAGAGACACTGAGCCTCGCGTTGTTCACGCGCCGCCATCTTGGAATCAAGTTTGGAACAGAACTGTAAATTTGTGACCTGACAGATAAACAGTGAACTGAAACTATAAAGCTTTAGAAAGTAAAGCACATTTAAGCTTTATTTTACTGAGGCCCTGGTCTGAATCAAGGCTCTTGTGCAATTTATTTTCCCAGTGCAACATCAGTCTGTACATATGGAGGACGTATACAGTGTACTTATGTTTATAGCATGTTTTTACTCTCTAGATTTTATATTTTATATCTATTTTTTGCCTCTCTATTGAGCTGCTGTAACAAGTGAATTTCACTGATGTGGGGTTAAAAAAAGGTTTATCTAATCTTATCTCTTAGCAGAGGTCCTTCGAGGAAACCTAAACTATCGTCCTCCAGCGTGACGTCTCTTGGATGTTTAACTCATCGTTTCTCATCAGAGGGTGTTTGGTCGTCTCCATCCTCTCGCTGTGTCTGTTTGAAATGATTCAGATGGAGGAAATCCTTCCCTCTGCTCTGCCAAAGCTGCAGTGGCAGTGGATGAAGTGACGGACGGAGAAATCAGTGATTAACCCAAAACGACTTGAACCTGCTGTGATGTTGATTCACTGTCTGTGAACATACATTCAGTTCATTCATTTTACTGTCACTGTGAGGACATTTACTGACTCATCCAAAGGTGTCATGTCCTCTGGAGATCCTCCTCACTTTGATTGTTTCTGGTGATTTTCTCAGCAGACTGAACTTCGGCAGCAGGAAATGCTTTGATTGCTTTTTTTTTTTGCTTTGCTCTGCATCTCCCAAAAACACAGGCTGCTGCACTTTTCTTCTAAATATTTCGAGCGTTGTTTTAAGGAGCTTCATTGCCGTGTGATGTGATCTGTTGTGTCATTATGTGACATTTAGACAGCTGCAGACAAAGACGCTGCACAAAATAGACCAAAAACTACCTCATCCTGAATTTTGCACATTTCCTCTGAGCAATTGTTCATTTCCATCCTCCTGATCTCTGATTTAAGAGCCGACTGTGATTTTATTCATAAGTTTATTTGTACGTGAAGAGTCTAAACTTTCCCTTTTAGTTGCTTGATTATGACTTTATCCTTAAACTCGATCTAAACCCTGATTAAGCCCAGCTTGCAGAGAAGTAAAAAGGAGAGAAGAAGTGAAGGTTGTAAAGGAAAATGATAATCGCAAACAAACATAAAAAGTCAGCCCTTCTCGTGTTGTATCTGTGTGATTATCAGTCCTCACACAGATTTACTTCCTGCTGTAAGGAGGCGTTCAGTCAGACACACTTTGATCAGGAGCGTCTGGAAATGTGCCGCCATTTTTTTGTTGGTTTTGTTTGAAGAGCTGCAGCCTCCACTTCAGCTTTTTACTGTAAAATCCATTTAATGCAGGCTGGAGACAAACACTCGGCTCTTTACTGTCCTTCAGTGTTTTTTAAATAAAGCTCTGTACGTCTGCTCACGGCAACTACGGTGTGATTAATGTCATGGAAAGTTTGTAATAAACTGTGGCTGGTGTTCAATGTTCACATCGATTCCTCAGCCTGTCTCCTCAGCTGAAGTTCGTCTCTAAAAGTCTCTCTTTTAAACTTTGTATCAGAGTGGCAGTTTGTAGTCTTACATACGTTCTGTCACAGACTATTTCTTGGGCTCGATCAGTAACTTCACAGAGTCTCAACATTTCATAAAGCAGCAAAAAATTGATAAAGTGTTTTTTTAAACAGCAAGTTTAAACACAGATGAGTGATGAGAGAATTATTTTTTTATTATTTACTCTACTGAGATTTAACATGATGAGATAGTTTGTGTTTGGCCAGACTGAAATGACAAATTCATTTTAATTAAATGTCTTTCTATTCTTTGTAATTAGTTAAAATATTAACCATCTGTGTGTGTGAGTCAGAGCAGGTGCACAGATTGACCGTGTGTGTGTGTTTGTCAAAGCAACATTATGCATGTTTTTATATGTGTGTTATACCCAAGAACGCGTGTGTGTGCAAATCTATAAACACATATAAGTAATGTGTGTTAATGTGTTTTTTATATCCAAGCGTGTGTGTGTGTGTGTGTGTGTGTGTGTGTGTGTGTGTGTGTGTGTGCCAATGGCCAACAGATGGCTCTGTGTTAGTTACACAGTGGGAGTGTTACAGTGGCTCATCCAGAAACTGGAGGTTGACCAACTGACACACACACACACACACACACACACACACACACACACACACGTCTGTTTGCTCCTAACACTTACATATATCAACACACATGCTGCAGTGTGTTTTTACTGACCTCAGACTCGTAGCTCTCTCAGCCTTCATATTAATGTTTGTTGGTTGAAATCTTTCTGCCATTTATTAATGTGATGAAGGTTTCAGCCTCGTCGCCCTCCACACTGATCTCATGTCTTCACTTTAACTCACATGCTGCGTGTACATCATTTATTTACTCTGTCTTTAACTTTTACAACTTAATTTCCAAACTATAAATACCTTTATTTACTTTCTGGAGCAAAAAAACATCAACAGCTTTTACAAGTTACAAACTTCTCTTCACGTCACATCTTCAGGCTCATAAATGTGCAAAGGGAAGAAAAACTAAATCTAAACTTCTGAGACATCCTCAGACTTTTCTCCTTTCAGTCCTGATCCTGCCATCACCTCATTCTCCTCACCCATCCATCCATCCATTTTCATCCACTTGGTCCGGGACCGGGTCGCGGAGGCAGCAGTCTGAGCAGAGATGCCCAGACCTCCCTCACCCCAGACACTTCCTCCAGCTCTTCCGGGGGGATCCGGGGGGATCCCCAGGCGTTCCCAGGCCAGTCGAGAGACATAGTCTCTCCAGCGTGTCCTGGGTCTTCCCCGAGGCCTCCTCCCGGTGGGGGACACGCCTGGAACACCTCCCTAGGGAGGCGTCCAGGGGGCATCCGAAATAGATGCCCAAGCCACCTCAGCTGACTCCTCTCGATGCGAAGAAGAGCAGCGGCTCTACTCCGAGCTCCTCCCGAGTGACCGAGCTTCTCACCCCTATCTCTAAGGGAGCGCCCAGCCACCCTGCATGGAGGAAACTCATTTCGGCCGCTTGTCCATCCAGCGATCTTGTCCTTTCGGTCATTACCCAAAGTTCATGACCATAGGTGAGGGTGGGAACGTAGATTGACCGACCGTAAATCGAGCTTCCAGCCTTTCGACTCAGCTCCTTCTTCACCACGACGGTCCGGTACACACCGACTGCATAACTTTCATGCGGACGCTGCACCAATCCGCCTGTCAATCTCACGCTCCATCTTTCCCTCACTCGTGAACAAGACCCCGAGATACTTGAACTCCTCCACTTGAGGCAGGACCTCTGCACTCACCCGGAGAGGGCACGCCACCCTTTTCCGTCGTCGTCGAGAACCATGGCCTCGGATTTGGAGGTGCTGATTCTCATCCCAGCCGCTTCACACTCGGCTGCAAACCGCTCCAGCACATGCTGAAGGTCCTGGCTTGAAGAAGCCAACAGGACAACATCATCTGCAAAAAGCAGAGATGAAATCCTGTGGTTCCCAAACCTGACTCCCTCCGGCCCCTGGCTACGCTTTCGCCTAGAAATCCTGTCCATAAAGATTATGAACAGGACCGGTGACAAAGGGCAGCCCTGCCGGAGTCCAACATGTACTGGGAACAGGTCTGACTTACTGCCGGCAATGCGAACCAAGCTCCTGCTGCTCCGGTCAATCGTACAGAGACCGAACAGCCCTTTTAGCAAAGGCCCCGGACCCCATACTCATGGAGCACTCCCCACAGAATACCACGAGGGACACGGTCGAATGCCTTCTCCAGATCCACAAAGCACATGTGGACTGGTTGGGCAAACTCCCATAAACCCTCTAGCACCCTGCGGAGGGTATAGAGCTGGTCCACTGTTCCACGACCAGGACGAAAACCGCATTGTTCCTCCTGAATCCGAGGTGGTCGACTATCGGCCGAATTCTCCTCTCCAGTACCCTGGCGTGAGACCTTCCCGGGAGGCTGAGAAGTGTGATCCCTCTGTAGTTGGAACACACTCTCCGGTCCCCCTTTTTAAAAAAGAGGGACCACCACCCCAGTTTGCCACTCCAGAGGTACTGTCCCCAACCTCCATGCAATGTTGCAGAGGCGTGTCAGCCAAGACAGCCCCACAACATCCAGAGATTTGAGGTACTCAGGGCGGATCTCATCCACCCCCGGCGCCTTGCCACCGAGGAGCTTGACGAACTACCTCAGTGACTTCGGCTTGGGTGATGGACGAGTCCACCTCAGAGTCCCCATCCTCTGCTTCCTCATTGGAAGGCAAGTCGGTGGGATTGAGGAGATCCTCGAAGTATTTCTTCCACCGTCCGACAATGTCCTCAGTTGAGGTCAACAGCTCCCCACCCGCACTGTAAACAGTGTTGGCAGAGTACTGCTTCCCCCTTCTGAGGCGCCGGACGGTTTGCCAGAATCTCTTCGAGGCCGACCGATAGTAGTCCTCCTCCATGGCCTCACCGAACTCCTCCCAGACCCGAGTTTTTGCCTCCAGGACCGTCCGGGCGGGCTGCTGGCTGCTTGCTTGGCCTATGCCGGTACCTGTCAACTGCGTCAGGAGTCCCACAGGCCAACATGGTCCGATAGGACTCCTTCTTCAGTCCTGACAGCATCCCTTACTTCCGGTGTCCACCACTGGGTTCAATAGGGGTTGCCGCCACGACAGGCACCAGAGACCTTGCGTCCACAACTTCGAACTGCCGCGTCGACAATGGAGGCAGAGAACATGGTCCACTCGGACTCAATGTCTCCAGCCTCCCTCGGAATCTGTGAGAAGCTCTTCCGGAGGTGGGAGTTGAAGACCTCCCTGACAGAGGGCTCGGCCAGACGTTCCCAACAGACCCTCACAATACGTTTGGGTCTGCCAGGTCTGTCCAACTTCCTCCTCTGCCAGCGGAGCCAACTCACCACCAGGTGGTGATCGGTTGACAGCTCAGCCCCTCTCTTTACCCGAGTGTCCAAGACGTACGGCCGGAGATCAGATGAAACGACAACAAAGTCGATCATCGACCTCCGGCCTAGGGTGTCCTGGTGCCATGTGCACTGATGGACACCCCATTATGCTTTCAAACATGGTGTTCAAGTTATGGACAAACCGTGACTAGCACAGAAGTCCAATAACAGAACACCGCTCGGGTTCAGATCGGGGAGGCCGTTCCTCCCGATCACGCCCCTCCAGGTATCACTGTTGTTACTTGTTGCCCACGTGGTGAGCGTTGAAGTCCCCCAGTAGAACAACAATGGGGTCCCCAGCCGGAGCACTATCAAGTACCCCTCCCAGGGACTCCAAGAAGGCCGGGTACTCTGTACTGCTGTTCGGCCCGTAGGCACAAACAATAGCAAGAGACCTATCCCCAACCCGAAGGCGCAGGGAAGCGACCCTCTCGTTCACTGGGGTGAACTCCAACACGTGGCATGGCGGCTGAGCTGTGGAGCTATGAGCAAGCCCACACCCAGCTCGCCGCCACCCTCACCCTGGGCAACTCCAGAGTAGTGGAGGGTCCAGCCCCTCTCAAGGAGCTGGGTTCCAGAGCCCAAGTTCTGCTCATGCGTGGAGGTGAGCCCGAGTTCCCGACTATCTCTAGCCGGTACCTCTCAACCTCCTGCACAAGCTCAGGCTCCTTCCCCCCCAGTGAGGTGACATTCCATGTCCCTATTGCCAGAGTTTTGTTCCAGGGATTGGGTCAAGTCGAGGCTCCCTGCCACGACTGCTACCCAAACCACATTGCACCGGCCCCTCATGGACCTTCCTGCTGGGGTGGTGAGCCTACTGGAAGGGGCGGGCCCACGTCGCCATTTCGGGCTGAGCCCGGCCGGGTCCCGTGTGGGCAAAGACCCGGCCACCAGGCGCTCGCCTGCGAGCTCCCAACCCCAGGCCTGGCTCCAGGGTGGGGCCCCGTAACGCCAATCCGGGCGACGTAATGGTCCTTGATATTCTTCTTTTCATGATGGGCTTCTGAACCGCTCTTAGTCTGGCCCGTCACCTAGGACCTGTTTGCCATGGGAGACCCTACCAGGGGCGTAATGCCCCATGGCGACAACATAGCTCCTAGGATCATTCGGGCACACAAACCCCTCCACCACATTAAGTAAGTGGCGGTGGCGGTTCAAGGAGGGGCATTCTCCTCACCTGAGCTTTATTTCCTCATCAGCTGCAGAGATCAGCTCACATCCTCTGTTGAATCTACTGTGTGTTTCAGCCTGTTTCTTTCTCGTTCTCGTTACCTGAAACTAGTTATTGACTCTTTTTTTAAAACTTCCTTTTGATTTTTGCAATTTGGATTTCCTGCCTGTCCTTTGGAGTCGTGGTCTTCCTGGTTTTGACGCCTGTCTGCTTCTTGTTCCTGCAGGTTTTTCTGCTCCCTGAACTCCCTGAACTTTACCAGTCTGCCTGCTTAGGATTAATGCTGATAGAATTAATGCTGTTGTGTCTTTGGTCTCTTGTGTTTGTCCTCCAGTTTGTGTTTTTCTTCAGATAAACTCAGGTTAAATCTAAAGAGGAAGACTTCATTGTTGAGTGATGCAGATGTCTTCCTTCATCCTTCACCGAACGGAAAAGTGAAAACAAGCCTCGCAGGAAACGATTTGTAAAGGATGTGCTTTGTGTCAAAAGACGTTTCCGCTTCAGTGAATCAATATTTGTTGTGTTCATGTTCACCGAGTGACGCTGGGAGTTCATAAATGTTTATTCTTGTTTATCCTGCAGAAACAGACGGAGATTCACACGTGAACGTTTTCAGATTTCCTCTTTTTTTTTAAATCTCCTCTTTCATCATCTTCATCAATATCTTTAAACATCAGAGTGGTGAAGTGTCGTCACTTCGTCACTACGTCAGCAAAAAATCCTTCATGTGCTGGAGAAAATAAACTCATCATCAAATATCTGTATCATGTTGTGCAGTGATGCTACATCTCGGCAGCTCACACATATTTTACAATGATATCAATAACATTTTTTGTCAAACTTGAATTGTAAAAAACTGAATTTCAGTCAGAAATTATTGTTTGAAACAAATAAAATAATAAGAAAATGTTAAAATTGCAGTATTTTTTATCTGCATAGTTTCCTCTAGTTGCTGATGTCGCCTTAAAGTGTATGAAAAGTTAATAAAGTGGAGAATGTGTGTGTGTGTGTTGTGGGGTGTTTGCAGAGACACAGATTTATGAAGAAATGCATGAACATTTCAGTCTGGATTATGTAATTCTGGAGACACACACACACGCACACATATAATCAGCAGTGTTCATGCGTGTCCGTGTGTGTGTGTGTACACCGCCTCTCCTCCTCTGTGCAATAATGTGTAAGTCCTGATGTTGCGTCCAATCAGATCAGAGCGTAACCACGAGTCACCGCGGGAACATCAGCAGGCTTGACTCGACGCCACCACACTCCCACAAGGAAACATTTCTCCTCCTCCTCTCTGCAGACCCGAGGAGAAAACACGCTGCTGTGTGTGTGTGTGTGTGAAAAGTAAAAAATGAACCCTGATAGATAAAGCTGAAATAATCTGGTTGGGCTCGTGGGTGGTGCAGTGTGGCGGCCTGAGGGCGGGACCTCCTGCCCGCCGCGCTGACATCACATCATTTAACTTTTCCTCTGTTGACTCCAAGGAGCTGCAGCTTAGTTGCATCACGGCATCTTTTTTTTTTTTTTAAGCTTTAGCCTCAATTTACTCGCATCTGCATGTTAAAAAAATCAGCCCAGAAAGTGTGTGGGAGAGACAAACAACACGCTCACAGGGAGAGTTAAAGCTTCAGGAAGTGAACATGTCGGAGAGAGACGGGTTCAAAAACAACATCTACAGCCCGTCTCACTGAGAGAACATCACTCAGGAACAACCTGAACGTGCATTCAGACTTTTACGTCCAAACTGTCCACTCTGAGTGTTTTTAAAGAAGAAGAAGTGACGTCTTACAGTCTGAGTGTGTTTCAGCTCTTTGATATCATCATGAGGAACATTAACTCGCATTAGTTGGTACCACGGTGAAAAGACTTACATAACGTCTGATGTCATCAGAGCAGAGGTGGAACAGTTTGATCCTGCATGAACGTCTGTGACACGGCCGCCAAACAGCTGCTGATTAATTCACAATTAAAACACGCTGTGCAGACTCTCGGTCATATATCACATCAGTACGCCAACATTACGACACAACAAGAGGCACCAGGACAGAAGAACAACAATAATCAACAAAAAATGACCAAATCAACTAAATCTGAGCAAGTCAACATCAGGTGGCCGTCAGTCTTTGTCACATCTTGTTTTTATAGATACACCAACTTTTACATGTATACACACACACATTCTGACTTTTTGTTGTTTTTGTGTTAATTTTTGGTGTGAGATCTTTAATGTGCAAACTGAAATGTGCATAAGAGCAGGTGGATGGAAACATTTTTAATATGTGACCTTCATGGGCTGTAGAGACGTAGAAATGAGCACCTGTCATTTGGTAGGAGTAAAATAATACTGGGCCTCATGCATGAATCATTCATACGCACAGATCTGACCTTAAATTGCATGTGCGAATAAATATAAGAACTTTTGTGGCATTCATCAACTTCCTGCTTTTTCTTAGACCAAAATTACAGAGGAGCCTCGACCACACGTTTGCAGTGAGCACACCAGACATATTTCAGCTGTGAAATATTAATAATGATGAGGAAAAACATATTTATTTGAAAAAACTGAAGAAAAATGTTCAACACTTATTCAAATTTACAGAGGCAGATTCTTTAAAACTACATGTGGTTTGCGGTTGGATGAAGGTGCTGCTGAGGTTGGTGGATTATTATTCAGCATTTGCTGAAGTCTGCATTTTTACCTTTGAACATAAAATATGAGTTTTACTCAAAGAGGAGGAGGCTGAGCAGAGATGGTGTAACCGCTGTAAAATACAAACTGCACATAAGAAATGAGGGAAAACTAAATATTCTTTTGGTGTGTGACTGTTTTTAAGCTGAAGAAGGACGAACATGCACATGGAGTTCCTCTAATCCCAGATATAGTTCCTCTGCTGATTCTCTTTCTACGCTGATCACAAACACCCCTACATGCATGAATTAACAGAGGATCAGACCAAAACACACCTCATGTCTCTGAGTCATCTCTTGAAAAGAAAACACAACTTGTTTCCTGTCAGACGAGGCGACACTACAGAGGAACAGTGTGAAAATGAAAGCGAGCAAAGTGAGGAAAAGATCTGCTATTGACAAAAATAATGAATTCTTCCAGAAGCATTAAATATTTAACAGTTTATTACTTAGCACTCACTTTACCTCATTACTGTCTTTATATTTTAGTTTACATCTCATTTCATATATATGTCTTATTACCATTCATACCTACATTTTATCACTTCTGCACATCTGCCCCAACAGTATTAGATTTATTTTTTCATTCTATTTCATAGTTTTATATTTTATTTTAGAGTTTATTTTATATTGTTTTCTAGTCCCATATCATGAAATTTTAGTAATCTTTACTTGTAGGATTTTCTTTCAGCCGGGAGGAGCACAAAGCCAATGCTAATTGCTGTGTAGTGTACCGCCCCACAAGCCCATACTCTGAATTTTTATCTGAATTTTCAGAGTTCTTGTCAAATTTAGTCCTTGAAAATGACAAGGTAATTATTGTAGGTGATTTTAATATTCATGTGGACATGGATAGTGACAGTCTTAGCACAGCATTCATCTCATTATTGGACTCCATTGGGTTTTCTCAGAGAGTAAGTAAATTCTCCAACTCACTGTCACAATCACACCCTTGATTTGGTCCTCACCTATGGTATTGATATTGAGCACTTAATAGTCTCCCCCCAAAATCCTGTGTTATCAGACCACTACTTAGTATCATTTGAATTCCTATTACAGGACTATGCACCTCTAGAAAAATTAGTGTTCACTAGATGGTTACCCGATTGTACTAGGACTAAATTTAAGGAAGCAATTCCGACAGCATTAAAGTCAGTAAGATTTCCTAGTATCTCTGACGACTCTCATGTTTATTTGAACTTGTTATTAACACCATGGACTCACTCAGAGGCACTCTGGACTCTGTTGCGCCCCTAAAAAGAAAGATCATAAAACAAAAGAGATTGGCACCATGGTTTAACTCTGCAACTCGCAAGTTAAAACAAACAACACGACAATTGGAAAGGATATGGCGCTCCACCAAAGAGGAGGACTCTCGCCTAGCCTGGAAAGAGAGTCTCAAAACGTATAGGAAAGCCCTGTGTAATGCCAGAGCAGCAGCTACTATTCAGAATTAATAGAGAAAAAATAAGAACTGCCCTAGGTTTCTTTTCAGCACTGTAGCCAGGCTGACACAGAGCCATAGCTCTATTGAACCCTGCATTCCCCTTAAGTTTAAGTAGTAATGATTTCATGAGCTTCTTTAATGACAAGATTCTGAATATTAGGGACAAAATTTGTCAGGATCTGCCCTCGTTAGACTCCGATCTATCTAACGTGCCTTCAGACGAAGTCCATGCATTTGTCTCTTCTAGGCTGGATTATTGTAATTCACTTTTATCAGGCTGCCCAAACAAGTCGTTAAAGACTCTACAGCTGGTCCAGAATGCCGCTGCTCGGGTGCTGACTAGAACCAGGAAAAGAGACCATATTACTCCAGTATTGGCTTCTCTGCATTGGCTCCCTGTAAAATTTAGAGTGGATTTTAAAATCCTACTCCTCACATATAAGGCTCTGCATGGTCTGGCACCATCTGGCACCATCATATCTTAATGAATTGATAACTCCTTATCATCCGACTAGAGCGCTGCGCTCCCAAAACGCAGGCTTACTTGTAGTTCCCAGGGTTTCCAGAAGTAGTCTAGGGGGCAGAGCCTTCAGCTATCAGGCCCCTGTTCTCTGGAACCAGCTCCCAGTCTGGGTCCGAGAGGCAGACACAGTGTCAGTGTTTAAGAATAGACTAGACTTAAAACCTTCCTTTTTGATAAAGCTTATAGTTAGGGTGGGCACAGGCTCGCCCTTAGTTATGCTGCTATAGGCTTAGGCTTAGACTGCCGGGGGGCTCCCATGATGCACCGGGCACCTCTCCCTATTCCTCTGTCTCTGCTTCCTCTTTCTCTGCTTCCTCTACTCTTATTTCAAAGCCAAAATCAAAGTCTGCATCTTTGTTAATTTGGCGGCATGTGCAGGACATGCTGAGGATTGAAAGTATGTTTCTCTAAGACTTGGCAATAAAACAAAGACATGGCAAAATCACAGACAGTGCAAATTGATATGGTAATAGTGCAAACTGGAGTCAGCCTATATACTGGTTAAAGTGTTAAAGCAGTTAATGTGAATACTCTTATGTCCTGTAAAGTGCATGTTACTGCCGGAGCCCCTGGCCCTTTTTGTTAATGGCAAACGATGTTTGTGATTTTGGGCTTTAAATAAATAAATTGATTTGATCTTGTGCCAACATCTGCTCCAATTAATTATTGTTCACATGACAAATAAAATCTTGAATAATAATAATAATAATAATAGTTTGTTCACAGCAGAGAGGGGATCATGTTGTTTGCATGCATGTAAATAATTATTATGTAAATAATCATGTTCATTGATAATATGATGCAGTGTCCATTCAAGTTTGGGTTTAATAACTCATATAAATAAAGAAAGGACCTGACTGATCTGAACGTCCATATTCATTAGCATTTTTTGGCACCTTCATATTTTTTGGTGCTTTCAGAAAACATTCACAGGTGAAATTAAAACGACATAATGATGAAGCAGCTCATTAAAACAAAACCTGTCTGTGTGGTTTAAATTAACTTGGTTGTGTTCAGTTTCATTTTTTATTTAGCTTGTTTTGGATATTTTATATCTGCGATGCCTCCTTGTTCGATTTCTTCACTCCCAGCTGAGTGGATGTCAGTCTGCAGAAGATTCGAACATCTCAGCGTTTATCTCAGATAAACTTCATTCATTTATGAAGACGAGAATGTGAACAATGGGCGAATCCCGGCTATCTCACTTTGGATCTGGTCAAGGAAGGAAGGCTAAATGATCAAACTGCAGTTCCGTCATTAGCAGCCACCGTGCACAACGACCGAACTAATGAAGTGAAGGCAGCAGCAAGCAAACACAGAGCTCAGGGCCGCCGCCGAGCTGGGAGGCATTAGTAGTTGAGTCTGACAGCTTGCTCCAGATGAATTAGTGCCTTTTGTTTTTGGTCAATAAAGTTTGGAGAAAACACTGCGAGCACACGGAGGCTCGTTTGGTTTGATGAAAAAAGGAGCCGCAGGGGAGCTGTGAGGTCCGAAGTCTCTTTTTCTTTCCTTCTTTGGTTGTTTTTAACTTTATGAAGCTCCCACAGACCTGCACAGCTCCTCCCACCTGACGTCTTTACCTTTAAACACTGAAGAACTGAATTAATTGGACTTATTTTAACGAATATTTTCTGTGGGTTCATTATAAACCCCCTGCTGGACTGTTTGCTGTTTTAATATTCAGTCACTGTAATCTGACTTTTCTCCACTCACAGTTTTTATCTCTCGGCTGTCAGAGGACAAAGGATCTCTTTTAAACTTTTTCAAGATTTCAAGATTTCCAGAATTTATTGTCATATGCACAATAATCTCCATCAAGCAGTCATCGGCAACAAAATTCTCAAGTCTCTTTTTCTTCTTTCATTAGAAATCATATGAGGATCCACAGTGAATGTATCAGAAGCACTTTGTGAGTGAAACGACTTCAAGCATGAAGACTAGGCAGTTTTATTAAAAGTATGTCCTGTTAACTTCCCCACCTCCACCTGAGCTTTACCACTGGACCCTGTCGACTGTCTCATGTCTCTGTTCAGTTTCTGCAGAGATGATATGGACTTGTCATTAATTTATTTTCAGAAACATTAAAGGAGCCTTCAGAAAGTCCTGCAGGTTAAACTGAGCGAGTTAAACACTGACTAACTCTAAAAGACAAACTGTGGACACATTCAGTGATTGTGGGAGAAGAAGGACTGAAGCTCTTTGCCAACAGTTGTTTAAAAACACCTGAGATTAAGCTAATGAAGATGATGATGATGATGATGGTGATGATGATGATAATGATGATGATGATGAAGATGATGATGATGGTGATGGTGATGAATGATGATGATGATGACTGAAGACGAGTTTATTGTGCAAAAAACCCGAGCAGGTCCAAGATCAAGTGAATCTCAACTCTCTGAACTTGCGTCGATATTCACAACACTTTCCCAACTTCCCTCCTTCCTTCTTAAGAAAATTAGCTCATCTCTTGGCAAAAGATAAATAGATTTAACCCACCCAAACACATGCTTATGATTTAACATAAGCATGTACATATGTTCTTATCTTTCCATAATTTTCTACAACTGATACTCTTTCCACTTCACAGTCCATCTGCTCTTTAATACGTAATATTTCCTGATGAAATACCACAGAACAAGTATCTTATATTTGTATATGTTTGGTTCTTCATGTCTTTGTGGGTGTAGCTGCACTTCCTGAAGCACCTTGGTTTTTGTTTTACTCCATTTTACTGTGAGACTCTCTGAAACTGATCACTGAGGTCCATTAATGGAAAATATAATAGAGCGACCCGGGTGTGATTCTTTAAGAGGACGACACCACGACAAGCATCTGACGCGTATTCATAAACAGACGGCTGACTTTTACGTGAGTTTTTGAGAAGAAGCACAATAAGCTGCAGCATTAATGTGCAGACAGACTTTCTCCAGCCTCCTTTAATCATGTTAAGCTGCGTGAATGTTTTTCACGTTAATGTTTTTAGGTTAAGGCTCCTCTCTGGTTGGAATGTTTCATTAAAGGTCATCCAGACTTCGTCCTTCTCTCACGAGTTTTCCCTTTGTTTGTGTTGTTGAGTGTGGATGAACAGTTCGAGTGATTTTATCTCCTTTTTACTGCTCCTGTTCAGATTTCTTGTTCACAAAAGAGCTCTGTCGCATTTTATTCCCCAACATCAGTCTGTTCTGTTGTGTTTGGAAAAAAAGGATCAATCATTTATTTCTATTGTCACGTTTTTTGAGCAGCTCTGTCCTGAAGGTCAGGAAATATTCTCTTTATATGGCAGATAATAACAACAGTTTTCTCTCCTCTGAACTAAAATGATGCTTTTTGTGTTCAGAAAAAAACTTTACAAAAAACACCTCTAACCACCACACCCCCCCCCCTCCACGAGGGACTCAAAGATACACAAACCTGCAGGTCTAACCTAACGGTACCTCTCAGTACAACCAGCAGAGACTCCAGGAAGTGGTCAGTATCTCAGGTTGTGGTTTTTACTCTTTTACTCTCGTTGTAAATCTGCGTCCTCCTACGAGGGAACAATTGAACTGACTTGCTCGAGTACAGTCCAGCTACGGGACTGACCTCTGACCCCTCTGCAGTAAAACAACAGTTTTATGGCTCCTTTTCAGAGAAGTTCAATAATTATAATAATAATTAAAATATAATTAATTAATAATTAAAATAAAAATAAAAAAATAATAAAATCATCTTTGTCATTTTTTTCTTTCTATTCTTCGTTGTGAGGCTGCTGCTCAGGGAGTGTTAGCTTAGCATAAAGACACTTAGCATGGAAACAGGTGGAAACAGCTAGCCTGGCTCTGGAAAAGATCAAATCTGTTAAATTTGTACAAAAACTGAAGTTTAAAAGAAACAAACTGTGGTTTTATGGTGGGTTTTGTGTCAACTCTTTTTTCTTTGCTGGGGCCATTAACTTCCTGAAGTCACAGTCAGTCAGTCAGTCAGAGAGTTTAACTGAGCGAAGTAATGATCAGTATGATCAGTAAATGATCAGTACATTAACACTGTGGATGGTTTGGTTGCTGACACCTGAGCAAAGCTTCCTGCTACTACAGAGAAACACTGACTCTCCTCTGTGCTGATAATACTGCTGTATGTTACTACTTCTATATGTCAAGATTCTCAGTCTTGCAGGTCATCGTGATTTCTAACAGTTAGAAGAACAGCTGAAACTAAAAACTGAAGAAGCTGAGAGGTGAAACATCTTCAGGAACATGAAGCTGACTTTCTTTAAACTCTTAGAAATGACTGCACATTAAACTAAATCTTGTATGAAAGAGATGCAGCCACACAAAGTGACATTTTAAGGTGTTGTCTCTTCGTATCTCTCTCCTCTGCATTCGTCCTGTAGATTTGACATTTGCGTCACACCGGTGAACAAACAGCTGTTTCTTTTTTCTCTTATCTTCCAAAATCAGGATAACTGGGTTATGTGTGCTGTAAATCATTAAGGAAACCAAACAGCATCCGTAATGTTCCTGCCAGCCATTAATGTAATAATATCTACAGGCTGGGCGCTCTGCCACCTGCAGAGAAGAAACTATTCCACCATTTCTCACTTTAATCAGCTTAGTGAGGAAGATTCAAAATGAGAAGAACTAATCAGTCAGGAAGGAAGGTGGAGCAGATTTTTTTGATACCTCAGCTTCAAACAAACAGGAAGTGATGCTTTGTTTCTGCAGATTGTGAGCTGAAATGTTGTGAGCTGAAAGCGAGCGTCATGATTTTCATACTGTTCTTCATTTTCAGCCGGCAAGTATAAATCTGCACTCTGCCCGTCCCTCCCTCCACCTCCATCACCGACAGGCCTCCGTCTGCAGCCCATCATTACATTTCCTGCTCATCTGGCTCCATTGACCTGAGCAGCTGGATACCAGCCAGGCAGAAGCCAATTATCAGGACCTGATTGTTCCCTCGCCTCCATAAAAATTATATGGAGTCACAAACGTCACTTGTGTCTTGAACACAGGAAAATTCTCATGAGCAGCTGACTGCCCTCCTACTCGCCGATGAGTGTTACCGCTTAGTTTGCCTCTCAGCGGTAAAAATTCATTTATCATTTATTATCATCTACCTGTGAACTCACAGGGATCGAATTTGAGTCATTTCATTTCATTCAGAGCCTCGTCCATCTGCACTGACGAGGAGGAGAGCGTCACCTGAACAAGGACGCTCACGTCAGAGATGGACTGTTTCATCCTTGACCAGAAAACACGAACAGTTTCTTATTCTTCTTATTCTTATTTCAGAGCCGAGGAAATGTGAATTCACAACATGGACTCACTTTTGTCTCAGTTTGTGTTCATGCCATGAAGGCCAGGCCAACATCACACAAGCAAATGATGCAGCACGACTCATCTGAACTGCAGAGTCCATCTTATATCACAACACTGAACACTTTAGGAGGAGTGTTCAGAGAAGAGTTTGAACATCACAAAACCACAACGACAAGAGATGACAGAGTCTGGAGTGAGTCCGACTTCGAGCAGAAGTTAATGACACGTTGAAGTTTCAGCGCTCGTCTCTCGTGGAAGAATAATCTACAGTACAGAAAGCCAAATGGCCAAATCATCTCACTGTGTCCTGTCACACTACGAGGGCAACAACAAACTGTTAAAAAATCATTGGAGACCTACTGACCGCCTCGCACTATGTGAGCAAAGACGTCCTGTTTTTTAACTCTGATCTGCCTGAATCGATATCGTGTGGTGTGTGTCTGGCTTTAGATCATCTCACCCTTCAAATCAAATCAAACCTCCAAACTTCCTCTCAGCTCACAGCATTTTGTTTTTAATCCTCCTGAATTCTTCATCCACTGCTAACATTAGATTGACTTTTATAATTTACTTATAACCTCCTGTCTTCTAGTTTCTGAACCCATCTGATACAACAAGCTTCCAAAATAAAGTTAAAACTGCTTAAAATGTGGAAGATAAAAAGACATTCATTGAAATAATCACATGAAATATCATCAGTTAAGGAGAAGTGTATCTATAAGAGGATGCTTAAAATCAACTGTCAAACCAACAGTAACCAGCGAGGAGCAGCAAACCCAAACAGAAACAACTCATGGACAGACGCACATGAACACATCTTTCTCCTCAACGTGTAAACAGCTGGACTTTTTCTGTGTTGTTTCTGTATTTTTCTGAATTTTTCCGTGCTCTTACCCACTGAGATCGTCCACACCGCCATGATCTTGATCCTCGCCTTGGTGTGGGAATTGAAGCGGCTGTGGTGGATCGGGTTTCGTATGCCGATGTATCGATCCAGCGAGATGGCGCAGAGGTGCATGATGGACGCCGTGGAGAAGAGGACGTCAAGGTAGATCCAGATGGGACAAAGGTCAGAGGGCAGCGGCCACCCGTAATCTGCAGGAGGGGACAGGAAGAGAAGAAAACACACTCTGTCAGCATGCTGGTCAGCATCTGATCTGTACATCTGATGGTTTCTGACCAACACGTGAAAAAACAATCACAGCTGATGCTGGTCCATCATCACAACACCACATGAGGATTTTTCTTCTGATCGGTGTTAAAGCAGAGATGAATTGAGCTTCTCCAATAAAATAAACAGAAATAAAACATCTGTTCACTGTCCTGTTCCTGTATAACTTATTTCTATGAGACATCAGACAAGATAAATAAAAACACATCGTTTGACTCCATTTTCACTCCTGTGGATTCATTATGTGAACACAAAACACACCAGAACTAAAAAGGTCATTTAATTAAATATTACAGTTTTATTACCGATGACTTATTTTCTGTTGTCAGTGTTACGGCTGGTCTCTTTCACACTAACAACACACTGAAACACTGTTTCACATTCACTGTAATGAAAAGCATTAGCTGATGTTTTTGTGGACTCGTCGGCCGTTCGCAGGCTCCAAAAAGCAAATTACAGAGTGACCGCACGCTGATGAATGGACTGAGTCATACAGATGGAGCACGGCCGAAGGCTTTAAAGCCCGCCTGGATGTGAGAACACGCTCCAGATACATCCAGCGTCCGAGCTGCAGGTGCACAGGCTGAACACACACACACACACACAGCCATCTCTAGATATATGCCTGCCTGTAAATTGTGCAGACGTCATCGTACAGCCTTCTGAATATTAACGTGAAATATTTGTGTGCTCTTTAAATTAAGGTGAGGCAGGTTTATTCATAGAGGCCGTTTCTTACACAAGGCCATTAAATAAAAAGATGAAAAAGAAGAAGAAGAGGAGGAGGAGGATACAGATCAAGAAAAAAAGCAGCATTTCTTCAACTGTTTTCTTTAAAAATAAATTCAACAAGTCTAAAAACGTGCAGCCACTCTCACTCACCACACGGTTTGACAGATTAAACATGGAGAGTCGACTTTGTTCATGAACAGCAGTAAAATGCAGCGTCCACATTAATGCAGCAGGAAGATTCATCCAGAAACATCAGAGAGAACAGGAACACACTGACAGGAACACTTTACTGACACAGGAGGACTTTTACTGAGACAGGAGGACTTTTGCTGTGAAAATACTCCCATACTTTTATGTCAGTAAGATTTTCAGTGAAGTATTCAGCGGAGTATTTTCACAGTGCATATCAGTACTTTTAATATGGTAAAAGACCTGAATACTTTTCCACCGCTGCACTGACCCTGGATGAAGAATAATGAATCCATTTTTATTTCTGATGTGTCTGCAGATGAAACATAGTGAAGCATCTTTAGATCTGAGCACTAAAACACAGCAGAGAGGAAACATCAGCTCATATTAGAGACTTCAGACTTAAAGCAGGTAAAGTTAAAAACTCGGCTGCATCTGGGAAGTTTTTGTTGTTTGCTGACGTGTCAGCGCCTCTGCAGGATCCCCCTGACAAAAATAGAGGTGAGCTGATTAGAGTCAGATGATCGGGGGTGAGGATGAAGCTCTCCCTCCTCCTCCTCCTCAGTCTTTCCCTCCATGTGACGGTGAGGGATGACCTGATCGAGGCTTTTATTATTTGGGAAGAGATGACTCATCCCCATCGCTCGATGTCACCATGGCCACCGCCAGACTCTCACCTCTCTCCTCCTCCTCCTCCTCTTCATTACTTATCTTCTCTGATTTCTTCTTTTCTCAGATTTTCATTCTCGTTCCTTTTCATTTCCTCGTCCTCCTCTGATGGTCACCTCGCGCTCAGATTGTTTCTGTTCTCCGTCTCGCTCTTTTTCTCGCCGTCTCTCTCTCCTTGTTTTCCATCTGTGAATCTCTCTCTGGCCTCTCTCTCCCCTTCAGACCTTTTCAGTCACAAAAAGCCTTCTTTCCTGTCGCTCTCATCGCTCTGCGTCTCCGGCACTTCACTTTCCACTCAGTCTGTTTTCACTTTCTGCCTCCCTCTCTTCTGTCTCCGCTTGTTTTCATGTTGTTTCACACAGATCTGAGTTTTAACAGCACAACCAGCTGAAAACATTTCCAGATGAGTTCTAGTGTGAATGTTGACCTGGTGCCAAAGGATTAAAAGTCATTGATCCTCAGACTGTTAATGAAGTGACTGATGCAGTGAATGACTCCTTAAAGTTCAACTGAAACTGAAACTCATAGTTTTCACTATAAATCCTTCCACGTGGTCTGACTGCACAGTTTTCATCTCTTCGCTGGGAGCCTGACATTAAAGCGATCTGCTTCATTTACATCATCATTTGTTCACTAATTCCCTTTCCACTGCACTTTCATTTTTATTTATACTTTCTTTTTTCAGTATCTTTAAAAAATGCTGAAAATTCTCTTAGATTCCACAAATACGTCCAACAAATGAGCCTTGAAATGTCAGTGTCCTCTCTCATGGGGTACTGATGTGAGGCCAGTTTAGAGTGCAGATTTCTGGACAGGAGGAAATCAGTTCAAAGTGGACTCAAACATGCATGAACATTAAAGTTTGGTCCTTTTAAACTTGTGTTCGCCGCTCATGTTGCTTCCTCTTAACGAACCTCCAGCAGCGATGCTGTTCTGCAGCTGATCTTCTTTTGCTCCACAAAGAGAAACGAATATTCCCCCCCAGGGAACAATAAAGTGTCATATTATTACCGACTCCACATCCTCTGATAGTGGTGACCTGGAAGCAGTGAATTATCCCCCACAGGGAAGCTCTCTCCCCCCCACACACAAAAAAAGAGAACCAAAGAAAAATCCCTGTGGACCTGCTGAGATGTGACTCGGTGCTCCTTCGCCTGCTGCACACCGAGCTGCTGTCTTTTTCTCTCAGCGTGTTCTGCCGTCGTCACCTCGTTCCTCTCAAAGAGCCCGAAGCCGACGTCTCTGCTTCCCCGGCTTGTAAAAGCTCAGTCAGATCACAGGAGAGGCTGTGACATTATTTCTCAGCACCTGACTCCAAGACTCTGAGCCGAGCACCAGGTTCACTCTGGGAAAAGACTGAAGAAACTCAAAGCAGCTTTAAGAAGTGTCTATGATACAGTTATAAGATGAAGCGTTATGGATAATGTCTCATTAAGTGATCATGATGCTGCACAGACACCGAGCAGATCATCAGCTCTGATCAGGTCCTGCAACGTCCAGTAATAGTGGTAAAAGTCTGTCAGGATGATGATCAGCTGTCCACGCTGCTTTCTTTGTGTCCATGCACACATTTTTTACAGACAGACAGTCAAAGAAAACAGGCTGTGTAACAAATACGATGTGGAAAATTTCCATCCCTCCGTTTTCTGGCGGGATCACGCTGGCAGCAGGCTGAGCAGGAGAGTCCAGATGTCCGTCTGCCCGACGACGGACTCCAGCTCCTCCCGGGGGATCCCCAGGCGTCCCCGGCCCAGATTAGATGTGTAATCTCGGCAGCGTGTGGTGGTTCTGCCCCTGAAGGTCTCCCACCAGTTGGACCTCCTTGAGCTCTCCGAGCTCAGACAGCCTAATTTCAGCTGCTCAAATCTGTGATGTCATTTCATTTTCAGTTAATCCGTCACTAGTTTAATCTCTAAAATGTTTTAAAAAGCGCAGATAATAAGATATTCAATTACAATGATGTACAAACCGAGAAAAGAGAAACTAAAACGAGAGAACAAGTTTTCTTAATAGATAATTTTTAGCTGATTGATTTTCTGTCTAACAGGCCTTTATAAAACTCGAGCACCTCTTTACTCTTCAAACATCAGTGGTGTCTTTGTGTCGACTGAACATTTCCTCCAGTTAAAGGATGAAGCCGTGGACATCGGCCGAGATGACTTTGGTGTTTTGGTTGTGTAACCGTTTCAAGTCTTCTTTCGGTTTTTGATGTGTCGTGTAGAGAGACGAGCTGCTGCAGAGCAGGGAGCATCGACCGGCTGACGGACGCAGACACACGAAGAGATTCGATCAGTGTGTTTGTCTCTCGGGGAGGTTCACTCCAGGTGACTGCACCGACTGGCTGCTGCACACCGTTAACCACAGCGCAGACTTTGGTAAACTGCATTTTCTCGTCACATCAGAGGTCTTCGACAGTTTAGAGCCCAGAGGAACAACAGAGGAAGCCTCTTTGTGCTTTTAGTGAAACAGAAAGACGTGTGTGTGTGTGTGTGCAGCTTTGTGTCTCATGTGTCTCAATGAGGTCGAACTCATTGTCAGAGTTAAAGTGAATTTTGACTGTTGGTGAACACCTGACTCTCTTATTCACAGCCACGATGGCATGAAACACTCATGCATCTTTAAACTGCTGAACTGCTGAATCTGAGAGAGAAAATGGGAACCAAAAGATAACGATCAAACATTTTACCTTTTACTCTCTGACAGGTGATAGTTGGGTTATTATTTGATGGTGAATGGAAGAGAGAAAGAAGAGCATACAAAAAGAAGCGTAAAATATTTGATATTACTGATAAAACAGATGTTATGAAAAGTTGATTGGAAGATGACAAAGGGGAAACTGTTTAAAACTTGGATTTCTTGTTGTGAAATACAAAGTCCAATTTTAACAAACTGCTCTGCAGCAGAAAACCCTTTAATAAAGTTAAAGTCGTCCCAGTAAACTGACAGTGAACCAACACACGGCATCTGGAGCTTTTCACTAAAAGAAACTCCACATTTACAGCCCAGTGAGCTCAAACTGCAGGACTCTTACAGTTTATTTAATTATCTGCAGTGTGAGAGTGAGTTATTCATCAAATAACCATTTGAATCTGCTCATATCAGAAAAACTGATCAAAGGAATTCAGCCATCGTTAATTTGAGATTTTCCTGAAATGTCTTCTGAGAAAAAGACCAATTTTAGGCAGCTTTCTCCACATGAGACACATGAAACTCCAACCAGAAGTCCTCCAGGTCTTTAAAGTTCAGGACACATTTTGGGGACGGACTTTTTCAGTAAAATGTTTCTGTTGAAGCTCACACACTTGGACGCTGCTCGCTGAACGTTAAATTTAAAATAAAACACAGATTATGTGTTTTTTTATGCTTATGAGTGTGTAAAAGTACACCAAAGTACAAATACCTCAAATTGTATTTAGTTACCTTCCACCATCCTGTTTGAAAGGATCATCAGACACGTGACAGTTTAGAGATTTGAGACGTGACTTTAGAGAGTGTGAAAAGGTGAAACACCATCTGAAGTCAGAGGACAGAAGACCGAAGAGCTGATGGGGGGTTGTTATGATGTGACGTGGTTTTTGATTAGAAAAAGATCCTGAGTCCTAATTAAAAAGAATAAAAGACGTGACTATTGATTTGGCTGCATTTCATCAGCGAGAGGAACCACAGTGTAAAGGCTCAGTGTGCAGCTCTCTACAGCAAAGACATCTGAAAATAACTGAGAGAAGAAGAATGAGAGAAACACGAGCTCCCGCGAGGGGAACGCAGAGAGGACGATCTGATGAAAGAGAAGCAGTGAAAAGACAGATAGAGAGAAGAAGAGGAGGAGATCACACAAACACACGCAGCATGTAATCTACATACTAACGGTGACTCACGTTAACACACACCTGAGTCACGACACGTCACATTCCTGAACTCTACAATCAGATTTGGCTCAGCTTGGCGTTCGTGTCTCCCCAAAACTTGTTTACTGGATCAGAAACTGAGCCAGATGTCTTCACACTGCACACACACACACACACACACACTCCTCTCCAAACGTGTTTCTAGATCAACAAGATCAAAGTCTTCCTGATACTCCTTCATAAATCTGCAGCGTCCTCGGAAAATAAAAGCCCATCTAAGACGAAATAAGCTCGACTGATTTTTTTATCATCATGAAAAACATTCTGATCTGATGCCGACGTTATTAAGCTGATAAATTATCGGCCCAACGTCACTGATCCAGATTAAAAACTGATCCTTCACATTAAAGAGACTCTGAAGAATTGTTGACCTTTAGCTGACGTCACCAAACTTTTACACCATATTATTTTTTAACGGCTGTTTTTGACATTTTCAATCAATCAGTCTGAAGCATGGACAGAAGAATTTTATTCCGTCTAAAGTCCATCTGAAATCAGACTGCAGTGCTCATGAGAAAGTTTTGCTGTGTAGTTCAAGTTTACATTTTACAGAGCATGCAGTGAATTAACAGAGGATCATTTACTCATCATCTCTTATTGGTTGATGATACTATCAGGTGTATTTTGTGTTTTTAAGAAAGTGAATATATCCACCTCTGCCGCTGTTCTCTTTAGACGATGCTGAAGTTAGCTTCAGATTCACAGTGGCAAAATGATTTTACATCAATTAGAGGCACAAAAAAAACACACACTGAATCAGTGGACAAACAGTCGGTCAGCATGTTCAGTGAATTTCCCCTTAACTTTCCTCTCAACTGCCAAATCTGAAACTAACTTCAGCGTCGTTCTCTTTAGTAAAATGATCTGAATGGTCTCTTGACAGCTCTGGAAACTGAAACCAGCTGACCTGAAGGGTCTTATCTTATGAGCATGTGAAACTTTCTCGTGCTCTCGAGAGTTACTGGTACAGCAGAAACTTTTTTTTTTTTTTTTTTTTTGCATGTCCACTTAGGGGCTCTATAAAATCACTCTCCTTCTGTGTGGATGGAAAACTAACCAGCAGCTAACGTGTAGCTACACACCACACTGAACAACAGTCCACTTCATGTTAAAGTCTGCTTCTGATCAAACTCACCAACATGAACATGTCTCATCCTGCTGCTTGTTTAACGCCTCGTCTGTCTGTGTGTGTTCATAAGTCTGGTTCTGATTTAAATATCTGAAGATGTTCACACTGATCCGGACTGAATGGACTTTACAAGAATCACTTGATCAGGTTTGTGAATATTTACTGACTCAGCTGCTTTACATTCAGGTGCTTTTCCCCTCAGAAATAAAGATGGAGGACACTCAACAGAAAATATATTTCCTAATCGTTCCCCCTCAGAGAGCAGCAGCACCCTGCAGAGCTGAAAGACGGCCTCAGCTGGGCGGGAAGTGGCGCTAATTATTGCCGCCGCTCCACACAAAGTATGTTTGTGGTGATAAAAGTCAATTGTGTTACTTTTTCAAGAGCGCTCGGTCTCCTGGTCTCCTGAGGCGGCGGCGGCGTGACAGCAGACAAGACGGGAGGAAAACCGAACAAAAGAGCTGAGAGCCGAGTGTGAGGAGGCAGGAAAAGAGCCTAAGTGCTGTCTTCTTCTGAGAGTTCACATCCAAACTGAAGCCACAATAATTAAAAAAACTAAACGATGAAGGCAGAAACAAAGCTGACAATTAAAGTAAAAATGTGAGATAGAGTGAAGACATGACAGAGAGAAAAAGGTAAATAAATGAAAGAATAAATAAATGGAAAGTGAAAGAAATGCAGTTGGGTAACAAACAGGGTGAAATGGGAGATTTTGGCCTCTTGTTAAAGAATCTGGTGTCTTTTATAGATTTTTTTATTTGTCAGATCCTCAAAAAGTTGCTCAACGTCATTTTTATCAAACAAACAGAAAGAAGAGTGTAAGAGTTAAGTGTAAGAGGAAGAAGATCTCAGGATGTTCAGAGATTCTTTCACTGCTGGTTTGGATCCTTGTGCAGTATAAATAAAGTTTATTATTCTTATTTCCTGTTACAGTCGCGATCATCAGCCTGTGTTTTCTTGTTTTCTTTGATATAATCACACCTTGAGCTCGTCCTCTCCTGGGTTTGGGCGGCATTGGATCTGATTTTAGCTTCACCTTTGTCTTGTTTTCCACATAGTGAAGATTTATTTTCACTTTGTGTTTTGTCTTTCAGCTCTCAGGGACAGTGTAGGAAGTTTTTTAAGTGTTGTTTTACCTCGTTGTTGTGTAACTGAGCGGCCCGTCAGCACTGAATTTAAAGACGTCTGTATAAAGTTTGTGTTCACTTGTTTTAGGCGATGACCAACAACCCTCCTGTTTCTGCTCACAGAAACACTCACATCATTAAAGCTCTTCTGCTGTGAATCTTTCTCAGATTTTGATAAAGTTAACGAGTGGCTCCAACCTGTCGTATGAGACGTACAGATGCTGTATGAAATCTGCGTGACAGCCTGATAATCGGATCATTTCGACTCATTAATTCTTTCTCTTTGACTCACTAAACTAACGTGACGTCTGTGATGATTCACTGACGAGTGGCTGGGTTTGTCTGTGTTTTTTCATAGATTTTATGAGTCTTTTGGCTTTTGGCACATTATAACACGATAACTTTTCCAGCTCCGTCACTCTGACAGCTGCCTTGTGCAGGTCTCGGTCCAGGTGAGCGTCCTCGGTGACCGGAATGCATCTCGACCGTCACGTCACCTGAACCGACCCCCGTCTGAGTCACAGACCACTCAGCTTCAGGAAGATTTTTCTTTTTGCATCTAAGTTTGTATCATCCCGTCTTTATCTCCCTCACAGCACCGTCCCTCTCTGACATCACTCGTTTTTATTAAATATCTTTATTTTCACATGAAAGGTTGTTATTTTCCTGAAAACACTACGAGCTGGTCAGATTTCATCTTCACATCAAAAACATTAATCTCTCGGTTCGTCCCGATGAGCCTGTCAGCCTTTCATCAGATCTTCATTGTGTATTATGAACCATTGTCCTCGATGCTGGTGCCCTTTTGAGTTCTGTGACCAGCATCTCTGCCTGTCAGCTCGACTTTTTTTTCTGCTTTCTTTCAGTGCGAAGCTGCCAGAAATCTCTTTGTATCAAAAGCACAATTTGTATTTTGTGGCTCTCAACTTGAAGAGCTGTGACAGCGAACCAAAGGCTGAGACTCCGGGGACGTATCGCTGCTGAATGCTAACAAACTCCAGTATGGAAATGACAGACAAATGGAGGACTGTAGCTCTGCAGTAAAAGTCCACAGACTCTGAAACAACCTGCAGTAAAACGTTTATTGGACGACTTGTTCAGCTTCATAAATTTGCCAAGTTGGCTTCAACGAGCTGCGAGCATTAATGAAGCGAGGAGCGCAGATCCTCTTTAATCACAGCTGATTGTTTGTTCTGGCTTCTTTATTTTACTGCTGTTCTGCTGTTACTCTGCAGATAAATCCTCTCAAATGTTTTCTAGTGTTGACTTCTGTCATGTCACAGATCAGACAAAAACACTTGACAAAAATCTGATGGCCTGTTTTTGATCCAGATCCCAAATCTTCTGCAGAGCTGAGAGATGCAGCTTCAGGAAACAGAGAAGAAATCAGAAACAGTTCAGCTCTCGATCAGCTGGAAATGAACTCATATCTGTTGACTGTCTAAAAAGTGAAGCAGACAAAAAAAAACAAACTGATGTTTGCACTTCTCAAATCTTGAGTAAAAGTACTCAGTACTGCACTTCATTTTAATGCTCTCCTTTCCACACGATAACACACTTTGCATTTCTGTTAGCCAGATGATAAACCTGATTACAACTTGTCTTCATTTTTCTGGACTAAAACAAATCAGGTGTCTTTTCATCGACCTAGAGGAAAGTGGTGATGCTGCTGAAGTTATCTGACAAATAACCTCCAAGGTTTAACCAGCTAACATCTGTCCGTTCGGCCTTCATCATCTGCATTCACGCCTGCTGGTCTCCGTCATGTTTTACGAATGTTTAAAGACACTTCAAAGAGTAAAATGTCACCTCACTTGTTTTTACTGACTTCAGGAACTTGCCTCGAGTCGAGTGGCATTACAGGAGCTGACGTTAAGTTGTGGCAGCAGCTGTTTGTTGTTTGAGTGTGGAGACGGAGCAATCCAACAACGTCTACTAAATAATGATCTCCTACTCACTGAGAGAAGGGCAACATTTTCATAGATGGAGGACAGACTGTGTGTGACTTTAATGAACAAAGTTATTTAAAGCATTCAAACATACAGTCATTAAATCTTCTGTAATTTAGGAAAACCTTCATTCAGCTGCAGTGAGTCAGTGTCTCACAGGTTTAACTTTAAAGTCTCAATTCATCATTTTAAAAGGAGCAATCTCAAAAACTGATCATCATTCATTTAACCACATTAAACACAAAGTTAATAAAATGAGCCAGAACTGAATCGATTCATGAGCCCAGAAAATCGAGTTAGCAGTGAAAGTCCTTCTTCAGCACAAACTGCTGGAGTGCTGCTCTCCTCCTCTGAAACTGTGAGGAAAACAAGTTTTTACAGGTTTTTACTGAGTTCTGGGATTTGATTCCATTTGTGCTTTGCTCAGTTTTTATTTTAAAGCATTTTATAACCAGAGGAGACACCTGAACCACGATGGCGACATGACCGAGCTGCATCCAGTGAACATGAGAGCTTACAAGTTCAGCTCACATCAGAACGTATGAAAATCACCAAAAACCTGTTTCTCTCACAAGGCCTCTGATTTTTTTGTAATTTAATTATCAACACTCTGCCTCATTTCTTTTTCTTTTTCATTTCTTTTTTTCTCCGTCTGAAGTTAAAGCGAGTGCATGGAAAAGTTTACTGCCCACTCTCTAAGTGTTAATGTAATTGCACAAATAGCAGCTCTGATGACTGTAATCAGTACACTGAGTTGTGGCAGCAGCCACAACAAAGACATGGTGACAACACAGAGAGCTCCTGTGATTAATGTTTTCCACCCACACTGACCGCTTAATGTACACATTCAGCAGGAAAACAAAACCCCTCCAGCTTCCTCCTCGGCTGGTTGAAACAGGATGCACTTTATCAATTACTGAGAAATGTTATGCAAATCAAGTGTGAGCTGAAATCTGTAATGTTTTGGTTGAAACACAAATTTTATGTTGTGTTGTTAGCTACAGAAGCCAAGACTGGCCACGCATGCAGTTATTTTTTATGCTATAATCGCACACTTTGTTATCTCACAATAACCTTTAATTAATAACCTTTTATCAGTAGAAATCAGAGTGTGTTTTCCTCTTGTTCCTTGTGATGTTTCTGTTTATGTCCAGTTAGTTTCCATCAGCAGGTGTCTGTAGGCTCTGTGGAGATGCTGTGGGGGTCATTATGTACAGTGGGACGGCAAACAGGATGAGCTTAATAATGTCTTCATTATTTCTATATAATATATATAACGGCTTTATTTGAGCAGCTGCTGGCTGAAGCAGAGAGATGGGTCAACCTCTCATCTTTGGAGACTATAAAACCAGATTGTCTGCTCCAATGAAGAAACTGCAGCAAAGCAAACTCCACATTTAGGCCTTAATTATTGATCAGTTATGGATCCTCCCTGACAGTCATCACAGTGATCTTGAAGGTTGAAATCAGCTAAAATCAGCTGTGCTCAAATGAAACCACACACTCATTTTGGAGTTCAACACAATTATCCAGTTATCACCAGAAAATCAGCTTTGTTAGCTTGAGATAACAATATAATTACCATGGGATCCTGAGATAATGCCATTAAAAAACCAAAATGCAAGCATAACCGTTCTCCACTTCTGTAGTTAGCTGCTCAGATTAGCACATTTATTGTTGTTGTCTCTGCTGATAAAGAAAAAAGAATAAGATTTTATACAGCTGGATGTTTATTATACACCACTAAAAGGTCACCTCCTGATGCTCTGTAATGTTTTTGGTAGTTTGAGCATTATTTAAGTTTCTCTGGCTGTCGCAGAGTGAGACAGTATGCAGATGACACTGTCCTCGCCAGTGAAACAACAGAATCCACCTTTAACAGGTAAAATCCATCATCTTTCAGCTGTGCGTATGATGGCTGACCTGATTCGAGTGACTATAATCAATATTATTTATGATACACTCATAAAATGACAAACGGGGAACAGATAAACATATATTAGAGTAATTTTGGATAGATTTATGAATTTCTGCTTTAAGGTGCGAGCCGTCTCTTTCAGAGTTACTGTTAACTCCTTCCTGTTTATCTGCTGAGAAGCTGAGGAAGGACGAGATGAGATGAGATGAGATGAGGAGTGAACAAAGTTAAATATTCACACTGATTCTTGGTGAAGCTCCGGTTGTTGAACATTTCTCTCGTGTCTCCACACCTTTGTTTCTGACAGCACAGTCTGCTCCTTTCATTACATTACAGAGTCTTGATAAAAGGCTGAGTCATTTTTCTGTCAAGCAGCTGTCTCATATAATGACATCAGTTTCCTCTGGCTTTGTTGGAGTGGAGAGACAAAGAAGATGATAGATGATTTCAGAGGAAGGATG
This sequence comes from Scortum barcoo, assembly GCA_023238725.1. NCBI lineage: Eukaryota > Metazoa > Chordata > Actinopteri > Centrarchiformes > Terapontidae > Scortum > Scortum barcoo. The sequence goes on from CM041550.1 coordinate 1,659,825, forward strand.
CTTCAGCAGGTATTTTCATTAATGATATCTCTTTTACAGAGCAGGAACACTTCGAGCTTAAGTGTCTCGGTCGATGGCTCCACAATAGATGCTGCAGGAAGAGCATATAAAAACTAAAACATCCAAACGTCCTGAGACTAACTGAACATGGAGCAGATCAGCAGATATTTCCTGTTAGCAGAGACCAAAGCAGCTAAAAAACAGTGAATATTAGGTTGAATCGTGGTGTTGCTGCTGCACATGTTCAAAGACCTCGTGAACAAACTGGCTAATGCAGCTCCTGCAGTGTTTTCAGGCTTTCAAGCAGAATGAGATCCAGTATTAAAAGGACAAAAAGCAAATTGCAGCTCCACACAGTCTCTCAGTCTAATCCTGCTGTTTGACAAAGACCAGTCTGTTGTGCAAGTCACAATACAGGAAGCTTTTCTTTCTTTCACTACAGAACAAACTAGGTAAATGTGTGTTTTTCTGTCTTTGTTCTCTCCTCTGTCAGATGAAGAATTCATTTCCAGCCTGAAACATGACAGGCTTCGATATCGCCCGTGGAAACACCATTCACTTCAGTCCTGCTCTCACCACGTCACCCCGCTGTGTGACAAACAGCGCCGTGAGTCACTGCAGCGTTCACAAGTGTGTGTGTGTGTGTGTGTGTGTTAGCGTGCAGGCCTGTGAAACGACCTGTCAGACGTGAAGACATGCAGCGATGTCATGGAGATAAACAGCCGGTCTGTGAACTCGAGCTGATGATCAACACGTGTTATATTTTTATTAAAAATCTTTATTTCACACTTTGGGAAATGCTGGACTACAGTGGGGGTAAGTAACTAAGTACATTTACTCAAGTACATTTATCCTGTACAGTTGTATTTTCTACTTTACAGCAGTCTGCTCAGCTCACAGTGTCTGACTCATTCAAGTCTTTATAAACTTTTAGTTTCTTTTGCCAGTACAGTTGAGTCAGGACTGTATGGGATCTATTCTCATTATTCTGTTAAGTTCACACTTTAGTACCTGCAATTCACTTTAAAATACAACCTGAATGCTCTGAAATACACTGCTCAAAAAAATAAAGGGAACACTAAAATAACACATTCCTAGATCTGAATGAATGAAATATTCTTATTAAATACTTTGTTCTTTACATAGTTGAAATGTGCTGACAACAAAATCACAAAAATTATCAATGGAAATCAAATTTATTAACCCATGGAGGTCTGGATTTGGAGTCACACTCAAAATTAAAGTGGAAAAACACACACTACAGGCTGATCCAACTTTGATGTAATGTCCTTAAAACAAGTCAAAATGAGGCTCAGTAGTGTGTGTGGCCTCCACGTGCCTGTATGACCTCCCTACAACGCCTGGGCATGCTCCTGATGAGGTGGCGGATGGTCTCCTGAGGGATCTCCTCCCAGACCTGGACTAAAGCATCCATCCGCCAACTCCTGGACAGTCTGTGGTGCAACGTGGCGTTGGTGGATGGAGTGAGACATGATGTCCCAGATGTGCTCAATTGGATTCAGGTCTGGGGAACGGGCATGGGCCAGTCCATAGCATCAATGCCTTCGTCTTGCAGGAACTGCTGACACACTCCAGCCACATGAGGTCTAGCATTGTCTTGCATTAGGAGGAACCCAGGGCCAACCGCACCAGCATATGGTCTCACAAGGGGTCTGAGGATCTCATCTCGGTACCTAATGGCAGTCAGGGCTACCTCTGGCGAGCACATGGAGGGCTGTGCGGCCCCCCAAAGAAATGCCACCCCACACCATTACTGACCCACTGCCAAACCGGTCATGCTGGAGGATGTTGCAGGCAGCAGAACGTTCTCCACGGCGTCTCCAGACTCTGTCACGTCTGTCACATGTGCTCAGTGTGAACCTGCTTTCATCTGTGAAGAGCACAGGGCGCCAGTGGCGAATTTGCCAATCTTGGTGTTCTCTGGCAAATGCCAAACGTCCTGCACGGTGTTGGGCTGTAAGCACAACCCCCACCTGTGGACGTCGGGCCCTCATACCACCCTCATGGAGTCTGTTTCTGACCGTTTGAGCAGACACATGCACATTTGTGGCCTGCTGGAGGTCATTTTGCAGGGCTCTGGCAGTGCTCCTCCTGTTCCTCCTTGCACAAAGGCGGAGGTAGCGGTCCTGCTGCTGGGTTGTTGCCCTCCTACGGCCTCCTCCACGTCTCCTGATGTACTGGCCTGTCTCCCTGGTAGCCTGTAGCGCCTCCATGCTCTGGACACTACGCTGACAGACACAGCAAACCTTCTTGCCACAGCTCGCTCGCATTGATGTGCCATCCTGGATGAGCTGCACTACCTGAGCCACTTGTGTGGGTTGTAGACTCCGTCTCATGCTACCACTAGAGTGAAAGCACCGCCAGCATTCAAAAGTGACCAAAACATCAGCCAGAAAGCATAGGAACTGAGAAGTGGTCTGTGGTCACCACCTGCAGAACCACTCCTTTATTGGGGGTGTCTTCTTGCTAATTGCCTATAATTTCCACCTGTTGTCTATTCCATTTGCACAACAGCATGTGAAATTGATTGTCAATCAGTGTTGCTTCCTAAGTGGACAGTTTGATTTCACAGAAGTATGATTGACTTGGAGTTACATTGTGTTGTTTAAGTGTTCCCTTTATTTTTTTGAGCAGTGTAATACTCAAGGAGAGAACCTCTAAATCTGTAACTAATGCACATATTCTCTTATATTCATGTGTTCAATTTATTATGTATGATTCATTAATTTTCTTATTTTTGTAGTTATAATTATTTTTTGATTATTTCTTTTCAGTGGGGTGCTTTGATTTTGTTTTTCTTTTGTCTTAAAGCAGTTCCTTACTTCGCTTTTCTTATTTTTTTCTCTCTTTTAGTTAAATTGCACTTAAAGCTCACAAAGTTTCTTGGTGTGTGAACTGTGCAATAAAAACAACTTTACCATCAACAAAACCCAGCCAACTAGCTAACTAGCTTTCAACCTAATGAGAACCAACACCAGCAGGACGCTGCCCTTTACGACGCTCAGTGCTCCTCGTTCACCTTCCTGTGTGTGTCAGTGTGTGTTTGTCTGTTTGAGTGTGGAGCAGCAGGGAACTTTGTCATAACGGCCGACTGCATTGTCTTTTCTGTAGAACTGTTCAGAGCAAAACAGAAAGGATGCAAACAGACGTTTAATTAGCCGGGAGAGAATCTGCTTTGCACATGAAAAGGTTTGGCGGTGAACACACATCGAGATGAGATACACACACACACAAAAACAAAGGTAAATAAAAATGGGCACCCACACCGAAGAGATAATTCACCTTCAAACCGAACACGCTGAGTGATCCTCGTCTTTCATTCAGCTCAAAGTGCAGCTCTGCAGATGTTTCATGTTCGTCACATTTCACACACAGAGCTGCTCGCTGAGACCCGACACAGTTCATCCCGTCCAGGTCTTCTTCCTCTTCTGTCCTCTTCTGACACAAAGCCAGGTTTAAAGTCTGTCTATCCATTTCCTCGGTTCTCGGTGGCGGCAGGATAAGCTGCTCCCTCTGCGGGATGCTGACGGGACGCTGAGTCCAGATGGGAGCTTTAATCCCTGCAGCCTGTTCTGGTCCTGCCCCGCGGCCTCTGTCTGGTTCAGCGGGTTTGGCATCTGATTCTGACTCAACTTTTTTCAGGAATCGATAAATAGTTTAATCTATTAAATGTCAGACAATAGAGAGAAATGTCCATCGCAGTTTCAGAGAGTCTGAGCTCTTTAAACGTCTCATTTTGTCAGATTCATCAGTCTTAAGACATTCACAATAAAACACAACTGAGAAGCTAATCAAAGACTTAAAGAGGGAATTTTTTGTCCTTTTTGATTAAAAAATGACTAAAACAACTGATCAGTCAATAATATTATAATATTTGCTCTTTATTTTCGCGTTTTTCAGCTTTAGTTATAAATTCCTTTGAATAAACTGGATTAAAACAGTCACGTACGTCTGCAGCACCCCCTGATCCAACTCTGTTCAAAGGTCAAAGGTCACCTATGACCAAACGACGTGTTATTGGTTAACGGTGTAAAACTGGCATATCAAAGTTCACAAAGGATGAACCTTTAATCTGCTTACTGTTTCCTGGTTACTGTCTTTAGTTTTTTATCCTTGCTCTGTGTGAGCAGCATCGTTTAGTACTGATATTTCACTTTAACATAACTCTTGTTATATTTGACTTCTGACTCACTTCATGGTCCTTCAAAGTTTGAAACAAATATAAAGATCCACAACATTTTTCTTCATATTTGGTGTGAAACAAAGTCCACATCACCAATAATAGAAGAGGGTCAAACTGAACTTCGACAGCGTTTTTAGAGAAAATAAGTGACGGGCAAAGAGGAAGTGAGAATAAAAGCATAATTGGATTCACAACTTTACAAACAGGATGAACTCTGCAAAAGATGTTGAATGTATTTTTCCTGAAATATCCACCACATGCAAAGACACAGTTTAATCATCATAAAGTGTGTGAGCTCTGGAGGAGCACAGTCAGTCTGTTTGTTTGTTTGTTTGTTTGTTTGTCTGTAGTTTGTTTGTTAAAAAGTAAAACAGACAGAAGCTCTTCCTCTCAGACAGACGTGTGCAGACGCTGAATTAAAAGAGTACGACTGAGACAAGGACTGTTTGCTGCATGTTTCAGACGTAATAAGTCGCTGGTTTCAGTTTTGTAAAGAGGCTCTTTGTCGCCTCTGTAAACAAAATCTGAGCTCGTATATTCAAAAAGCTCCAACACATCTAATGCAGCATTATGAGGCCGGTAATAAACAGCCCCACAGTATATAAAGAAGATTATATAAGCACTGAACACAATGATTTAACATACCTTTAATGTGTTCAAGGCTCTGCACTAATTAAGTCATTAATGAGGACAAAATAATGAGGAAACAAAACAACATGACCTCAGCTTTGATGTAAACATGCAAAATAACCCCAACTGACTTAATCATCAACAATAAAACATAATGTGTGTTCATTTCTGCACAAAGAAAAGAAAAGGAAGAAGGTGTGGAGGCCGTCGTTAAGTCGCTGAAACACATGATGTCATCGTTTAGCAGCAGCTTGGCAGGATTTTCTCATAACGAGAGGAATAACAGCAGCGGTGATTATAATAATAAAGTAGACATTTATTGGAACAGAGGAGAAGTGAAGCCAGGAGGAGCTGAGGGGCAGTTTGAGCTCCAGCAGAAACAAAATAGGAACCATCAGAGAGCCGGAGGCAGCAGAGACCGATAAACCGAAATATAAATGTTACGCAGATTAAACTGATGTAAAATGGCAAAGAAGAAGTTTGGCAGCAGGAAGGAGGCTCGAATTCAACGCTGAGATAACAAAGTTCACTGAGCCGCTCTGACCAGAGGGGAGGAAAAAACAAGGAAACGTAAATGTGTCACACACACACACACACACACTGGGCAGCCATGCAGTTATAATACACGTGATTTTCAACACGTTAAATACACATAAACAACATGTCAGTAACGTGTGGTCTCAAACATCAGTTTCACCTGAGTCTGACCCACCTGTCCTCTTTGAACAGGTGAGTGTCGTCAGTTCTGATTGGCTGCTGAGCACTCGGGTTAAACCACTTGTGTAAGCTGAGGGGTGACCTGCCACTGCTGCTGAGGATCCTTTTATGACTTTGTCCTTTTTATGTAGCCTGTGAAATATTTTCCCCACTACTGACTTTTCTTGGTAAATAAACACATTAGTGGAAGTTTGAGCTTCAACATCAATCATCACACTTTAGTTTTCCTTCATTAAACACATTAACAATTGTCTGTGGGAAACAACATCAACTTTTTCAAGGCATTTTAAGTCAGTATAGGGCTCTGGGGGCAGCAGAGGGCACATTATCAATAGTAACGATGCTTGTTAAAATCTGCACAGACCTCTGTTGGTTTAGAGATTAGGCATCATGAGACACCCGAGTGCTCAGCAGCCAATCAGAGCTGATGACACTCACCTGTTCAAAGTGGACAGGTGGGTCAGAATGAGGTGAAACTGATGTTTAGACATGTTGTTAATGTGTTGTGCACGTGTAGAAAATCAGACGTATTTGGACTATTTGCCATTCTCACACACACGATTAAAACATCTTCATACATGTAGTATCCCTGCACACACACACACACACACACACACACACATTTTCAGAGCCTCTCACTGTTTAGATGGTTATCTGTATCTGATGAGTTTCGGGCGTCCTCGGTGGATTTGGATAGAAAAGTGAGTTTTGTCCGCTGAGACTGAGGCGAATGTGCTCGATCTAAATTACAGCGTGTCATCATGAGCTCTAATTATTCAGCATTAATTATATGCTGCTCTCAGGTCGGAGCAGAAAAGTTTGCATGAGTGAACGTTCATCGACAGCCTGTGATGAGAAAGTTTGTCATCTCATGTTACTACAGCACACAGTACGGTTCAGATTAAAGGCACAGTTCACCACTTTTCTGTTTTCAGGAACTTTATTAAAGTGCTTTGAATACCACAAACTAAATCCAATCCAAAATGGAGACAGCCTGAAGCCTTCACAGAGAGGACAGACCTTCGGAGACGCTGCAGTCACTTTCTGTAATTTGTGGAGTTTTCTTTTGATGGAGCTATGCTAGCAGTTTCTCTCTGCTTCTAGTCTTTATGCTAAGCTAAGCTAAACACAGTATGGACAGACAGCGATGATGCAAAGATTTTTTCTAACACCGGTGGTTTTAAACACTCTTCCTCTTCTCATAATCTTCTTTACGACATGTTTCTGCTTTGGTTTATTTATTTGTTAAAAAATAAGAGAGACAAAAGCTCTTTTCTGAGACAGAGACGTGTGCACTTACTGAATTTAAAAAGAAAGAAATATCTGATTAATAACTACCTGATCTTTTCAGTGAAATTACTGATAATTTCAGCTTTTTCAATAACATAAATGTCTGAAAAGTTTAAGGGTGAAATGTCTCTGTGGTTGAACATCTGGGCCCCAAGACAAAGACTGAACCACTGATTGAATCTTTAACATAATATTGTATTTTATCAGTTAATTCTGTGTTTTAATGACAAATATTAAAATGCAGAGGGGTAAATGAGTATTCAGCAAGTTCTTCCAACATATTAAAATAGAGCCTATTTAACAACATGTTAGTGGTTTTATTTGCTTTTCAGTGACTTCACAGCCTTTTCTCATCTCTTCTATCTCTGCTGTTTATCTGCTAACCCCCCCCCCAACTCTTATTTTGCCATTTTGCGCTCTCATGTCGACCTTTAGCCCCGCTTTCTCACATCTGGCCAGCAGAGCCTGATAATGGCTCTGCCCTTTTGTTTGCATCTGTTTCATCCAGCTCTGTCTGGCCATGCAAGAGGAGGAAGAGGAGGAGAAAATAGAGGAGGAAGGCTGGTGATTTGAACGCCTGCCTGCCTGCTGCGTCTCTGTTTTTGTTCGAACTGCTTTGTGTTTCGCTCTGCAGCTCAGAGACACACAAAAAGAAAAATCTCCTCCATCTCATCCAGTCGAGCACAAATGGATGAGCACAACACACTATTTTCCACTCGGGACTCTCTCTCTCGCTCACGTTCATCCCTTCCTCCTTCATCCCTTCTTCTATCAAGAGAGGAATTAGAGGTTATTTTTGCTCTGGGCGGTCAACTGCCTCATCGAGGCGACTGTCGAGGCAGCGTCTGAGGAGTTTTTCACTGTTGTGTAAGACTTGTTTCACCTGCCCTACTTCTCTGAGTAAAGCTCAGATTATTAAAGCCTAAACTGTCAGAGGGCCTTATCGCTGAGGGAAACAGAAACAGAGTTTTTTCAGCCATGTTGGATTCATATCTGTTTAACCTTTTCTGCCTCTGTGGTTTGTTTGATGACATTTGGTCTCTACTGTTGATTCACCTGTTCCACAATCGTCTCATCATTTTATCTCTAACTGACCTGCTGCTGAAGGTGCAGAGGTGGATAAAATACTCAAATCCTTTACTGAAGCAAAAGTACAAATGCATTTTCAACTAGTTTGTATTTTGGGACTGCAGCTAATGATTCTTTTCATTCTGGATCAATCTGCTGATTCTTTTCTCCATTGATCCATTGATTGATTGTTTGCTTTGTAAAAAGAGTGAAAATAGTGAGAAATGCCATCACAATGACCCAGAGCCCAAAGTGACACCTTCACAATAAACAAACTTCAACATTATTATTATTCACACACATTACAATCATTCACATTATTCACACACATTACAATCATTCACATTATTCACACACATTACAATCATTCATATTATTCACACACATTACAATCATTCACATTCACGTTATTCAGAGGAGAAGGAGAAGAGGTGATTCATTTCAATTTTCAATCAACTAATCGACTGATGTTTCAGCCGTATTCATACAAACTGTTGGATCTTAATCTTAAGCTCTCAGGTAAGTGTTGAGAAGTAAGTTCATTATTTCTCTCTGAGTTGTAGTGGAGGAGAAGTTGAAGGTGGCATGAAAAGAAAATACTCAAGTAAAGTACCTATATAGTATCTCACAGTTGTATTTAAGTACAGAATTTGAGTAAATGTGCTGAGTTAGTTTCAGTCCAAACCGTCCACAGTCAGATGAGTTCAGCTTTACTGAGTCGACCCAACATCACAAGTTACTTTGTTAGAGGTGCGTTGGCCCTGAAAACCAGAACAATACTGTCTGCTGCATCTCTGGGGTTTTAATTATCATTAACTATGAAATACAAGGAAAAACTACTGCAGACTCAGTGTGGAGGACACTTCAACATCCAGAATAAAGAAACTAAACTAATAAAGAAACAGAAAATATTTGATCAGGACAAATGAACGAGTGAAAAAATAAAAATGTTTTAGTAATGTTTTTGTAATTTGTTTTAGGGGGTACATCACAGTAAAGTAACATAAAAGAAATAAAGAAGAATTATGTTTGCTGTTGATATTCAACATTTTCAGAAACACCTGCTGATACCAGCAAGAGGCCAAAATGTCGAGAAGATACAACAAACAAGAAATTTTAAATCTGATCAGATTTCCAACGAATACTCATTCATTCACACTCCTTAGAGGATGAACTCTTTCTAACATGAATATCACAACTCTCCTGGAAACTTAACATCCAAAAATGTTCCCATATAATACTGAACAGATTTCTGCCCATCAGAGGATAAACGGCTGTGTTTTTAATGATCTGCTCTGACAGGATGTGTCACTGTTATTTCAGGTGAAAGCACAAAGAGCTCTGCTGTAATAACTTCTGATTCATTTTTATCGATTCCTTGATGAGACAGTTTACTGCTTGAATCTTTAATTCACTTTATCACTTTAAAAAAGAAGTAAAACACCAAACTTAGCAAAACCATTAAACCACAGAAGTGGTATAAAGTCAGGAGGAGAGAGAAACTACAGCAGAGATGTATTATTGTGTAGATTGGCAGCTGAATTATATCATTGACTTCCTCTTTGCTCACCATATAAAGCTCACTGCCTGTGAGGCAGTTTAGCAGCAGAAGCTGGATATTCATCTGGACTTTGTGCAGTAAAGTTTCAATCAATCAATCAATATGTTTATATGTCTCCAGTGGGGCGGTTGGTTATGTAGCAGAGCGATGCATAAATTCAGCAGAGATAAAACTCAGGACAGATAAAATATAAATACACTGTTGTTTTCAGTCGTCTCCTAACAGACTCTTCTAACATTACGTGGATTTGTCATCATGTCACATGTGTCATATTGATGGTGCAGATAAAGTTTTGTGGACGCCTGAACTCGTGTGTGCTTGTTGAACACGTCACTCACAGGCCGTGCTCATTAACATGTTGCTCTGAAGGCCTCAGGTCTCCTGGTTTCAGTCTGGCTGCAGGGATTTGTTCCCTTTCAGACCCAACACTGGCTCCCTGTTGCAGCTCTCAGTCAGTTTAAGGCTCTGATGGCCGACAGCTCGGTGAAAGGAAACACTCCTGACTCCATGTTCAGACTCTGATTCGAGGCCGTCGTGTCCCTTTGAGCTCATCTGTTTTGGCCCTGCAGTGTTCAAATGTACTATTTCTGTTTGTGCACATTTTTAATATGAGCTGAATATTTGTCAAGATTTTCTGGAGGTAACAGATGGTGTGAATTTAGATTTCCTGCAGGATTTAAAGATATTTTTCAGGAACTAAAGTGTTGAATTTTAAAGTGTGTGTTGTGTGTTTGGTGGTTTGAAGTTTTGTATCAGATTACTGGTTTTATTGTCTCCTTAGAAATCTTTCTGAATGGAGGAGAGCAATTGTTTAACCCACTGAAAGGGATTATTAGACTCATCATAGTTAGCACGAGCAGCAAACACAGAGAAGACCAACCACATCGGCAGATAATCCACCGATGTTTGACTGACAGGTGACAATGAGCTCCTAAAAACAGATTTCCTGTGTTTGCCTTCTTGTGAGATTATTTCTCTCTGAATAACTTGACAAGCGCTGGATTTAAATCCAGCACTTGTGTTAAAACTGAGGAGATGTGGATTTGCTTTGAGAGTGAATCACAGAAGAAGCTGAAGAAGAAACTGAGCCTAATCTTTTAAGTAAATCTCATCCTGCACAGCTGCCCGTCTGCAGAAAGAGGACAAAACCCGAGGGCTTTAAAACAGAAGGGTTTGTTTCTTTCTGTCATACACCCTCTGAGAGGAAGAATAACAACAAGGGAGGAGAAAGGAAAAGAAGGCCGACATGATGGATAGATGGTGGGCTTCAAAGTATAAAAGCAGGAAAGAGAATTAACTGGCTGCAGACATGAAAAGCTCAGAGAGACGGAGAGGAGGGAGAAAAATCAGAAAAATCAATATGACATTAAGTTATTTCTGCCTCTAAAGAGGAGAGCTGGGCCCGGAGCAGGAGCACTGGTCAGAGCTGTCAAACCGGGCGACTGGGCAAGTTTCCACCCAGCTCAGGCTGGAAAACTGTGTTCCCAAAGGTCCTCTGTTTCTCACCGTTGCCTCGAGTGACCAAAGGACCAAAGGCTGAGAGAGGCTCGAGGGCGAGAGGCATTGATTACCAAGCAACTGAATTACAAAGGGCCTGTCCTAAGTGGGGAGCTGAGGAAGGAGCTGAGTTTAGTTCATGCTTAAAGCAAACTGTGTGCAGAGGTTTGCAAACAGAAACACGTCTGTCGAGGTCGCTAATAGCACTTCAGGCGTTTGTTTTCCTCTGCAGACGACATCTCAACATATCAATCAGAGCAGGCAGACTGTAAAAATGACATTAGACTGAAGGTCGGTGAAGAAACAGACGTACACGGTCACTCTGTACTCTGTACAGTTACACATGAAGAGTATGAATGTGTATGAGTGTGCTTCTTCAAAAGGAATCTGAGGGCACTAGATCCAAGATTCAAAGACCATGCATGCAAAAAGAAAAATAGATAAAAAAAACTAATAAATAAACAAAAGACCTAAAATACCACTATATAATAATAAAACTAAACTAAATTAAATATCTAACTAAAGATAATATACAACACTGTTGTATTTAAAAGGTGCAAAGCAATAAAAAGTGCACTAAGAATAATTAAGAGGGTGGTAATCATTTTTAAAGGATTAAGTTGATCAGCACATCTAGATTATTGCTGGAGAAATGGAATAGTTGAGATATTTACGTCTGGACCAAAGTGGAGGACTGACTGACTGACAGTCACGCCGCTGCGGCAGCTATAAGAAGACGAAACGCTCTGCCGTTAAACAAACATCGACTCCCTGCAGCGACACTGACTGATAAATGAGATGCTGCTGGGACGTGGAAAAACTATCTGTCGTGTTTCTCATTTGTGTTTCTCAAATAAGCGAACGTTACAACATCACGTGTTGTTTCATGGTGCTGAAGGGACAGCTCCTTTACAGCGTTTAAATCAGCTGCTCTCGTCTCGTCTGTCAAAACAAAAATCAAAAATCTCGTTGGTACAAAATTCCTTTTTTCTGTTTCCTTTGGCCATCGTTTCCCTGTTAATTTAGCTTCAGATAAACTTTGGAGTGTCCAACATTCAGAATCATTACAGAAACAAAAACCTGTTTAAATCTTCACATGTTGTTTTAAGACAGACAGTTTTCTGACCGCTCACTCTGTGTTAACACTCCTCACATTTTGGAGGAATTTCAGTAACTTTGAGTCCTGCTGACCTTCCAGCACAAAGAATAAACACTTTCACCACCATCATTTCTATTTGTGAGTTCCCTGTTCACAGTTCAAGTTTGCCAATTAGTTAAGTTTCTTTCTGAAGGATTCTGCCAGTTACTTTCTAAACTTTTCACATTGCAGTAAATTTAACTCGACCGAGGGAGATTATTTCTGCACAAGCTGCTCTGCCACTGATAAATGTTGACATTTGCCAATAACAAATGTGATAAACGGAAAAAATCAGCTTAAATTTAAATCTGCTGTATGCTGAGCACCGTCACAGTCTGACAAAGTGCAGTTTGCCTTCACCTCAAAATGAACAATCATGTTTCAAAGTGCACTCGCTTTCTTTGGGGAAAATAAATGTAGCCCTTGAATTTCTCCAAAGAAATCTCAAACTATGCAGGAACCATCTGTTAAAAGGAGCCGAGGACAATCATTTTTTATCTTTAAGATGGTAGATATTTCATCGAAACCGGGAACTGTACATCTTTAACTATCATGGGTGTTCAAATTCTAGTCAAGTGAAACTCAAGTTATTCAAGCTCTTTAAAGCGGTGAAAGGAGCGTCAGGAGGATTGTGTAAGGTGAGAAAACACATCTGTCTGTCAGGTTTATTTTGACAGCTGTTCCCCGGGGAATCCACAACAAAGCACGGCAGGGACGAGGAGAAGCAAACCAAAACTACAGCAGAGGGCGTATTTGCCTTCTGTATTTTCATGTATAATAGAGGGGAAACAAGCTCTTTGTCCACTGTGTGCACACAGACACAATGCTGAGGTGATCTCAAGACACCTGAAATGTTTTAGCCAAACAGATTCATAGAACAGAACTGGACCTTAAAATCTTCAGCGGGCCGTCTGCCAAAGAGGCCAACGAGACAAACACATCAGCCAAAACGAATCCGAGTCGGCCGGAGAGCTGAAATGTATTTTAACGCTCGATATGCCCCCTGATATCAGACTGTGACTGTACTTTCCTCTCTGGGTGAAATAAAACTGAGTCACAGGAGAACAAACCTGAAAACACTTGTAAAGTGTTTCAAGGTGAGACTCATGGAGTGAAGACAAACTGTGGCAGAACAGATGATTTCTGGGGTCGTTACAGAAGAAAAATCTTTTTAATGTTTTCATTTTTATATTAACCTCTGGCAAAAACAGGAGTTAGCAGCCATATGAACAGATCTGTGTGCAACAACATGCCAACATTTCACTATGGTTTGATCACATGTAAAAGATAAACTTTGTGGTGATCGCTCGATTGATGTTTATAAAGGACACTACCTTAGCTTAGCTTTAGCTGATCAGTGTTAAACAAAGTCCAGCTGAGGATGATGGGAGTGTCTGTAGTTCTGCAGGTGTTTAGTCATAAACCAAACTGTTGGACTCATCAACATGTTGACCTGATGATGGCGCCAGATCAAAGGTCAGAGGATCAATAAAGTTAATAATTGCAATACATCTGAGAACCATGAAGGTTTGAACCAAAGTTTGTCCCAATCTGAATAAAACAGGTTGAGATATTTCACAGGGTAAAAAACAACTTTGACCTGCTGATGGCGCCACAGAGGTCAGAGGTCAGAGGACCAGCAGACTCATTAGGACTCTACACATGAATATCTGTCCAAAATTTCGTTACGATCCATCCAATAATGGTCAATGGTATTTTTTAATAGTTAATGATATTTCAGTCTGGACTACAGTGTTGGACCGACTGACCAGCATTTCCATCCCTGAAGCTCCCAGCATGGCTGTAAAATCCAAAAGGTAAACAGAACATTTTATTTTTAGGCCCTCAAGAAAAAAGTGCCAAATTACAATTAACTACAGTTTCCAAAGGGCTCGTTGTCGTCTTGTTTTGTGACAGGCTGAACATCCAGCTGGTGGGACATTTCCTTTGCGAGTCCGTCAGCAGGTACTGGACATGCCTCCTGTTGTTTCTACGACACTACAGGGAGCAGTGCAGCGCTCCACGTACGTTTTTATAAATGTTAACTCCTACTGCTCAGTCCTGAGAGCACTTAAATCATACTGAGATTTAATTCAAAGAGCACAACAGCACATCGTTTCCATGGGAAAAGGAAAAAACTGAAATGTCCTGTGGTTTATTTTTGTAAAGAAAGTTACCTTGAGCTCGAATCCATTTGTGTTCACAGCAACTGTCTGCTGAAGCTCATTTATAACAGTATCACCACACTTCAACGTCATAAACAACAACAGAGAGTCTACAAGTCTAAATATGAAGCACAGCAGACACTGAGCAGAAGAAGAAGTCAATGTGTAGTAGCTGAGAGATGGAGATCTGGAGAGCAAGTCTGATGAAACAGCTGTTTCTGGTGTGTTGATGGTTTTCATGAGGATAGTGAGATCTAACATAGAAAACAATGTGTGCAGATTTGACATCTATAGTGAAACTGCTGTTGTGTGTTGCCCTTTAGTCCCATTCATTTTGTCCTTAGACAACTTTGGGTGATTCACAGTTGGAAAATATCTGTTTTATAATATCTGTCATACAAGATCATGAAATAATCCAGGAAGAAAAATGGAAAAAACTTTATTGAAACAATATTCTCAATAATCCTCAAGGTTAATGATACGACCTCCAGTTTTTATGATTTCGACTTTGTGAGAAATTACGTTTAGACCAACAGATTTTAAACTTCACTGAGTTCATGATTGTCCAAGGAAATGACAGATGAATATTGTCACTGATATAAACTGAGCTTTATTCAGCTAACATGATTAATGTTTCAGATTTATTGTAAGTTAAGCCAACTATCACACAGACTCCATAAAATCTTTACGGTATTCACTGAAATGCAAACTGCCAGCGAGACATTACAGCTTCAGAAATGTCATCTTTTTCCAGTCAGCTGCTTTTAATTACAGTTTGTATGATATTAAACGAACATGTAACAACACTGAAGGTCATGTTAAGTGCAGTTGATCATTTATATTCTGTAAACTACAGTATTCAAATCAGATATCATCTGCATAGAAGTTTATAATCCAGCCGTTTTTTTCTTTCTGTTTAAACTTTGTTCTGCTAGCGGCCGCTGGGTACCCCCTGAACACTGGGTAATCAGTGTTAAATGATGAAACTTGTTGTTTGTCCTGCTGCTTGTATCACCTTATTTGTCTTCTTCATATCACACTGACACGCCCCTGACCTCATTACTGACCTCATTAATAATCTAATCTTCACAAACTCAGCCATGACATCAACCACAGACTAATTTATGCCCTCACTGATAACCGTTCACACCATCATCTCTCGATTTCACATACAATCCTCTTTTTGACATCAATAATAACCTCCTGTGGCCTCGCTCCCGACCACCACCTCACGTTATGAGATCTCTCCGCCACTGTGCTATTATTTTTATGCCCTCTCACCCTGAAACAGAGCAGCGTTTTATTCTCGGAGTCCGTCAGTGGATGTGAAACACTGCGGCCGTGTAGAAACATGAGAAAATAATTGCGGCGTGTGTGTTTATGTTTGGCGTCGGCGTGGCTAATGAGTTCTTTTGTCTTCTCATTAAAGAGCGGGCAAGGCGAGTAATAAGCACTGGAGGTCATTCTTTTGGAGGCGCTCTTCCCTCTGACTAATTTACCGCGCTCCTTTTCATGCAAATGAATTTGCTTCTCAGGGCTTAAAGCTCCTTATGTGAGCAGTGGCTCGTGACATTTACAGAGCAAGAGAGCGAGGATCAGCTGGAAATGGGCAACAGTGAAGGACGGAGGAAGGTGTGTGTGTGTTTGGGAGGTGTGTGTGTGTGTGTGTGTGAGATAGATAAACAGAGGAAACATTCAGCTTCCTAAAAGAGAGAAGCATTAATCAGCAGAACCAGCAGGAGAGAGTCTGACTGTAAATTCATAAATTACAGATTTATTAGCCGTGCTCGTGGCATCGTGGGTCTGTCGGTCAGTACATCACCTCTCTGCTCACTGGAGCTGATCTCAGGCCTGTTTAACTGTAGTTATCCATCGGGAATAAATTAAAGAGGACTCAAACTAAATGTCTCGTCTTGTATGTGGGTGCATTGTATGCTCGAACTTTGAATCCATGTAATGACGTCCCTGATGCAGCTTTTGTTACAGCTGGTCATGTTTGGTTTTCTTTATTCAGACCTCTCTTGCAAATGAGATCTCACTAAGCTTAGCCTGAATAAATAAAGGTTATATTAATTATGCTCTGTATTTATCAGGATGCAAAGAAATTGTTTCTTCCTGTGTTGCATTTGGTCGTCCTGCAACAAGGTGCTTCATTATTAAGAATTATACATTATTACCTGGCCTTTAGAGGGAGCTTGTGTCAAAATTTAAACACAAAATCTGAGCATTTAAGTTCATTTTTGACCTCAAGAAGTAAGGATAGTTAAAGTAGTAGACAAAATAGTATGAAATCAAGGTTCAGTGCTCCCCTTATCACATGTGTACTGGCAGGTTTCAGCAAATCATTAAGTACATTCTTAATTTCTACAATGAATAAAATATATTTGTGAGATATTGCTGATGTTCACAGTTTATTTAACCATTTTAATCAATAGAGTCAAAAATAACTGCGATGTACACTACCTTTAGTGTGTGGCAACAATCAAGTCACTGGGTTGGGATGACTCTTAGTTGCTGTCCAGAAAAATCCCTGAATACTGTTTCTTCTTTCCACTTTGAACGTAATGCTCTCTGAAATGCATTTTAATATTTACAGATTATATTTTTTCTGCATTCCATGTTTTGCATTTTAATTTTTCCTGAATTCATTTTTTTTTACAATTTAGGCACATTTTGTCCTCAGAAAATGTCCAAATAAACATCTCACTGTGTAAAAGCGACATTTATTCAATATTTTTAATAAACTTTCCCAAAATGATGGAATTAACAGTGAAGTTATTGAACATTTCTGTATGTTTTGGTGAAGATTAGGTTGTAACTTGTCGTCATTGCAGACTAGTAGCAACAGAGAAAAGCAGTCTGATGAGAGCGGGAACAGGTGAGTGTGACATAATGCCTCCTGGGTAATGAACTTTATTTATTTTAGTCATGAATGACTCAGTCAACCTGATGTGGAGAAGGCAGAGCGGAGTACCTGCAGTTTTGGAGAAGGTACGACAAAAATGACAATGTGAACCAAATCCAAGATTTAAGTCCAAATTATTTTGTTGCTGTTTACATGTGGTTTTGTGGTGCACAGTGCTGAATAAAGTTTAATCAAATGATCACAAACAGGGAGGTAAGTGGGGGGTTGGGTGGTCAATATGTGCCCATCAACACGTCTCTGTAACAGGTGAATGTGGAGATCTTTTCCTGCCTCTCTCATGTCTTTTTACATGCAGATTTATTTGTCTGTATTGTGTCGATGCTGCAGCCACGTTTTCTGGTGGCTTCTTTCAGTCATCTTTGTAGTTTCAGCACAAATAAACACATCACTGTCAACACCAACACTGAACACCTCCATCACTGCTGCTCTCCATCTGTCCCCGACCATCAGAGTCAGGCACCGATTCAAACATCTAAAAACAGGCATGGCACACGAGAGAGGCCCAGCTCTCTGATCTGATCTGAAGTGATTCTTTTCTTCATGCTGTCACTGACATTAGATTTAGGCCACTGTCCCGTCTGCAGGGTGAACGAAGCCTTAAACATGCAGGCAGGTGCTGTTTTGTGTCACTTCATCCACTTTGGGGGAGAAAACAGTGAGAGTGTGAATGAAGTCAGCAACACACCAAATGTCAGCTGAAGCTCGATACCAGTGTCACACAAGGCTTACCGTAGAGAATGGTCACCATGGAGACCGGCATGACCAGGATGCCCAGGAGCATGTCGGCGACAGCCAGAGACATCAAAAAATAGTTTGTGGCGTTCTGCAGCTTCTTCTCCAGGGAGACCGCCAGGATCACCAAGATGTTTCCCATCACTGTGACGGCGATAACGACCAAAATCAGCAGCGCCGCCCAGTTCTTCTCCACCACCATCTCTTGAGGAGGACACTGTGATCCATAAATCCTGCCGCCGTCCTCACCGTAAACTCCTCCAACCTTATGGTGAGACCAGTTTCCTGTCTGCGCGTCGTTCCCGCGACACCCCGAGTTCGTCCCGTTACCGATTCTGAGGGCGCTTTCCTCAAACCCACGTGGAGGCCAGGTGTTGGACTCCAGAGAGGTAACGGCTCTGACAGTGTTGGAGATTAACTGTGACACGTTGCCACCACGCAGGTTCATGGTGCCCGCTCGGAAACGCCGTCACAGCCGGAGACAGAGACGCCTCAGGAAACTGGGTCAGAGGCGAGTAAGAAGGAGGAAGGTCTGAACATCATTCACTCGCTTTCCGTTCCCTTTCCTCAGGTGAATACCAGAAAAATAACACCATTTATCAATGAGTGATGGATTGTAATTCGATATGTGTCGTCAATAATTTACTCCATCATCTCAGAGGAAAGTGTCTGTCAAAGTGCCAACAGATGATGATCTTCTCCACATGAGCGAACAGAAATAGCAGACTGCTGAATTCAGCACACAAAAAGAGCAGCTGTTCAGCCTCAAAGGACAATGCTGAATGGATGAAACCCAAATGGCTTCGCTGCGTGCAGCCGTCACACAAACAAACAAGAACAAGTGTTCCAGTTGGACCGAAATATTCCAAAGCCAATGTTGGAGCGCTTCAAACTCACATGTCTGTCATGTTTTTAAAGAGCCGGCTCATCTTCTGATCATAGAATCCATTTGAAGCTGCGACGGAGGACTCAGCTGCAGGTTTCTCATCCTTGAAGTCTGCTCCCGTCAAAGCTGCACTCACGTTAAAAAATATCAAGTCCATCTGAAGTCTGGGATCTTACAAATCACAGTTTCATCACCTCCAAGTCTTTTTTACTTTTCCAACAGATGAAGTCCGACCTTTGATCGAGAATATTCAGAAAAAAGTGCAAATTTCTGCATTTTCTCCTTAAAGGATCAAGAAGACAAAACTGAATCAACCTGATTTTAGTGACTTTACAGAGTTAAGAGTTGTCCTGTGTGACGGGGGGTTATTCTGATCTACATACATGCACAGATGAAATTACTGTGTGTGTGTTTTCATGAATGTGTGTGAAGTCCTCTGGCGTCCTTGCCCTCGTGTCTCAGCTCATCCCTGCACCTGTGAGAGAGCGTCGGCGGCTGACAGAGATCGATGATGAACATGATCATATCTGACGTGTGTGTGTGTTGTTGCATAAAGAAACCTCACAAACTTTCTCCTCTCTCTCTCTCTTTTCTTCACACACACACACAGTTTGGCGATAAGAAACTCAGAGCAGAAATATTCCTCTGTGTTCCTTCGTGTCTCCAGAAACAGTGTCAGCCCTCCAGAGATCTTAAATATTCCTGTAATTTTTCCTCCTTGAGCGTCAGTGGAAAATGTCAGTTATCCTCCACAAACCAACACAGACCTGCTCCAGTACTCCTTCAGCTCCACAAATCTTCAGCTTTTTAAGGTTATTTCCACGTCTCTTCTCCCACTTTGCTGAAAGATAACAAAGAAAAGAAGAAGAAGAAGAAAATCTGCGGTTGGTCTGTAAACCATCAGACGAGGGTTCATGTGGGTTTCAGGTTTCCTCTGAGTGTCCGTAAGTTGTTGAGTCGTCCTCAGTGTTCATCAGGAGCTGAACGATTTTCTGCTTTCTCTCTCCACACGCTGCCTCTCAGCCTCTCTGCAGCTCACTGAGCTCTCTCTCTCTCTCTCTCTCTCTCTCTCTCTCTCTCTCTCTCTCTCACTCTCTCTCTCTCTCTCTCTCTCTCTCTCTCTCTCTCTCTCTCTCTCTCTCTCTCTCTCTCTCTCTCTCTCTCTCTCTCTCTCTCTCTCTCTCTCTCTCTCTCTCTCTCTCTCTCTCTCTCTCTCTCTCTCTCTCTCTCTCTCTCTGTCTCTCTCTCTCTCTCTCTCTTTCTCTGTCTCTCTCTCTCTCTCTCTCTCTCTCTCTCTCTGTCTCTCTCTCTCTCTCTCTCTCTCTCTCTCTCTCTCTCTCTCTCTCTCTCTCTCTCTCTCTCTCTCTCTCTCTCTCTCTCTCTCTCTCTCCGTCTCTCTCTCTCTCTCTCTCTCTCTCTCTCTCTCTCTCTCTCTCTCTCTCTCTCTCTCTCTCTCTCTCTCTCTCTCTCTCTCTCTCTCTCTAGCTCTCTCTCTCTCTCTCTCTCTCTCTCTCTCTCGTCTCTCTCTCTCTCTCTCTCTCTCTCTCTCTCTCTCTCTCTCTCTCTCTCTGCTCTCTCTCCTTCTCCTCTCCTCTCACTCTCTCTCCTCTCTCTCCCTTCCCTTGTACCGTATTGGCTTTCTCTCCATCTTAAGCGCCTCTTGTTCTCTCCCACATTCATTGCATCCTTTTCTTTCTCCTGTGTTTTTTCCTCACTTCTTAAGTCAGCTGCTCTCTCACTCTCTCATCTTTGTCGAGTTTAAATCCAAATGTAACACTATTTTTTACACAATTTCAAGAGAAGCTGCAGAAAAAATTGTGAATGAATTCTTGTTTCCATCCATCATTGGTATGTTTCTTAGTATTTTATCAATCTTAGGAGCTGGTGGATGCAAAGAAACAGTTGGTGGTGTGAATCCTCCCGTTGGTGCAGCTGATTTCACAGTATTTTATTAGTTATCACGACACGTTTTTTGCTTGTTGCCTGTCATTTTACACCATGAAGTCTCCAATGACTGTTTGTTTGCACTATGTCACATTAAAACAGGAATCACACGTCATGTCTCCGTCACTTTCTAAATCCTCTCATGACTTTTAAAGGACAGCTTCAGATTTCATACTAACAGTGGATCAAATGAGGGGCCACTCACAGACATCACTTTACTCTGCAGGGCTCCTCAGCACTCTCATTGTGTTGTTTTCAGAATAAAAGCTGTAAATAGGCACAGTCGACCTGCAGACACACTCAGTCAGAGAGCAGCTGCTGAACATAGTGGAGACTTTAGGAGCTAAAGAGACAGAGATTTCCCTCAGGAGGTGGAGGAGACCAAACACAGAGCTAACAGAGAGACTCACATTCATTAGGAGACACCAAAATGTAAACACATGATGGATTATGTTGCTGCTTGATGTAACAATAATAATAAAACCTTTATTTCCTAAATATAAATGCACATATCTTTCACAAAGGGCAGTGCTCACACAGACCAACAGAGGCTCACTGTCGCTCTGTGTGCTCGTCCTACAAACCTGCAGACTCGCCCCCTTAAAAACTTCCTGTATGAGACAACTACACCCTGAAAAATACCAAAGAGATCAGGGACTCAAAAGATTCATTCAAGTACTCAAACAGCAGACTTTAGGAATAACTGTGGTGCTGCGTTGGCCAAATAAGATTCAAGATTTTATCATCATATGCACAATCACATGGAGCACAAGACTACACATGCGAAAAGAAAAACAGATCCATCCATCCATCAATTTTCTGTAGCACTTATCCTGTCTCACAGGGTCGTGGGAAGAAAAATAGATATAGAACTAAAATAATACAATTTGTACTAAAATATTTGTACAAATGCACTTTCCTGATATCTTAGTTTGGAAGTTAATCCTTTATTTTCACCTTTACCTGATCAGAAAATAAAAAGTCACCGTACGTCTTTCCAGAGAAGTAAAATCCAGTCAGAGCATTATAAATAAGAGTGTTTTTGTTAAAAAGAGTGAGACATGACTCTGTTGTTGCTAAGGTATAATTACCATTATGGAGACCTGCATTATTCTGAGTTTACCACGTGATCCTGACACAGCCTCATTAACGGCCGGCCTTTATGTGTCTGTGGTTCAAAGCACCTGTAGCTGGCTGTGATGATGTTTTAACGCTCTGTCTGTGTGACACTGTGCTGACAGGAGCTGTTTCACATATTTAAATCATCTTCTGTATTGTTTCCCGGCTCGGCCGACGGTTTCCTTTCATTTACCTTCAGGTGAAGGAAAAAGCTGTTTTACGCTCCAGAAACAGCTGCTGAAATGAAAGGCCGTTATCAGACAGCAGCTCTTCAACGAAGCAAAAACAGTTAAAGGAAAATCACAGTGAAGATTATGAAACATTTCCTGTGGCTCTCTTGTGATTTGCTGGAGCTCTTTCTCTGACTCACGCTCACTTAATGGACTTTATGTGTGTTTGACGTAAAACAATTACGTCTGTTAATTCTGCCTTTTCTTTTTATTATCTGCTGTGTGTTGTGGAGGGAAATTGCACTCAAAGTCATTACCGAGTGGACATTTTAATATATATGTTCCTGTTTTATTTGAAATATAAACTGTATTCTTCATTTTGTGCACTGTAAGAAAAGAAGTGAATATTTAATACTATTTTACTTCCTCCCACTCTCACAAAGCACACAAAGCACATTTCCGTTGGAGCGTCATTATTGCTGCCCTTTGTGTAAAAAGAAAAATCTTCCTTCTGTGGTGACGATGCTCAGAAACCTCTACGACCTCCTCCACCCGCCTGATGGTTTCATCCCATCATCGTCTAAAACAGTGAATTCAATCCTGTTGAAATATTTCGTGCAGATTCATTTAGCTGCATTTCTGATGTGAAAAAGCTTCAGAAACAATCATGAACAATTCACGTCGAGAGAGAGACGAGATAAAAGAGGATAAAACAAAGATGGACGGATGTCTGAATTAAGTTTCATTATGATATGTGGCTGCACTGACCAGGCCTTTCAGTTTTTTTGGTATTATCTAAGTACATCATTTTTACTTTGTACTTGAATCAATATCAAAAACAGATCAACTTCAATATTTTTCTTAATTTTTTGTTGCAGATTTCTATTTTATATCTTTGATTGTTGAATTTTTAATAGTTTTTTTATACACCAAAATATAGATTCTTACTGTCTTTATAATTTGTAGTTGAATCAATATTTTGCACATCCTCTACTTATATAATTATAAACGTCTTTAAATACAAACAAATCTTACACATTTTTTCTATTTTTTGTCTTTATAAATTTGTATTTTACGTTGAATCAATATTTGATGCACATCCTCTACTTATTTTGATCAATTACTTTTTTGAACACAGTTATACTTTAAATAATCAAACAAACAGATTTAATTCTTACATTTTTTCTATTTTTTGTTGTAAATTTATATTTTACTGATCTTTATTCCAGATGATCTTGATCTTATTCATTTCAGTACACAGTTTACTTTAATATAGACATTATACACAAACAAAATGTGTTGATTAGATTCTTCTTCTATAAAAACTGACTCTGATCATCTTACATCCAGTCACTTTAATATAGATGAAACAAACAAAGTGTTGATTAGAGGGTCATTTATTAGTCAGATTTGAGTGTGATATCATTGAACAATAACAATAATAGTCGAAACGTGGTTTATGGTCATGGTCGATGTGGTGTGGTGTGAGGTGTGTGGCATATTATAAACTGAATGTGATGTCTTTATTCACACAGATCCGACCCCTCACCGGGCGGGATGAGAGGGTCAGTTTCAGCCACTCCTTCCTCGTTTTCGAGTGTCTCTTTGCGATCATGAATTGATGATGTTTGATAAGCTCCGCCCTTAGTTACTGTTGCTATGCCTGCCAAGCTTTGCAGGAAGTGTGTTTCCATCCACCTGTTTTTACCTGCACTGTAAACTTTTATTTTGAAATAAAATGACAGCAGCAACAAAATTCACAATGGAGACAAGAGGAGACTTTAATGAAACAGAATACACTTCTGCAGATGGAGACTGGAGACCAAATGGAGATAAAGAAAGAGCTTAAACAGTTTTCTTGTGAGTTGTCGCTTCCATAAGAAGCTCCAAATGTAGTGCCGTACACTTAAACTGGACTAATATGGATTTTTTTAAGTGTCCCGTCTACTTTGGGTAATACGCTAAAATACTTCATATAACTCCATCTCCAATCGTTTGATTTGATTTCTGCGAGTGTTTCCTGTCAGTGAAAATATTGAGCACTGAAACTTTAAAGAGATGCTGATACTGAAACCTGCTCAATGTTTCTGCATGGACGAATGGACGTCTGTTAGCCCAGAGACTGTAAAAGATAACACACACACACACACACACACACTGACACTGACCTGCCTCTGTGAGAGAAGAGGGGAAACAGAGATAAGCAGGAACGAAAGGGGATGAAAATAGTTTAGCAGTCGATGGACAGCAGAGATAAACGTTAAGAGTCAGCAGGAGGGAGAAGAGATAAAGAGGACCAGAGAGATGAAGAAGAAACAGCAGCACTTTGTACTTCAGTGTCCTTTAGTTTTGTAGAGAGATAAAGGAGAGTTAACATCATAGAGAGAGATGAAGAGGAGACAGGTACAGGACATTTCTTAAACACTCGACGTCTTAAAGTGAAAAAAAATCAGTAATTTATTAGATTTTCATGTTCTGACTCCGTCTGAAGGATTACATGCTCTCATTGTTGAAGAAATCCTTCGGCCCTCGGGCGCATGAAGTTGTTTCAAAGCCTCGATGGATAAAGTGAAAAATGCAAACTGAAGCCTGTTTTTCTTGGTTCCTGAAAAACTGACACTTTGCAGATATGTGTTTTTTTCATGTGATGTATTTTTACTATAATGAAGTGAATATTTTTCTGGTCTGCGCTCTAAAAGCTGTTAATGAGGTTTTAACACCCTCCATGGAAAAGCTGAAAACTGTCTATTTAATCTGCTCTATGTTAAATGTTCATTCATCTACATGAGATTATACTAATTAATTGCTGTATTTTAGGATATTTACCATAAATAAGCATAGACATTTGCTGTTTTCTCCTGATGAAATGTACAAATACACAACGCAAAAGTTTGTGTATATCTTTAGAAACCAAAAATACAAGCTGCTACCAATCAAATGACATTTAAAACTATTTAAAGGAGGCATTTATTTATTTTTTATATCAGTGAGAGAAGAAACACCTGTATGGAAAAAAGGCAGTTTAACCACAAACTACCTTCACAAACTGAATATTTAAACCTTCATAGAGGATTTACTGCAGGACTGTTGGATAACCTGCATTAATTACTGTATATTGTCAGTGACAGTGCTGTGCAGGGATGAGGTTTGAAGGTGGTTACCGTTTAAATCCATAAATCATTCGCTGGGTGGGATTTCTTCTTTCGTGAGTGTGAGAGGTTTAGCGGTGTGAGGATGAATCTGACGCGTCACTCCGTCTGTGTGTTGTTAATCAGCGTTGTCCCTCTCTTCATAAAAACGAATTAAAGTCATTAATATGCAGAGGAAAGGAATTTTTCCTTCAACACCTCGGAGACGATCTGAGGAGGGAAAATTGCTTCTGCAACACAAACGCTTTCAGATTTTATGACAAACTGACAAACTGAATCTAAATTATTTTTGCAGCTTAAGATGCATCACCAATCAATGCTACATGAAGAGGCTTTTATATCGGCCTTCCTCACAGAGATGAAGCATCGCAGGGAGGATTATGTGTGTGTGTGTGTGTGTGTGGCAGCTTTGTGAGGCTGCACTTTGTATTTAGGTCAAAGCACCACTGTGTCTAACATCAGCATGCTAACAGGCTAATGTTTAGCAGGTTTAGCGTGTTAACATTTGCTTTTTATCAGTAAACTCTTTAATATGTGTGGTTTAACATTTTTAAAGCAAAACTTCCAGTTCACAGAGATCACAGAAGAGGTTGTTTTATTTGCAGGATTTAGAGGAGGTGATGTTTGTTGGGATGAAGTGATGCTGAACAGAGTCGGGGTCGAGCTCTGGTTGGGGGCACGTTTCGATGATCCTCACTGTGGTTTCTGTATTACAGGAGGAAGCAGAGGAGTCAGTTTAAAGTTTTGACCCTAACACTCTCCAGGAAACTGGAGCATCCTCCTGTAAAACTTCAGAACCACCATCGAGTAAAGGTCGAGATATTTCAGTCGACCAATGTGGAGGACGAACTGAGAGAGATGGTTTTAAAAAGTTTGAAAGTGAAGTTACATGTTTTAGAAGCAGGAGGGACAAAACTGGATCTGTAAGGTCAATCAGTGTTAAAATCTTAAAATCTTAATCTTAACTAATCCATAACTCTTCATGAACTATTAATCTCTCAAAATGGTGAAAGTTATGTGTTTATGTCGACTCTTCTCGTATCCAGCAGGTCATCATCCCATCGCTGTTTGTCTTCACTTTCTTTCAGCTCTGTTTCAATGAAGCTCATGAAGTAAAAACATCACAACAGCACGAGTAAAAGCACCAAAGTGTCCAAACGCTGAGCTGACAGAGGCAAAAATGAGACATTTCCCAACCTGGTCTGTCTCAGGGCACATTTGAATGGATCCATAACGGCTGAAATAAACTAACCTTTACTTTACAGCTCTCCTCTGTCTGTCTGCTGCACTGTGCTAAATTAAAGTGTGTGCATGTGAAAATTGATTTGGGCGTTCTGATGAGTGACTCTGACACTGAGGTGAAACTCAGATGACAACAAATCTGTTGTCTCTTGTTTCTCTTTCCTTTCAGAAAATCTCTTTTTAAGCTGACTGACACTTTGAACATATCAGCTGTCTCCAATAAACTGACTCATTCAGGAAGTAATGTGAATTCCTCACATCATGCAGACTGAGCTACAGTTGAAGTTAGGACCTATAAAGTGTGTGTCCTCAAAGATCATCTCTGAGGAAGAAGCTCCACTGACACCATCGTACAGTCTGATGTCTCTGGCAGATCACATCACACCTTCTTATACTTTTATTCATATCAGATCAATGATTGAAGATGATAAACTTGTGAACTTTATCACCTATAAATTAAATAGTTTTGAATCCTTCAGTATTTTGGTGTTAAAATGCTCAGAAAACATAAGATGTGTCAGATTCAGCTCTTATTTCACTGAGTCACATAAATATTTCATCAGCATTTAAAAGAATAAAAGTTTCAGATCAGACTCAGAAGTCAGATATAAAAACTCAGAGCAGCCAAACAAACTTCACCCGAACATCCTGTATAATATTGATCAGTGGAGAATTAAAGGTTCAGTTCATGATATTTAAGAGTGAGAGCAGTCTGTCAGTCTTACTGTGACCTTCACTTCCTCTCTGCTGCACACACACTTCCTGTTTGTACAAACTGGGTGTTTACATCGCTTCGCTCTGCCGCCTGAAGTCTCGGCCAGTTAAAGCTGTCACTCAGTTGAACCGCTGACGGGACACAGAGGCCGACTTTACAACCAGGCAAAGTGAAATCTACAGAGGGCCCCTTTTTTGTTTTTTAATAAAAATCCACATATTAAAATGACATCAGGATGTTTAATTCATGAGTGGTCTCCATCTACATCAGACTCTTCTATGATCTCACTGCACATCTGGATATCTTTATTCAGGCTGACAGTATCCAACATGTACTGATGGTTCAAACTGAAGCGAGGAAAGCAGGAAATGGGAGAAAAACAGCAAACCACCAAAGTTAACAAGCTTTTACATGATGACACTGAAGAGAGAGAGACAGTGAAGAGAAGCTGCTGCCTGCTGCAGAGCTTCATCCATCCAGAGCTTCATCCAACACGACCTGACAGCATCTTTCACCTGCAGACAAACTGCTGCTCCACTGTGACCAAGATTCAGATAATAATGAAGCAGTGAGCAGCTGTCACATTTAAAGCTTCAACTTAGGAGAGATTTTCAGAAGATTAATTCAGAGAGATCTGTCAGAGCGTAACGATGCATTTAAAGACCATCAGACGGGATGTTTGAGACCTGAGGAGAACCTGAGCCTGCTGGGATAGAAACGATGACGATCAGTGACAGATGTGTCATGCAAATGGACAATAAAGTTAATTTCATCGTACAGAGATCTTATTGTTGATTGTTCAGTGGCTGAACAGATGCAGATGTCCAGACATCAAGTTCTGAGAAAGTCTGAGAAAGATCCGCCCCTGACAGCACAGTTAGCTCAGTGACAGGAAAACACTAATTTAAACTGAACTTCCTCACACACACACACACACACACACACACACACACACACACACTCATATTTGTACATGAATGAATCATGAATCATGAATGTGCAAACATCTGCTGTGTTTGGCCGGTCGGCGTTGATCTGATGGAGGTTTGAGCAACACGGGAAAGCATTTTGGCAATATTGACCCAACAATTTTTATTTTATTTGCACTTTTCATTAATACAGTTTTTCTTCAAAGTTTTCATCTGCGGCTGAGCGGCTGCAGTGTGTCTCCCTGATTTAAACACCTTTTAAAGTTCAGTTATTGACTCGTCATAAATGCTGGATAGAAACTCATCCAAGCTTTACATCATCTAAACAGTCGATTTAACCACCTATTAATGAACTGTGTGTGTGTGTGTGTGTGTGTGTGTGTGCGTGTTGATCATTTAACATCATCTATAAGCTGCCACACATTACAGATACATCCAAACATACTTTAATAACTGAGCTGTGCTGTACTTCTCTTGTTAAACAGTAAAAATGTGACATTTCTGCCAAATCATAAGTCATTTTAAAAAAAGGTGTCCTGTGTTAAAGTCTTGTTTACGGGCCTGTTTAGCTCTGTAGGTTTCCACGAGTCCCCGCTGAAACACACATAAATCATTTTTATGTTTGGTGGTTAGAAAAGGATCCTGGTTCGATTCTAACAAAGAACCTCTGATACACGTCTGCGTCCATTATTAATTATTAGTGAAATGTGAGAATAATGAGAGTGAACCAAAGAGTTCAGCTCAGGAGAGGAAATGAGGAGTCCTGAAGCCTCAAAACTAAAATTCATCAGGAGGAGCAGCACAGTTCGACTTTTAACACAACAGACTCTTCAGCTGTGAGTGAAGCAGCAAGTAAGAGTAAAGGTTGTAAATGTAAATAAATGATTGTCAAATAAACAAAGAAAACATCGATAACAGACGATGAACCTGAAACTGAAGTGAGGTCCAAAAACAAACCTGATATCAAAGAGAACAAAATTCAAATCTGCAAGATTATAACAAAGAAGTATTAAAATCAAAATATCATCACTGTAGTTAGAGCTTGGAGAAAGAGATGATTTGCTGATCATGCCGTTGTTACATATATAGATTCATATTTAATATATATTAAAGCTCTGTTCGTAGTAAATTCTATCTCCAGATGATTTTTTAAAGTTTAACTGAATGAAGCCTGTAAATGGATCATAAATAACAAAACTTTTGAAGTTGTGTTGAAACTTTGAGCCACAGAAGCAGCTTTTATTGAACTCTCAGACGTGCT
Organism: Scortum barcoo; assembly: GCA_023238725.1. Lineage (NCBI taxonomy): Eukaryota > Metazoa > Chordata > Actinopteri > Centrarchiformes > Terapontidae > Scortum > Scortum barcoo. The sequence goes on from CM041550.1 coordinate 1,689,168, forward strand.
GTTCAGTAGATTGAAGTCTCTCTTCCTCAGCAGATGAACGTTGCTTTTAAGGTTTCTCAGGATGCTGAAGAAGATCATGTGTTTCGACCAAAAGCTCCAGAACAGTAATGAACCTTTTGGTGATATTTTTCTGTGTGTGAGCATATAAAGATCACTGTGAGACAGACTTTTAAACAGAAACTCAAACTGAAACGAGACGAGTGTTTTCTTTAGTTTAATTTAATTAGTTCATATTTGTCTTCATTGACTGCGTGTGTGACGTGTGACGTGTGTGTGTGTGTGTGAGTGTGTGTGTGTGTGTGTGTGTGTGTGTGTGTGTGTGTGTGTGTGTGTGTGTGTGTGAATGTGTGTGTGTGTGTGTGTGTAAAATGCTGTGTGTGTGTGTGTGTGTGTGTGTGTGCTCATGCTCATACTGAGCTGATGACACATAAATCCTTCATAACGCTGCAGCGTCGCTCAGATGACACTTGTCTGACTCACCAAACACACCTGAGCAGGTGGAGGATCAGAGACAGAGACAGACTGAAATATCAGACCTGTTTTTACAAACTGCAGAGTTCAGATAACAGATTTGGTTTTTAGACGAGACAAACAACAAACTGAGATCCACATCTGAGGTTTGATGACAAATCAGGACCTTAAACTCTCCTGTTTGCCTTTATTTTTTTAGACAGACTCTAACAGCACTTTTATTTCGCTTTGACTTTCTTAATCTATTTTAGCTTATTTTGATTTCTCTCTTTATTAAAATATGTCTTCTTATATTCTCTTTTTATGTTGCCTTGTTTCTTCTCTTAATGTCTTTCTGTCTTATGTTAAACACTTGTAATGTTAATAAGAAATAAGAAATCACTAAAATCAGAGTCTGACATTTCTTTCTGTCCGTCCATGAATCTCTTCTCTCTTTTCCTCAGACTCTGAACATTAAAGCTGGTCTGTGTTTGAGTTCAGCTCCTCTTTCTTCACACACGGCGTTCTGTGTAAAATATTCATAGAAAAATGCTTATAGCTGTTAGCTTATAACATGAAAATCTGCATTCCTGAACTGTTTTTGAATAGTTTGTAAAATGTTCTGTTAAACATCTTTTCTTTTTCTTCAGTGTTGAGAAAGTCGTCTGTATTTTGAGCTCCTGTTTCTTTGAGGACGTTTTGTGGTGTTTTGTTCTATTGATCCTCGTCACATCATGCTCATTAAACACAACACCGTCATGTTTCATATCAGCGATCACTTCTCTATTACTTTGTGAGACTTTAATTAAAGATCTAATTCAGAGCGACGGAGGGAAACACCTGAACTCTTTTATTTCATCCTTCTGGTCGAGAGAAACTGGACTTTACTTCACTCTTGTTCTTGTTCCTCCTTTAAACTTTGTCATATTTCATAATTATGTTTGTGCCTGGGTGGTTTTATTGGGTGTTATAATTAGGCTGGGATATTGATGGGGTGTCTGCAGGAGCATTGTTAAAGTACAATGAATACTTGATGAGACAGAATTACAAAATCAATGAGCAACAAAGCCTCTCAGATAAAAATGGAAATGAGCCGAGCCTCCAAACAAAGGTCAGTAATTTATTTAATTTAGAGACACACTTTTGGGAATGTGAATTAAAGAAAGTTAAAGAAATTACATCAACTTATTTCAGAAGGAGCAAAGTTTATATTGATTGCAGTTAAAACCAGCTTGTTTGATGCTGAACTTTTTGACTCTGACTGAACATGAAGCCAAATTAAACTCAGATTTGAAATATTTTGTGCAGACTCGTCTATGATCAGACTTTTTGCTGTCACTTTTGACTAAATGTCTGTAAATGATTTTCAAATGTACTGGATTTAAATTTCTAACTTCAGCAAATGTTCTTGTTTTTTTTCATTTCTTTTTCATGCCCTCCGACTGTGCAGAGTAACTTTGCTGAGAAGGATTTTTGAGGCCTCTTTCTACGATCATTTCATAGATTTAGATTGTATTATAACTTAAAAAGACACAGAAACTCACAAACTTGAGGGTCAGCGTTGATTTCACCTCCTGAAGATTATTCACTAATTAATTTTATTAGAAAAACCAAAGCAGAGTGCTGGGTTTGTGTTTTTTTTCCAGCATCTCACCACCAAACTCCATTTAGATTTTAATAGATCTGCTTCCACTACGACCGCCTGCTGTGCAGCTTTACAGACTCGGCGTTCAGCGGCACAGAAATTGGACGGTGAAGTGAGAGTGAAGTGGTTCGAGTTGCAGGGAGCCTCCACATCATCTTAATCAACATCTAAGTCTCAAACCTTTTTCACTGAGGCAGAAAATGAGACGCTGAGAGTTTCCCTGAAATCTTGAAGTTGGCGTCTGCAGGAGTGAAACAATGGAGAAGAAACTGAACCACATTTTGGACAAAAAATTTTCAAAATAAAAGGTCACTTGTCATCTCTGGACAGACACACAGACACACCTGTTGATGCAGAAATCCTCCTCTGATGTAATAACTGTGTGAACATACTGTACACGGTGTGTTTCCCTCACTTCCCCTCACCCTCACTTCCCCTCAGGACCGGTAATAGCTCCCAGCTGACACACATCTGTCCGTCTGTCTGTCAGCACACAAACTAATCCTGCTTCAAATGTATAAGTCGGGTATCCATCAGATTAAAGCTCCGATCTGTCTTCAGCTCTGCATCATAAACTCAAACACGATGCGGCGATGTGACTCATCCATCAGGACTTTGTCTTATTTGTTTGTGTCTTTGTTCGGATTATTGTCAGTCTGTGTTCGAGATGAGGAAGTTCAAACCAGACTGGATTGTTTTCTTGCTAAACAACACTGAGGGTCCCATCCGACACCGTCATCGCTGCTTTATGACTGACACAGTCGCGTTGTGTAAGCAGCGAATATACTCACATCCATCTGTGCACCCATGGGTGTGTTTGTCAGGCTCGTGTCACTGGCCAACAGAAACCACAAAAAGAAGTCAGTGATGTGATAAATTCCTGCACCATTAACACGTAAGATGACCTGACTTTTAAAGGGATGGATGCAGGGACTCTCCTCAGGACCTTTTATGACTCTGTGGTGGCATCAGCCATCTTTTATGGGATAGTCTGCTGGGCCAGCAGCATCACGGACAGGGACAGGAGGAGAATGGACAGACTGGTGAGGAGGGCCAGCTCTGTCCTGGGATGCCCCCTGGACTCAGTGGAGGTGGTGGGAAACGGGAGGATGATGGCTAAGCTGTCGTCCCTGTTAAACAACACGTCCCCCCTCTACAGGACACTCTGACAGCTCTGGGCAGCTCCTTCAGTGAGCGGCTGCTCCATCCACGCTGTGTGAAGGAGAGGTACCGCAGGTCCTTCCTGCTGCTGCTGTCAGACTGTACTGTACAACAAACAAAATGCCCAATGCTAGTCTGCAGACAATAAACAAATAACTTACTAATAACTGGACTCTCCACTTCACCTCACTATTCATTGCACTGTTTCACTGTTTCACTGTCATCACTTTTTCTACCTGAGATATTATATATTCTTATATGTATTGTCAGGCAGATCCTGCCTCTGTACTGTGTACAGGTATAATTATAATTAAAGTTATAATTATTTATTTTTTCAGATTTTTGCTATGCTAAATATCTTTTCTTATTTTTTATCTTACCCTATGTCTTGCATTTCCTCTATTATTTATTTTCCATTTTCTTGTGTTTCACTGCTGTTACACTGTGAATTTCCCCGCTGTGGGACTAATAAAGGAAATCTGAATCTGAATCTGAATCAGAATCTGAATACCAATCATTAAACAAGAGATTAAACACTTTTTGTGCTGTTTAACCAGAAAAGGTGCAGCTGAACACGTCCTGAATGTGCCTCAGACCATCAGATCCAGATGGTTTAAACAGGGCCCTCACAGCTAAACATCAGCATGCTAAACGTACCTGATGTAACCAGGTTATCTTAGTCTAGTTAGCAAGCCCACAGAGGCAAACAGTGTTTGTGATTTTGGGCTCTAAATAAATCAATTTAATTTGTTATCATTCATTAATGCTGAACACAAAGTTCTTACGGTTCATCCTGAGGGGAACATCTGAAGAACATTTATCACAATCCAACAGATGATGAGATGTTTCACTTTGAACCAAACCACCAACTTTGTCATCCATAAAGTCATGTGTGGCAAGAAAACATTTAACCGTCATGTTTGTATTTCCTGATTAAATTACGGCAGAATAAAACAAAATATTTCCTCCCTGTGACTTTCCTATAACTGACAGAGTAGCTTGAACATTTAATCTTCAGATCACCATATTTCTGCCTCTCTGGGCTCCTTTGTTTTTAGTCTTCACACACTGTGAACATCCTGACTGATCATGAGTCATCCTCAGTGAGTCACCTGATGACACACCTGCTCCCTATCAGCCAATCACAGCACATAAAAACTCCTCATCAAGGTGTCCATGTTGTTTTGTATGTTGTTTTGTTCAATCATGTGACCGCTGTGTCTCTCTTAGAAACTGCCTCAGTATGTTCTGGACGTTTCAGCTGCACAATGAAAAAATGACATTTTACATCAGAGTTACAGGTCAAACTCCATCTGTTGGCTTCTATAAATCTTTAATATACGGTTTAATTACACAATTTGTTAAACATTTAAATTGATTCAGAGGGAAAACTTACAAATCTTATTTTAGACCTCCTGGTCCCAAAACATGTAACTTAATTCTTATTCAGACTCTTTTGTTTGCCATGTACACCCTCAAAAAATGTTCATTTTAAGTTCTCAGCAGAACCACCTGAGAACCATCCCGTTATCTTTAAGACAGCAGCAGTAATAACGTTTGGAGGCTAAGAGAGATGCCAATGGACGTTTTAGACGTGTCTGTGTATCAGTCTATCCTCCATCAACATCACGAGAAGAGGAATAAAACAGCTGCATTTTATCACATCTTCATGCTCATTAATGACTCTTTGTTTCTTTAATAACTGCAGGTAGAGAGGAGCTGCAGGCGAAGATGAAACCTTCAGTCGATCACTGTTTGGCCCCCCGATGACACAGATACAGTCTGTTTAATCGTCTTCACACCAGACTGTCTCTGTCGCAGTGTTTGAGATCTAAAGAGCTTTGATTGTTCCTGAAGAGCAGCTGTTTTTTTTTTTCATTACAGCAGAAATTAAATTCCTTTTTTCAGAGAAGCAGACAACAACTGATGTTGGACCTGAGGCACAAGTGTCTGAAGTTTTTACTGACAAATTGACCATAATGTTGGTGACACTGACCAATAGGAGCCCAGAGAGCTCTTCACCTGTAAACAAGAGGCGGAGTTATGATGATGTTGATGCTGAGAGGTGGAGATGTGAAACAGAGGAACACAGCCAATAACACACACATCGCTTCAGACACCATGTTTGTTTACGTTTTTTTTACTGTTCCTGGAGTTCCTCTAGCACCTCCTTCCTGATGACATCACACAGGTAGTAAAAGATGTCACGCTATGATTGGTTGAGGACCAACGAGTGGCTTGTTATGTCTCTCAGTCACCATCAAAAATAATAATTTTGTGCAAACCAAGAGGAAAAGCTGCTCACGTCAGTTTGCATTTGAGGTCATTTGATGAATAAATGAATTTCTCCAGTAAACTCACACAGACGAACTCCTTTGGTTGTTTTTGCTCTGCAGGAAGTGTGTGTGCTGCTCACAGTTTGACCCACAGTGACGATAAATCTGCTCACTATCAGCCTGCTGAAACATCCTCCACTTGCTCTCAGGATTTACTGAAAATGGAGTCAGAGAGTGAGCAGCACAGAAGACACAGACACACACACGACACACACACACACACACACACACACACACACATCATCATCTCTTTTATCCACAATCACTAAAGAGCAGCTCAGTCTGAGTGAAGACGCATCAAAGCAAAGAGGGACCGACACGTTTCTCCCCGACGTCTTTGAGGTTCATCTGTCTCTGCGGCTCGTCGTGTAAGAGCTGGATTACACAGCAGGAGGTCTCACACTCTGCTGGACCAGCCTCCTCTGATTTAACTCCTTTAAGACTTTATGGAGGCCTCTGATGAACCACAGTGCCACGTGAACAGTGGTTCAATCAACAACGTCAGCCAGTGTCGGCACAGATTAAGAAGATTATACTGTTTTAAACGAACGCTGGGCTCCCTGAGTCGCTAACAAAGTGTTAAAATGATCTGCAGTATTTGCTATTAACAGTTTCTCGTGCACAAGAGCATCAATGCACTGAACAACAGTGATATATCTCACTGAAGCTGATTTGTGTGGCCGGTTCCTGTCGTGATCTCAGGCCGTTTGGCTGGTTGGTAATGACCGAGGAAGATGAAGCAGGTGGAACAAAGATCGATTATGTGCAGCCTGAAAATGTATGAAGATGCTTTTGTGTCATTGTGAAGGAGCTGGAGCTGACACCTGCTGGTTTTCTGTTTCTTTTCATTCCTCTGGTGCACGCTCAGAGGAAACAGGGCGGCTCTATCAGACCTGAGAGTCCAGAGGCTGCTGCTGCTGCGTCCACATGTGGCCGCTGACTCATACCTGCAGGCTGCATGAGTCAGGGGAGGACGGGGGGGCAAGGTGAGTTTGTACTCACAGAGAACCACAGAGCTCTTTCTGCACAGAGCGAGGCCATTATTTTAAATGTCTGCGGATATATAAGCCTCAGCAGCATGCAGCAGCTTTTATGGGTAAAATGCAATTAAATTCATCTTCTGCTCACAAACACTGAATTTTACATGAAGTGTTCAGTGACGTCTCAGCAGTGACAGCAGGAAGAAGTCACAACTGTGCTGATTTTACTTTGGAGAAGAAGAAAAAATGTATGCATTGCTGAATTCTCACAACATAACAGGATATAATTAACCTTCAAATATCAGAATGTAAAAGTATTTCTGTCTGTCTGTTAATGATGGTCTGTAGTTCTGCAGGTCATGAACCAAAATGTTGGATACTTTAGAAATCTGACCTGGGGAAGGCACTATGAAAAGTTAAAGGGTCATTGGAGTCATTAGGATTCATCCTCTTCCTCTGTGGACTCATTTGCAAACTAGCGAGGCAACGTGAAGAATACGACCTCGTCTGACTCACTCAGGAAGCAGAAGCTCGTACGAAGTATGTTTGCAGGATTTCCCCTTAAAGGACGGTAAGAGAAGTGAAGCCTTCATACAAACGTCTTATAATGCTGCTGTCTGACACCACACAGGAAAATACAGAAACTAATACTGACGGCTAAAATATCTCTGTGAAGTCACAACATCAGAACGCTGTGAACAGTACTCTGAACCATGTCGACACCACGTACACTGAAGCTGAAGAGTCCACAAGGCTCGAGGTGAAAAGTGTTCAGACTAAAGTCAACTACAGCTCAGTTTGAAAGGTCTCCATCAGACAGCTGCCTACAAGACGAAAGACAGGAGTGAAAAAGGAAAGACTGATAAACCACCTCAGAGACAGGACATGATGACACGAGCAGAAGAGCCATCAACTTAGGTCAGAAGGTAAATCTGAACTTTGTCACAGTAAAAAGAGCAGCTGAAGATGCTTCTCAACAAGGCGTCCTCTCTTCAGTTCTCTCTTTTAGTCCATCCTTCACCGAAACAGATAAAACAGACACACAGGAGGAGGAAAAGCTGACTGCGGTGGGACGTCTTTAAACCGAGTGGAACAAGGTGCCAGAAAAGGAGAGAAAGCAGCAATTGAACAGTAAATTTAAACCTCTCTCTCTTCATCTTCCTCTCTCCCTTCGATCCCTCTAAAGTCTGCACCTTTCTGCCTCCTCTTTGATCTCCATCCTCAGCTGTTTCCATTTATTCCTCTTTTCCTCCACTCTCTTTGCTTTCTAAGCCCTGTAGGCAGTTTGTTTCCCTCAGCAGTAGGTGAGGCAGATTAAGCAGAATTAGTTCCTGGCAGACTCGCAGTCTCTGTCTCTCTCTCTCTTCTCGTCCTCTCTCTGCCGTCACACTCCTCTGCTTCTTCACCTTCATCTGCTCAGTTTATGCTGCAGAAGCTTCAGTATCTCTTCCTCTGCCGTCTTTCTCACAAACTCTCCTTCACTGTTTCAGTTGTGAAAAGGCTTCTTCCCTCCATTTTTACTGAACCCTGTTTCAGTAAACACAAACTAAACACAAGTTTAAGTTTTGTACTTTGTGTTTTATGAGCTTTAATTTATAAGAGTTATCATAAGTGTGAGGCTTGACTTGGGTTTATGTAAATTTCTAAGTCTTAATTATAACTACAAACCCGACTTTGACTCTGTGTAAAGGTAATTTCATATATCAGACACTGCACGATTTGAATGTAAATGAGGATGTAGTCCAGGCCAGGAGGTGTATTAACTGTACATGCTTTAATAATTAATGACTGCAGTGTTTATCCTGAACTTTCGTGCAGCTGGTGGCACAGTTAAACACAGTTTTACATCACTTTAAATGTCTTTTAGTTTCTGCTTCAATTCTGCTTTTATTCAAGATCTCTAACTTCAGATTTTCCCCTAAAACATGTAAGTGATCAATGTGTCTCTCCCAAATCACCTCCAGTGGTTTTTGAAAATAAAAAGTTGAGTCAGTAAAATCATCTTACCTCTCTGTGTCGGGGGTCCATCTGGAGACAGCAGCTGACCGCCGTGTCTTTGCTGTCTGATGAATAATAAATGGACGTTTCCTGATTAACTGTGCAGAAGCTGGAGTGTGTGAGTGTTGTTTCCAAAGCCACTCAGACAGAAGGAGCCCTCACACACACATTATTCACACATCATTCACACACTTTACACAGATTTAAACACGATATTAAGACGTTATTAAAAACACTTTCATCCAGCGTCAGTGGATCAGTGTCACCACATCGATCAGCTGGAGATGTCTGAAGAAAGCTAATCGATGTTTTACATGATTTATGTGTTTCTGTTTGTTTTTAAAATATTTAACTTGAACAGCAGAAACCATGGGGGGGGGGGCTCACACAGCCCTGCTCTGTATTAGTGCATCATCACAGGGAATATTTGAGTCCCTGAACCATCTCCAGTTGCTCGGCTGTGACGTTTTGTCCTCGACTGTGATTTAAATGAATCCTGATGACACAGCTGCCAAAGACGCTGACTCAGAGTTCACATTTAAACATATTTTCTGTTCATCTCCTCTTCAAATTTATTCGCTGAGTTGCAAATTGTTGAAACTGTACCTGCAAATGTTTGACTGATAATGTATTTAATTCATTTTTTTATTTCTACTGTTGCAGTAAGATCTCAGCTTTAAGAATCTGCAGCTTTATTTGACTTTCTGATGGGTTTATTTGAAATGAGTTACGTTGTGGTCTTGGTCAAATTAAGACAAAAGGGCTTTTTGCTGCTTAAAGCAAACCACAGTTTATACTGATTGCCTCTATACGACCTGCATGCAAAGGTCAGCACTTTGTTCTCTAGAAAAAAACACAATCCAGGCTCTGTTAAAGGAAAGAAGAAAGTGTGGAGTAAAAAAGACAATAATTTCAGATCTACTGTAACAAGTTTGATCCTTCCTGGTTTAAAGTCGATTATATTCATCACTGAGGTTCAGCGAAAACACAGTAGAGGAGAGAGGCAGACTGTACACACACACTCGTACCCGAGAGACACCCTGAATCAGAAACACACACACACACTCATGTGATGGATGGACGGGTCATTAGCTCGTCAGTTTGTCAGGATCTTGCAGAATTCAATAAACTGCTAATGCTAATGCCGGAGTCAGCTATGATAACAATGGTGTGTGTGTGTGTGTGTGTCAATGCAATTAAATTACAGTCTGGATCATCAGAATTAAAGCTGAAGTAGGTAACTTCTTTAAAAATGACTCTGTCCTGACATAAACATAAAACAGATAATCTGCCATAAAATCAGACTCCTCCTGCTGACAAGAATCCACCACACCTGAATCAAAACAACCAATCAGAGCAGAGTATCTGACGGAGCTTTGGAGGCGAGCTGGAGCATAAACTCACTTTGATTTTCAAAATAAGAGCACTTAGAGCAGTCATTCAGTAAGATTAGGAGACTCTTACTGACTGGTGCTTCCATAACAAACATGTATGAAGAATGTAAATCTGGGACAATGGCGAGCGACACACCTGAGTCATGTGACCTCTTCAATATGGAGACCTGAAGAGGACGGACGACATAAACACACAACAGACAAACCTCCAGTTCACCTGCACGATATGATGGGGTCAGAATTTGACTTCAACTTACTGATGCTGTTGTTAAAAAACCAAGACACATGAAAATGAATGAATGAAAATAAGAAAAGATTGTCTCACCTCTTACTATGATTGATTAGTGAGACAGTTTCAGGAGGTGTGGAGTGTCAAACAGCATAATTACATCATTTATATGCAAACATTTAAAAAAGTTTATCTTATAAAACTCATGAAAAATATGAATTTGTTCATTCAGTTTGCTAATTTCCTTCTTCTGTCCTTAAATGATGAATTAATACTGAAGTTGGCATTTGACATTTTTTAATGCTTTAATTTAAATGCAGATTTAATGATCAGTTTACTAATTGATTTCAATTTGACTCTATAAAAGTTTTTTAATTATTCCAGCAGCACATATCAGACTCAGACAGGCAGTCAGCTGCAGAATCGGACCTGCTTAACATCTAGATCTGTCCCAGTTACACCTGGACCAGCATCCTTAATGGAAAATGAATTTCAGATAAAGTCATAAATGTAGTGGGTGATCTGTCGGGGGGATGTGATTGGTGCTGTCTCTTCTTATCTGTCTTATCACAGTCTGGAAGCCTTGGATGCCGCGTGCAGAGTTAATCAGATCGAGCCGCAAATGGAGTCCCATGTCTGAGCGCTCGGTCCGGCCTGATAATTACATGTTCCACCATGTTAATCCAATAACACGCTATCACTTTACCAGCAGGAGCCAGAGGGAGACGCGGGGCTCAGGTTTTTACATTCGGGGTAATTTGCCCTCGTAAGTGGCTTCAGGAATATGAAGCAGGATAATAGATGTTCTCCTGTCTCATCTATTAAAGTCCTTTGCTGCTTATCAGCCAGGTGATTCCCTCAGGTCGTTCACTTTTACTGAACACTGAATGTTTTTTTCAATTAAGAGGACCATGAAGAGGAGATAAAGGTTCAAATAGCTGCTCAGACCTGATTCTGACTTTCCATTCAGAGTGAAAAGCTGATAAAGCTGTCGGTGGGATTGTGAGCATTACAGAGCTCTGACACCGGGCCCGATTTCAAATTCCTGATATATATTGTAGTAAAAACTGCAGCTCTCTCTGTGCTGATTCCTCAGACTTTGCTCAACTTGGAAGCTTATTCGGTGCTTTCATGCTTTATCAAAGACCGACTGCTGCATGGAGCGGCGGGGGAGCATCAGTCATCCTCCCCGAGGCTCCTCAGAGCGGAGAAGATCTGAAGGAGGGAGGAACCGTCCAGACAGCCGAGACCGAGACAAACCAGGTCCTGGTCTGAAACTCAAACAGTGTCCATCCTCAGTGTGTGTGCGTGTGTGTGTCACCTGCGTGTGTGTCACTTGTTTTGTATGATTTGAGTTTTTTTTTGTCTCTCTCTCTTTGCAGTTTTGTTTTGCTTTTATGTCGATCTGCCCACAGCTGCTCACAGATGTTTACACACTCTGATCACAGCATCGATCCCTGGAGGCGGCTTCCTGACCTGAGCTGCTGCTCAGGTGAGGACCAGGTGTGACTGATGAATGTGTACATCTCTATATATCGTGCTGAATCCACAGAGGTAAAGAGAGGGACACAAACAACGAGGACCCTCAGGCTCCTCAGGGTCTACAACATGACATCCACCCCCAAAAAAAACAAAAAAACAGAGGAGGGGAAAGTGGACTCGTCGACAGGTGAGTGGGCCGAGAGAACTGCAGGTGTGTTTTTAACATTTAGGATGGACATGGTTTGAGTTTCCGTGTGAGGAGCCTGGTTTGTTTGTCCTCCCTCCTTCAGATGCTCGCTGCTCTGAGAAACTACCAGACACCTTTGGGAGGATGAGTGACATGACTGACGCTCCTCCCACCACAGGCACAGCGGTCGGTCTTTGATGAAGCATGAAAAGTGAAGAAGCCTCCAACTCGAGCATTTAAACCTCCCACAGCGAGCAGGTGGACGAAAGAGGCATCCGGTGCAAGACAGTTTAAGTATCCTGCTTCCCCCTTTACCTTTAGGATGAATTCATCTGATTATACAGATCACAGTTAAATGCATCAGATATCAAATGGGAATCAATAAATGAACATTTTAAGATTGTTTCCTGAAGGTTTGTTATCAGCACTGAAATGCCAAAATAATGTTAAAAGGACCCTCTGAGGTTTTCAACTGCTAAATTCAGTTTGAGGTAAATTAAGTGCAATCTGAACAACATCTGAACAACTCTGCTAAAACTCAAGAAGCATCACAGAGAGACAGACAGCGTTCAAAGAGAGCAGGCGATCAGCTGATTTCAGACCACATGAAGAAGAAGAAGAAGAAGAAGAAGAAGAAGAAGAAGAAGAAGAAGAGTTCAGCAGCTCCTCGGCTGGATCAACAGAGGATTCTTTGTGTTTTACTGAGACGCATGTTTGCACTAAAGTCTTTACCGACATTAGAAACAGAAAAAGGAGCCGCGACTTGACTGCTTGCTTGAAATGTTTTAAAGAAAATCCTCTTTGTGTTTGCTGAGCGTGTTTATCGCTGCTCTGTAGAAGATGGAGTAAAGAAACCACAGTCCTGTTTGCTGCGGTCGGGATCAGATCTTGGTTAGAAACAAGATCAGTTCAGTTCAGGGTGAAAGAGAAACACAAAGGCTGTCCCCCGATTAAAAACACAACAGCCTCAGTGATTTCAGCCTCAAAGTGACCTTCAGTATATTCACATTAAAGTGATGAAGCCCCACAAGTTCATCATGTAGTTCATCTGGAACACATGAGGACCTGCAGTCCAGACGACTTTAACATGAGAGACAGTCAGTGTTGTTTTCTTTGAATATTTTAACCATCGTCATCTGTTCCAAACTTCACCAAGTAATCGTCGTGATCAAACATGAAGAAACCTCAACCAGGCGTCAGGTCAGAAAACTGTAACGTGACTGTTTTTGAAAGATGCTCTGTTTAAAAAGAAGCGAAAAACAAAAAGAAATGAATTTAAGTGTTTTCCAAAGTGATGCCTCTGAAGACAGGGCGATGTCACTTTGCCATTAAAAATAAAAAAAAATAAAACATCAAAAAAAATAAAACATCTCTGATCTGATGCTGGTTAAGGTTCAGGTGGGTTTAATCACAAAAGTGACGGATGTGTGTTTACAGAAAGACTCTTTCTTGCTTTGTTGTGGTTAGTTGACCTTCTCTGTGACTCTATAAAAACATTACAGATGTCTTTTAAGGACATTTACTGAACCCACTCATACTGTCGACAGTCTCGTGTGTTGCTCTGGAGGTCAGTCTTTTAATTTGAAAGATTGTTGTAAATACACATAAGTATTTTAAAGGTAGGGAACGACAGAATGAACACTTATTATTCCTCCGCTACAGTATATAGTCCCAGAAAACACAAGCCAACCTTTGCATGCTGAGTCTAATAAAACTTTATCTGAGGAATAGTTGTGTCGTGTTTGCCAGACACAGAAATAATCATCTGACCAAACGCAAAGAGGTGAATCATCGGAGGACCCAAACGATCAGACGAGTCTTTGCTAATCAGCGATGAGTCGACGATAATTCATCCATGTTTGGGTTCAACAGCTGAGCAGGATCCTCTCAGACTCATCTGAGTTCATTACAGGTCTGTTTACAGCGGACAGACAGGATTAATGTGAGCGCAGCTGCTAAGGGGGGGATCAACAACAACAACAATAACGACAACAACAACGACAATGACAACAATAACAACAACAACAACAACAATAACAACAACAATAACGAACAATAACAACAACAATGACAACAACAACAACAACAACAACAATAATGACAAAAACGATAACAACTATAACAACATGACAACAACAATAACGAACAATAACAACAACAACAACAACAATAACAACAACAACAATAACAACAATGACAACCTAACGAAACAATAGCAACGTAAAACAACAAAAACAACAACCTAACAACAATAACATGAACAATAGCAACAACAATACAACAACATAACAACAACAACAACAATAGCAACAACAACAACAACAACAACAACAACAACAACAACAGCAACAACGCAACAACAACAACAACAACAACAACAATGACAATGACAACAACAACGACAACGTAATAATGACAAAAACGATAATAACAACATAACAATAACAACAACAACAACAATAACGACAACAACAAAACATAGCAACAACAACAATAACAACAACAATAACTAACAACAACAATAACAACAACAATAACAACGACAATGACAACAACAACAACGACAACAATAATGACAACAACAACAACAACAACAACCAACAACAACAATAACAACAACAACAATAACGAAACAACAAAAACAACAACAACAACAAAAAAAAAAAAAAAAAAAAAAAAAAAAAAATGGCTTAAATCAAAACAACAACAACAACAACTAAATCAAATTTTAACAACAGGGCTGCAGATAATGAAAATGATTTCTATTCAAACTTACTGTTTTCTATCACTGCACTGTAACTGTAGCTGCAATTTTATTTCATGTTTTTTATTCAACTTCATTTAATTAAATCCTTAAGATCCCAGTCTTAATATAAATTGATTTTATTTTTTAGTTTGTATTGCTTATAATTCTTTTCCTTGCCAGTGTAAATCATTTTGAATTAGTACCAGTTCATCACATGTACCTGTAAACATTATCTCAGTGATATCTCAATCATTATTAAATGTTAGGAATGTTAGGATTAATTAAAAGAGCTCCATTGTGAGTAAGAAGTGATTAATTAAGTCATCCAATTTATAAACGCACTTTTTGTTTGACATTTTACAGAATAATTTGTAGATTGACCAAAATAATACCATAATATAATCAGTACAATCTTATACTGTAACATCTCTCACATTTTATGTTTCATCTTCTCATTATTTGACCTGCAGATGTCTTAAGAAAAATGAGTGTCTCTGAACTCACTCTAACTTCACGTTCTTCTTTTATAAAAGCCAGTTTACGTTGGAAATGGTGCATTCTTGGTTTTTATGCATACACATTATTTATTTATACATCTGGATGGTGGTATTGATACTGTAAAGCTCAAACTCTCCGTTTACTGCAGAGTGACCTGACACATCAGGAGGTTAAACGTCATAAATCTCACTTTAACCGAGTTACCATGGTTTCATAATTTAATGTCAACTGATTATTTTGAGGTCATGTACAGATGTTAGAGTAAAATAAAGCGCCACACACTCCTCCACACACTGGGATCAGCTGTGAACGGTTCAGCTCGCACTCGTTAGATCTGCTACGAGGCAGCATGAATATATATGAGTCTATAAATAATTCTGGCAGGATTTAGCCGCCTCACACGACTCGCACCACATGTATTTTCTGTCAGAGCCAAATGAATGTGACTTCAAAACCACGGATCTTAAATTGCTTCATTATTTCCAGAGGATTTCTGTCAACCCCCAAAATTATATCACTCAAAAAAAACACACTCGTGATAGCACATTCAAAGTGATGCATTTGAGGCGGCATGATGAGATCTGTGTCGAACATTTATTTTATGTGTGCAGCTCACGAAAAAAGCAAAAGACTTGACTTTGATTTCTTTTCAAATAAGACTGGGAGAGAAATATTTCAGTTTAATTTTATAAAATGCTCATTTAATGTTGGTAAAGACGGTTTAAAGTTATTATGGACAGGAACTCAGAAACAGCTGGTTGAGCTTTTTCTGTGGTTAAATAAGAACCACACAGAGAGAGGAGTGAAACAACACAAGGCCTGGATTTGTTAAAACACAGCTTTTTCTCTTTTGTTCACACACAAACTGAACTTTAGCTCGAGTCAAGCTGAAAATTGTTTTCAACAAGAAAACATTGGGACGCTGCAGGTTTCCTCTGGCTGATTTATTAAGGGAGTTTCAGGGTCCAACGCTGAGCAGGACCTTCGGTTTTTAGTGTCTGTCGGTAATTTAATGGACCAGTGTTGATCAGAAGTCTGAAAGCTGTTGGACTGAGTGATCAGAGGTGTGAGATTAGCAGTAATGAAAGAGGACGGCGTCGTTTACATCACAGCACCAAAGGAAAAGATAAAAAGGGAAGTTTGCTCAGTGATTATTTCTCTACGTGACGCAGACATTTTGAGTTAACGACACGTCATTTCCACTTCCCAGGTTGTTAGTTTTTGATAAATAAATCAGCATCACATCTGGGATCTGCAGCCCTGAGCAGTTTTTCCCTGCAGCGAGTACAAATGGTGTTTTGTTTCATGACGCTGAGCTTTCCAAATTAATTTGTATTCTAGTTTCCAATTTCACATCCCGCTGCAGGCAAAGTTACCAGTTTTTGTTGGATTTTTTTTTTTTTGGCTCTGATAAAAAAACGCAGCCCATGCATACAGTATCAGTCTGTGGAGAAGGCGAAGGACGGAGATGTTCTATGTTTGGAGCTTTTGTCGCACCAGAATCAGATCTGGAGCTGAACCAGGAGGACACATGGTCCCACAGGCTGCTCACTCAGTAAAAATATGTGCTCTGAAAACTCCCACTGAGATCTCCACTTTGTTTAAAATCTCCACTTAATTTAGGAGGGATGGATGAGCACTGCGCTTTTCATCGATGTTTCTAAAACCAACTGATCGCTGAGCTGTGATGTTCAGATAAGAGACGCTTTAACAGCGTTTTGTCAGGAAGCAGAGAGGTTGTTCACGTCTTTTTGAATGTTTAAAGTTATAGTTTGCATCCGACAGATGTTGGTTACTCAGATGCTCAAACGTCCTCATGGTGGCGCTAAATGAAAAGTCAGAGTAGGATTAAAGTCAGCGGTTCATCCCAGAGTTGTTGAGATGTCACAGTGTGTTGGACGAGCAGCCGTGGAGGTGATGAGTTCTGAACAATGAGCAGCTTTTATTATTATTCACACCAGTTTGCAGCTCAGACCTGAAGCTCATTAAAGGAATCTGCTGTGCCACCTGCGTCTCGCTGTGATACGACTGAACTGAATGGTGGCCCCTTCAGAGTTTCAGTTTGTAGGCTGGAAACTCCAAACATGATGTGGTTTTCCACAAGTGAAATGAAAAGCTTCCAGTCTGCGTTTATTTCCGAACATCCGCTCGGTGAGAATTCCTCTCTGACAGTTAGCCTGATTGATGGTTTCTGAGGTTTGTGAGCCGAAGGCGTGAAAACACATGTGACCGCCAGCCGCGACGTGTGCGACCGATTTCTGGGAAGTGTGGAGGATTCAGAGGAAAAAACACTAACAGTTAATAAAGTCCATTTCCACATCGTTTTCCTCCTTCTTTGCTCCTCACTCCATCTCGTATGAGCTCTGAGGGTTTCCCCCTCAGTGCAGTCTTACAGGTACTAACAGGGTCCTAATGAACTGGACGGTGGAGGGAAGGTGGACTCCAGCCCAAAGGGACTTGTTAAATTCAAACATACTCTCCTTGACTCATTACACTATACATCCAGCTGCTGTCGGAGACATTTCTGTCGACTCTGTACTACAATGATTAATGGCTGCTGCTGCTGCACCATTAAGAGTTTCGCAGAGAAATTATAGGAAAGATGCAACGACTCAGGCAGGAAGTGTAGTTTGTCTGCAGAAAAGCATCGATTAGAGTACAAATACAAAAACCTTCCTACCATTAAAGGAACTATTTCACACCAGAAGTGCCTGCAGGTAATATTTACCTGCTGTTCTTTATTCAAATGGTCACAAGTTTGTTTTAATATAAAATAAAGATATAAAGTTTTTGACTTTTCTTAAAACTGTGGTATGTTTTACTCCCTGTTGTTGAATTTAGTCAAGATAAATCCAGATTAAAACATGTGTAGTTACCTATAACCAGGTTAAATTTACCCTCATACATAAAAAATCTAAGTTTGGGGGGCAGTTTATGTTTAAATAACTACGATCATTTTTGATTAGACTGTTGTAGAAATGATCTGTGTCCATGTGAGGACATTTAAATTTTTGACGTTGAAAAACCGAGGCTTCCTCCAGGAGTTAGACCCTTCAGGCCCTTTTCAACTTTACTGACTGATTAATTAATCAGAGAGTTATTCTTTGCAGACCACTATGTGCTAATTCATAGACACAGTCTGTGTCAGAATAGCAAATCTATTATATAATATTTTTTGTTTCTTATTTTCGTTTTAAAAACCGATTGAGATGAAGGTCACAGATTCACATATTTATGATTTGAGATAATACAGTAACAGAGGACAAATTTCTTGTACCAGAAATGCAGCTGCCCGGTAAATTTTACTCGTTGGCGGTTTAATGTTTACAGAAATCTGTGGAGGTTCGAGTGTTAAAGCACCATAACTGCAGCTGTCCTTCAAAGACTTCAGTCTTGTGGCTCAGATATGGACTGTCCCCAAAGTTCAACATCCACGTCGCTGTGTTTTGTTGAGATAAACAGGAACTTATCTCCACCGTGCAGCAGGAACCTTTATCCCTCCAAATAAGAAAGCAAGAAAGTTTTAAATGTGTTCATTTATTTTAAACTGGATGTCATCAAAGGAAGGCATGGATCTTTTTTTGTCAGACAGAATGTGAAGCAGCGTATTTCCCCAAAAAAGTAAAACTATTCCACATTAAATTCTTGCGGTGTGGTCGGAGTCGTGTCAGAGTTAAAATTAGAGCGCTGCAGGTTAAATTTGTTTCTGTGGTTTGACACCTTCACTCAGTTTGTCTGAAAACCTCAGAGATGAACTTCAGCCGCACGCTTCACTTTTCAAGGTGGGATGAGGAAGAAAAGCCTGTTAAATTCTGGGATCATCTGACTCAAGTTTCCATCAGTCTGCCTCCGACAGTCTTTTCTTCCACCAGCAGACTGAAAAACCTCAGACTGTGACAGCAGCAGGATTTCAAATGACCGACATAAATCTGCTGAAAGGATTTCTGACAGACGAAGAAAAGCTTTTGTGTCTTTACTTCTCCCTTTTCTCTCTCAGAAACCAAATTCATAGTATACATCTCAATACTAACACCATTACTAACAATGTGATGTATAGTTAGTGTGATGGTGTAATTAATCTCTCTTACATTATGGTGAAATTTGGATAATACACAATGTTTTTATAAAAAAACACTTTCAAACTATGCTTCAGTGTTTACTGAAAAAACTGTTAAATGTTTAAATGTTAAAAGGGTCACTACTTTGAATCCATCACCATACAAATAGATTTATATATACATACCAATTAAACACAGCAGCTGCAAGAAGTTTCACACTGAAGAAAAAAAAAACTTTCAAAATATCTTTCTCACATTTTTAGACATTTAAAGGTCAGTTTGCCCCAAAGCATAACAGGAGGGTTAAGATCTGTAGACGCGTTTAGAAACCAGCTGAAGCCCTGCCTTTGTGTCATTTTAAGTGTATTTATGCTATTTTTATTTGCCTTCTTTCCTCTGTGAAGCACTTTGTGACGTCTCTGCTCTTCAAAAGGAGCCTCGTAAATAAAGTTTCTCGTTTTCCTGTTTCTTGTTTATTTAATCTGAACATGAACAGACATTTAAATTTCTGGTTTCTGAATTAAGTGAAGGAAATATTTCTCGTGAACAGAAGCTGGGCATGATACACTTTTAAATGTCAAGAAATACTTTAATAAAATTACAAACAAACAGCTGGAGGAGGCAGAAATGTCGCTGACATGCTGTAAATACTGGACATCAGATGACATCATCGATACACCCGAACATCTTCAGATCTGACCTTTCGTGACCTTTTGCTGGGCTCGTTCGTTTTCAGCTGAACTGAAACTGTGACGAGAGCAAAATGGCTTCAGATGGTGAATTTGGCTTCAGCTGATGGAGACTGTGGATTAGGAAGTCAGCCAAAGTACATGTTGAACATGTAAATACTCGAATATCATGAGAAGTTTCCATCCAGTCAGCGCTTCACTCCCAACTCTACTTTAATGGCGCTTTTCCATCACATAGTTCTAGCACTACTCGACTCGACTCGACTCGACTCAGTTTCGGTCGTTTTCCATTACAACAGAGTACCACCTCAGCGTGGGCATGGGGTCGTCATAGCAACGTGACCGAAACTCCAGCGACGTCATTTGTTATGCGACACAAACACGAAACGACTACGGAGCAATGGAGGCCACCAGACAAAGAAATGTCTGCAGCTCGTCGTTGCTCCGCGGGGGGAGCTGGACCTTCATGTTTGTACTTCCTCTAACCTCTGACCTCTGACCTGACACGTCTTCTGAAGCAGGAAGTGTCCTCACTTTACCGTTTGTCCTCGCTGTCTGTCTCCACCTGTACCTGGTCCTCACACAAGGGCGTCCAATAAGCAGGCTGACCTTTGAGCTCACGTCGCCGCCAATTACAGCCGCTTCCTGCTCGACTGACTGACGCAATCTGGGTGGCCAATCAATGTCAGTCCGGAGCAGAGCGACAGCAGCTGTTTGCCATGGCAGCCACATCACGACAACCAGCGAAAGTATCTGTAGATATACTGTACCACACACACACACACACACACACACGCTCTCCATTTGTTTGATTGACAGCTCCCTCTCTGGCTCTGAGCGTGCTCCGTCTGTCGGAGCAGCAGGACAGAATAAAGAGGTTTTTCATTATGTTGGGCCTGAATGCTGTGAACTGTTAGCCTGAGCTGTCTGCACGCTCATGTGCGACTCATCACGCCTTCACCAATCTGCAGGCCACCTCCGAGGAATCGTGTCCATTAAACCTGGACCGGCTCTGGTGTAAACATCCCATAACGCTCCTGTGAAGGTGCAATCTGAAGTCACTTTCTCCCCCTCTTCACCAGAGAATGGACAAACAGACCAGCAGGCGGCCGTGACGAAGCCGAGAGAAAATAAATGTCATGAAAAGGGGAACGCCATAAATAATAATCAGTGTGTGAGGAGAAAGTACACACACACTTTCCTGTCAGTGATTATGATTATTACAGTGATTATGCTGATTCTTACTTAAAGGAACAACAAGAAGGATTTTTCTGAAGACTCAAACAAAAATATTTCCAGGAACTGTTTGTTGTTAACACTGCTTGTGTTTAACGCTTGGTTTAAACTCCATATAGACGAAGATAAAAGTAATCTTCTGTATTTTGTTCTTCTTTTCATATTTGTCTCACTACTAAGCTGCTGTATCAGGGGAATTTCCCTGATGCAGGATTAATAAAGTTTATCATATCTTATCTTATCTTATTAAACTTTGACTACTGAGGGTGTTAATAAGCAAAAGTGATCACCTCTCAGTCTCTCACTGTCTGTGTCTATAGGACAAATTAAACACACTCATGTACAACAACTGCAGCTTTAAACCTTTAAATATATTTTGAATATATTTTTTTAATCGTCTCTCAGGATGTGACATCTCTACATGTGAATCCAGTCGAAGAGAGACAGTTTGTGTAGTTTTTTTTTGGTGTTTCATACATTCTTACATGTATATGTTTGCAGACTCTTTGAATGGAGTCTGTTGTTTTAAAGTGTGTGCAGACTGAGGAGGCATTTGTTGTTGTTTGAAATGTGTGTGTGGAAAAGTCCATGCTGTGCATGAGAGTCAGTTTCTGTGTTTGCGCTGATGAATTTATGGCAGCAAAACTCTGCGGCTGCAGTCTGAAACGTTGCAGAGGGAAACTGAAAGGAATAAATTTGACTGCGACAGAAAGATTTTTCACATCCAGATCAGCCACACAGAGCTTCATTCAGCTGTCAGAGACTCGACCTCACATCTGAATATTAACAACACTGATTTACTGCAGCTGGGAGGAGAGGAGGTCACCTGGGACACAGGATGTCTTCTTTTGGAGAAGGCGAAGATGAAGATGATGGAGGAGAAGGGGGAGTTTTGTCACACTTGCTCTTATGACTTACAGGACTCCAGTTTGAGGTTGTAAATAATATTTGTTGTATTATATATAAACATTTCTGGTATAAAGCTCTGCATGTTACTGATGCTGCACATAAATATTTGGGGGGCAGTATACTAATATTTAATATTTATATGTAAATATCTGGGGTAAATTTTGCTAGACATCTGAACTACTGCTGATAAATATTTAGGATGCAGTACACTAATATTTAGAGTGCTGAATATAAATGTTTACAGAGCTCCACATACATGGGCATTGGGCACATTGGGCGCTTTATAGTAAATATTTGCATGTTATCACAGTATATTGTAAATGTTTGAGGTACTTTATGTAAACATTTGGGATATTGTATGTTTATTTCTATTACTGTTAATTAAATATTTGGGATGCATGAATATTTGATGTGTATAAATGAACATCTTGTACGAATATATGTGTTTTTAATTTTCTGTCATTGAATTTGTTGTTGATCAGTTACTGGGATGAAATGAGACGATGTGATTGGCTGTGAACTGCACAGAGATAATAACACAGTTTGATGAAAATAAAGTCCTGCTGCAGTGATATCGACCACTTCAGCTTCTTCATAAAGGGTTCATTTTGTTGTCCCGTTGCTGCAGCAGAAGATATATTTGGTCCAATTACAGTGAACCGGCTGCCATCCAGGAGCAGGATGCCGCCGTGTTTGAAGGTAATTGAGAAAATGAGGAGGAGGACGAGTGCAGGAGGAAGAGCCTGATGAAGAACAATCAACCAACACTGACATTTTTGAAAAATACTCTTACATACAGAAACTTAGATTAACATCACTCTAATGTCTGAAAGGTAAATATCAGAATGATAAATAAAAATAAATACATAATTTCATGTTTCTGACTATTTTCAGCGGCGGATGAATCCACATTTGGTGCTTTAGTGAGTGTTTGTGGCAGCAGGACGGTGTGTGTGTGTGTGTGTGTGTGTGAGTCAAAATAAACTCCAGTGTGTGTGTTCATGGTGATGAAGGAACAACAGTGAGGCTCACTGATGAGTTTTAATAGTTTTTAATACAGATGTCAGGCACACACACACACCTGTTAAGTTAACTGCTAGTTTTGGTCTTTCTTCAAGGGAAAATAGGTAATGTTGCCCAAAAGGTCGTTAAATCTAAAAGTTGGTTGCAATAACCAACCGACACTGATTACACATACTCGCAGGCAGCAGAGTGACGTCACACAGTTTTTCTAAATTTGCCATAAATCAGAGTCAGTTGTGTCCAGAAAGCAGCAGATGTGAGAGCTTTTAGAGGAGCTGAGAGCTTCCAACAGTGTTTCTTATGTTATATAAGGTGTTTGTGTGGTGTCCCAGAAATGTGACAGGCAGTGAAGAAGACAGCCCCGAGGCCTGCAGGACCTCTTGAAAGAACTTGGAGGAGTCTGGGAGGCAGGGATGTATCGCCGGCTCTTATCTTGCTCTGCAGACGAAGCCTGTGGTGTTTCACGCTTTAAGTTTCCACCTCTGACGGTCCTTCACTGCCGACACCTGAGATATCCTCCGTGTTTGTGTGTTTGTATGTCTTTATATGTGTTGTATGTGGCTGCAGTTTGCAGGTTTAAGATTTTGTTTTGTGCTGCACATAAATAAAAGATACAGAACACCAGTTGGACCATTTTTAATTTTTAATTAAGGGTTTTTTCTCTTGACAGGTCTGTTACATTATGTGTTTTAATGCTGCTGCTCTCGGTCACACTGGTGGGGTTATTTAGACTGGTTTCATGAAATGTTTAGTCATTTTTCTTGAAAATAGCTCCCGTCTCTGTATAGCCGTTCATCAGAACAACAGTCAGGAGACACACAGCAGGAGCAGACTGCCATTTGAGGTAAAAGCTCAAATTACATTCAAGTAGGAGATCGTCTTTGCACTTCATCTCTCTCGTAGCAGGACTGAGCAGCTGTTGGAGATGTTTAAAAAAAACAGGAACATCACAGTTTATTCTCTCTTGTATATGCTTCAATGTCTGAAGACCAAGGTGAATAATCTTTTCTCGTTCTTGATTTGACTGCAGCCTTCACACCATCGATCATGACATTTTATTTCATAGGTTGCATAACTGCATTAAACTGGTTTCAATCCTTTTTTACAAATAGATATTTTAATGTTTGTATAAATAATCATGTGTGCCCCTACATGCTTCCCTTGAGTCAATTGTTCAGCAGCTTTCAAGATCTGTCATATCACTGTTATGCTGATGATATGCAGATTTATTTCTCTGACAAACCCAATAACCTAAACAAACTGTCCTCCCTCCATGATTTCTGAGCAACCACCAAAGACGGGATGTCCTTTACTTATTTCCACCTAAATCCTGACAAAGCAAAGACAATGCCTCAGTTAAGCTGCTTTAAACTTTTCACAAGCAAAGACTGCTGGTTCAACATTGATGAAAGCTCCATCAGGTCCAACACAAAGTTTATAACTAAATGAGAAAAAAAGTAAAAAGCCAAACTGAAAAGGTGACACCAAGCAAATACAAGCAAACGACCCAAAATGGTGGAAGTGACAGTGAGAGGTGATGTCAGGTGATCAGTCCAGATGAGCCAAATCTCCTTGACAACCTGACTCCGCCCCCAGGTTGTTGCCCTGCAGGTCTTTACTCATCAGCTGGTCGCTAATCAGCTGATTGGACTACACCTTATGGCTCCGCCCCCACCATCAGTTCAACATTTGACTCGTCACTTCAGCACGTTTCTTCCTCTGAGTGCTCGGTGAGATTTTGTTTTTAGAGAGATGAAACTCTCGTCACTCAGTGTTTTAATAAAATGAAGTCATGGTGTGAACATACTCATTACTGTCACAGCAGAAACATCCAACAGAGCTGATAAAAACATGAATGTTGGAGGCGGTGCAAAGACGTGTTGAAGCACGTCATCATACAGAAGCTAAACGTGTCAACATGTGTAAGTGTCTGCATGTTCCCGAGCTTCATGTGCAGAGGAGAGATTGAATTTGTGCCACTCAGGGACAAGGCTCTCAGGCAAAAAACAAAACAAGTATGTGTCAGTTCAATACTCCAGCAGCAAGAAGGAGAGAAAAAAAGATGAATGCATGAGCGAGAAAACCTGGGTGACAGTGTGGATCCCGCCGAAGTTTCACTTCATTTGCACAGACGGAGGGTTGGTGTTCAGCAGGGAGCTGTGCACGAGTCACACAAACTGTTCAAGGTACAGACAAAAAAAATCACAGAGAGCTTTGGTTTGTTTGCTGGTTCACTGATAAATTAAAGACACTGAGATGTCAGTGAATTCATTAACTGAGTGTTAGATCACTGGTCCCAAACCTTTTTTGGGTGCACTGGGAGTATAATCGTATAATAAAATTTAATTAAACAACATAATAATTAACATATTGTAATATTGTACCACATGATAAATGATAAATTATTAACTAAAATTCTCAGAAGACGGAGAATCAGTGGGAAAAACAATAAAACAGTAACTAAAACTGAAATATAACATTTTTTTTTGTTCTTTCTTGGCGGCCCGGTACCGGTCCATGGCCCGGGTGTTGGGGACCCCTGTGTTAGATGACTCTCTTCTATTTGTGCAATTAGCTCCACAAATCCTGGGAGACTCTTTGGTGCTCCTGGAGTTTCAGGCCAGTGTTAAAAATGCTAAATTAAAAGTGTAAATCAAAGCGAAAACAGCCACAGCCTCTCAGATCTGCAGACCATCAGCTGTATGTCTCCACTGTGTCCTGTCCTCACGTGATCACGCAGGACGGACATGACGGGAGAAAGAAAGAAGGTGAAACTGAATGTGTGCAGATTTATTGACTATTGATTTATTGGATGGATTGTTACCTCTGTCCAACCCCAATTTTTAAAGTAAAAATCACAAGAAGAAAAATAAGTTTGGGGCTCTGGATGTCCTCTCACATGCTGCCTCAAGTGGTTCTCAGTTTGTTTCACATCCTGCAGATCTGACTGTGCGGTGAAAGTCAGACAGAGGCAGTCAAAAGACAAACAATGAATCTTTCATGTTAGAGGAATTAATCATTTTGAACCAGGAGCTCTTATGTGCAGTAACGTCCTGCCCGTTGATCTGACGTCAGTGTAGATTCCTAGTTAAGCCTCGTTTGGACCCAAAGTACCTGAACTTCAAGTCCCATGAATCTTCTTCATGAAGTAAAAAGCTTCCTGCAGCCCGTTGTTGTCTCTGCGTTTCCACCGTGGTCTAAAGACCCGTGAAGATCAGGCAGATTAGTCCGCTGACGTTTGAGAAAGCGACGGCTGTTTTTACACGTCATTTCTGCTGCGCTGGATTTCCTCCTCAGCATAAATACTCAGTAAGGCCTGGACTTGGTCGCTCCGTCTGTCGTAGACCTTCTTCTGCTCCGTGTCCACGTCCAACAGAAACAAACCATAAATACAGTTTGTTTGAGGATGCAGGCTTTTCAAAATAAAACCAATTAGAAATATGCAGCACTGCAAGGCCCACCCCCAAAGTTTCTGTACTTCTTGAGGTACGACCCCCTGAGCAGGGACTTTTTTGTTTTGGGGGGTAAAATAAAGTCCCTGAACTTGATTTAGACCCTGGTCCCTGTGGAGGAAAAGTTTGGAGCTCCTCATCGTCAGCCATCAGATGTGAAATGGCTTTATATCCCTGAAAAAAAATCTGTGTATGAATCCCTGAATATCTGCTCAAACTAAAACATATCACAGCTTTTTCAGGCTGATAAAACAACACTGACGGTGATGACGACTGTCTGCATGTTTTTCAACACATTTTCAGTGATGAGGACGCCGTCAGATGCAGATTGATGAGTTTGATGAGTGTTAAATATTTTAAAATATCACCAAATGATCTCATGACTAAATAAATGACACATTAATCACAGTAAATCAAAGGTGATGCAGGTCGACCTGAAGAGGAGTCAGAGTCTCTTCTGATATGCTAACAACAAGAAAAAATATACGAGAAGCACTGAAATAATCAATCAATCAAATAATCAATCAGTGCGCAGAGAGACCAGCAGGTGGGTGAGTGCAGGTTTGTTGTATTGATTTAACTGAATGATTGACATAATCGAGTACATTTATTCTTGTAGGTCACTGTACTTAAGTACAAATGTGAGGTACTTGTACTTTATTTGAGTCCTTCCTTTTAACAATACTTTCAGCTTTTACTTCACTACTTTTAATCTGACAGCTTTTCTAACTTTTTAAAAAAAAAAATTTTATGAATTAAACAAGCAGAAGTAGAAGAGTAGTTTAAACAAGCGATTCTTTATCTTTATCGTTTTATCTTTTTATCGCTTTGTTGAGTTTTTTCTCTGAGCCAACACAGTGAACATTGTGAACATTTCCAGTGTGTCTCTGAGGGATGATTGCTGGTGTACAGTAGACAAAGTGTAAAACATCCTTTTAAAGAAATGAGAAACAGGCTAAATGTCCTTCATAAATGTCCTTTCCTGAGGCTCTAAAACTCTAATGGGTCCCCACAGTGACAGAAGGTTGAGCACATTCGCTCAAACAGTCTCTCGTCCCTCCATCACCTGTGTTCACTCTGAGGTGAAGCTCTCCTCTTTAACTTCTTCACTCTCCTCTTTACTTCCTTCACTCAGCATCAGTGATTTTGACCTTGAGTAACTCCACGTTGTGCCACTTTAATTCAACTGACGCCATTTCAAAAGGAAACTACATTTATGTGACATCTTAAATTTTCAGATTAAGATGTTATAAAACAAAACATGTTGATGAGCTAATGAAAATTTTGTTCATTGTTCATTAGGAGCAGAGTTATTGATATGTTGATCGACAAGAGAGAGAGGCCTCATGGGCACTGAAAGGGTTCAGATTCTTTGGGAAATGAAAAATAACACAGGATAAAAACACTGAAAAAAACACCAAAATAACCTTCTTGTTATTGTTATCGTCTCCTGTGACTCATGCTTCTCCTTCTGAGGAGGTTTTTGAAGTCTATTGTTTCTCAGTCCGCAACCTTCAAAAGCACTAAAAAGTCAAAACCAGCTTCAAGTGACAGTCCAAGCAAACCGAAAATGACGTGACCCCGCCGACATTTCCGTGAGGTGCCAGGTGGCCGACGCGCTGCCTGCTGAGTATTTTAAGGCGGCGTCTGAACCGTCCGACCTGGAGTGTTTGAGTCCTGCAGCATGAGTCCTCTCTGAAGGGAAGAGGAGGAAGAGGAGAGGTTAATGACTCTCCCTCTACCATCACATGTTTAGACAAACATGGAAACACACACACACACACACACACACACACACTCCGCTGAGCCACCTGAAGGGCACTGTCTATCTAATACAGAGTTTGATTGACAGGTGATATTTGGGAGGCCGAGCCGGGGGAGAGAGAGGGTGCAGTCAATATCCAGGACGAGTGGCTGTGAATCACAAAAACACACACACACACTAATAACAACACACACACACACTGCAGGATCTCATGCACACACACTTTCCCCCTCTGGTTTGATTTTCTTTGTTCTAAATTTAAAACATGCTATTGAAGGTAAAAGAAGCTGAATGTAACAGGACACATAAAGTAATAAAAACATCCACACACACTCAGCTGCAGAGGAGCGTAAATATGACTTTATTTTTCTTTCATCTGGTGAAAACACTCCAGAAATGAGCTGATACGGTGACAACATCAATCTAAAGCTTTGACATTTATGGTTTGATGTTTCGTACAGATGTGTGTAGATCTGAAAAAGTGCTGGAGGAAATATAAAGATCTGTAAAAATATTCTGTTAGAGGTAAAATCAGTTTAATCCTGATCTCTGCATGAAGCAAACAGATTCAGCTGCTAACTGAAAATTATAAACGGTTAAAAATCTTTCGTGGCCTATTTGAGTGAATCCCTGTTGTTTGCCGACCTTCATGAGCTCCACATGTTGAGACTCCCTCTGTGATCATGTGACGATGAGTCCAGATGTGCAGGTCACACAGGTAACCAGGCTGAAATCAATCAAGACTCTGACATCAGCGTTTGTTCGCTGTGATTGGATGATCAATGTTCTGTGCTCAAGACTTTCCCTGTGAAGGTCCCGTCGTCTTCAGGAGATCTCTTCCTGTTTTTCCTCGTCGGTCTCCTTTGTTGTTTCAGTGTTTTGCACTGACGGTGAGATGAGTTGTTTTGTGTTTCCTCTCTGGGAAAGAGAGAAAAAAGAGCCAGATAAATCAATTCTGATTCATTCATTTTTATTTCCTCTCAGTTTAATTTTCTTTCTAGCTGAAATGTGCCTCAGAGGATAATGGTCAGTTTGAGCGACATTAATGATGAGCAGAAATGTGTGACGAATTCAGTTTGAAATGAAAATTTTCCAGCAGACGTCACCACAACGAGAGCAGGGAGTGAAACTGAGGAGGGGATTTAATCTGTTTTTGGGGGGGTTCAGCCAGGAGGTGACTGGGGGAGATTTAAATGGTCTAATTCAGGAAGCAGCTGCAGAGAGAGGCAGGACAATAATACTGATTCACTGTGTGTGTTTTAATAAATCATTTACAGGCCAAACTCTGTTCTGTGAACACGGTGAGGATCACTGATGAAGAAGAAGAAGAGATAGAGGTGTGAAAACAGACGCAGATAAACAGACTTTATTTGAGAGAAATGTCAGAGACTGAACACACAGGAGGGCTGTAATTTAATTATCTGATGTTTTACTTACTTTACTTCACACAAAGTGTTTCAAACTTTTTCTTTTGAAAAGTGGTTGCCATAGGTTACAGGGGATGTCTGAGGACAGACAGACTCAAACAGGCTGATAAGAGACGAGCAGCGTATCGAACATGTGACTTTCAAGGCTTTCATCAAGGCTTTCTACGACTCTGTGGGGACTTTTACATTTATTTTCTCTGGGAAAGATTGAAATGTCTGACCGAAGGGGAGTTCAGCCAGGGTGGAAAATGTCTTTTGGCTTTTACAGGAAGTTTCCCAGATTTAAATGTGAGCACGGCAGCTCTTTGTTTAAAGGCCATCAAGCTTCGTCCTTGATGTGTCCGTCATCTGTTGGCTTTCAGTGAGCGTTTGACAAAAATACAAGAAAAATAGTCCTACATTCAAACATATACTCAGTACACAAGTATTGGTATCTATATATGCCTATATGTGCTCCCTCTGTTCGACTCAAATTATTGGATTAATTAATCAGCTTAATTGGCATGTGAACACAAACAATGAATTTGGTTTTATCAGTATCATATCAATATACAGACACATACAGTTTAAAACAAGGACAACAGCTCGACAGGGTGGAATAAAAAAAAATATAAATAAATATAAAAGTATATTTATAGTGTAAATTACAGTTTATAAGTATATGGGGAAAAATAATAATAATAATAACAAAAGAAACATGTAGACAGAGAGAACCTTTATGTTGGTTTGTCCTTTAATTTGTCACCTGTGTGTATATTATACACACACTCACCTGTGTGTATATTATACACACACTGTATACATAATTATAAATATATAGTATTTATTTCTGTTGTTTTACCGCACAGCAGCGCCATCTACCGTCTGAACGTTCACGTTACATCTCCGACGTAAAGCGTGATGGGGGCGGTTCCTCTGACGTCATCACGTTGCCACTGTCGGACTCTGGACTCCAGCGGAGGGGAAGTTAGCTGAAGTCTGTGTGCAAGTAAATACTGAGTTTTATTAAGATATGCACCCAGAATCAGGCTTTTTAGTTTGTTCATTTGCTTTGTGACAAAGTGAGAAGTGAGTTAACTCGAAGCAGACTCTCATAAATAACAGATATATGACATTTATACAAGCTAACTTTGCCTGCTAATCTCTGAAATGTTTCACTACACGCCAGACTCCATTTAAAATCTGACTGTTTTCATATTTCTTTGCTTATAGATGAAGAACAAATGTGGTTGAGCATATATAGATAAATTATGTAAATTTGTAAAAGTATTGTAAAGACTTCGGCATATTGATAATGCATCTTGTCAAATGCTGTTTGATTTAATAAGAGTTTTAAATGTGGTTCAGACAGGGCCATGTGATTTCTGCACATTTACAGTCACAGGTTGAAAACTGCAGGTCACTGAAGTTTACGTCCTTTTACCCAGGAAAGGTCAGCTGCTGAAGCTTTTAACCTTCTATAATGTCTCTTAATAATGTCATATTACAGATATTTATACATGCATCTGCCCTCATGCATGGTTAAATCAGACAGTCCGGTTCAGTTCATTTCATTTTCTGTCCATCTATTCAGGTGATTTATTTCTTAAATCAAGCTTTTACTCTGAAAATATCTATTACTGACCTCAAAATGTTTTTATCTGGCTGGATTACCAGAGGTTGTTGAAATTTGCAACAACATAAGAATTACAAACAAGAAGCAACAGAGTGATAATTATAAATTGTAAAAGGAGTAAATGCTCAGAATAAAATAGAAATCATATACAATAAAATAAGTCATTTCAAATGTTACTGATCTGAAAGTGTTTCATCTGCTGTAGGAGGGATCATTTCGTCATTTTACTGTTCATGTGACTCTGGATCTAATCATTTTTAGGGCTTAATCTCAAACTAACGGTGCATCTGTTTCGAGTGTTTGAGACAAGATAGAAAAGTTTAAACCCAAACTCAGGTGGGACAGCGGTAGTATAAAATAATGAATATTATAATGTCTGCCTGTGTTAATGACCCTGTTGTGTCCTTTCTACAGATCAGAGATGGCGCTCACTCAGGTGTCCTCCAACAAATGTGCCGGCGGCTTCCAGAAAGTTTTCGAACATGACAGGTGAGATTTTATCTGAACTGTCGATTGTCAAAGTTTACTCCTGCAGCTGTAACATGCATGCACACACACACACACACACACACACACACACACACACACACACACACACACCTGTGAAGCTCTGAACTTGTGTGTTTGTGTTTCCTCCACGCAGCACAGAGCTCAAGTGTAAAATCAGAGCAGAGCTCAAGTTGCAAAATGAAGTTTGCAGTTACCCTTTGCCCCCCAAGGCCGAGACGGGCAAATGTCCCGTCATGTACTGGCTCTCTGGTGAGTGGAGACGGTCTGCTGATCAAATTCTGTGTTTTTTATCCTTTACAAAAGCCATAAAAAAAAAAAAAATCTTTTAGTCTGCCCCCCCTCCCCCCACCCAGTCTTTCTGACAGATCTGTAGTTTGATACTCATACAGGGGAACATTTGTTGGGACTATTTTCAGCGGCGGATGAATCCAAACTTTGAGCTCTGTGGTTAGGGTTCCAAAAAATCTGTAGTGTGTGTGTTCATGGTGAACAAGTGGAACAACTGTGAGGCTCATTGATAAGTTTTAATAGTTTTTATGGCTCAGAGGAAGAAGAGAGATCAGACTGTGACACACACACACAATGTGAGGAGAAAACTCACTGCTGGTTTTATTGAGAAAAAGAAAAATATGTAAAATCAGTCGGCTGTTAGTTGTTAAGTTCAGTAATCTGATGAAAACGGTGCACAAAGAATTCATTTTCCGCTGACAAAAAAATAAGATGAAATCATCCTGAAATAAGATTTCATGTCTGTCTTGAACTCTGCTGTTCTCTTTGTATTTTATCTTCCCGTCGACTCGTTTGTTTGCTGAAGTTTTGATCTTTTTCGTTTGTTTGTCTGCAGGTCTGACCTGCACCGAGCAGAACTTCATCACCAAAGCTGGCAGTCAGCTCGCTGCAGCCGAACACGGCATCATCATCGTCGCTCCGGACACCAGCCCACGTCGTAGGAACACACACACACACGCACTTTTACACATAACGCAATGGACACTGTAAAAATAAAGATGATTTTTATTCCACACATTCGTCATCTTTGTCTGAACCTGCTGCCTACATTACCCACAATGCAACCTGAACTCGTATCCTCCCTGATGAATGCATGAATGTAATTAATGTAATAAATCACTCAGTGAAGTGAATGATTCAGTCTTGTCTGACTGACTTCTTCTTCACGTGTTTTATTCTCGACCTCTGAAAGAAAAGGAGTGACCTGATTGGTCAAAGACAGCTTTGAATTGATGTTTGAAGAGATTTGATTGGCTTTCTTCAACCTGTTTCAGGCGGCTGTAACATCGAGGGCGAGGATGAGAGCTGGGATTTCGGCACCGGAGCTGGTTTCTACGTCGACGCCACGCAGGAGCCCTGGAAGACCAACTACCGCATGTACTCGTACGTCACAGAGGAGGTGTGTTGGATTTATTCACCTGCTCATCTGAAAAACTCACCGTGCAGTTTGACTGTCAGCATCACTGCTCTCTGTGATCTCTTTTTCTCTCAGCTGCCCAAACTGATCAACGCCAACTTCCCCACCGACCCAGACAGGATTTCCATCAGCGGTCACTCCATGGGCGGACACGGGGCGCTCATCTGCGCCCTGAAGAACCCTGGGAAATACAAGGTGCTGCACATCACATGGTGCAGGAGTTAACGTGCTTTGTGTTTAACCTGAGAGAAGATTAAGGCACCACTTCAGCATGTTTGTTTTTCTTCTCAGAACTTTTATTTGAACAGAGATATTTTCTATAGAAAGCTTTATTCACAGTCAGAATACAAAGAGTGAGATTAATCAGTGAATGAATTAAATAAACTTCATATAAACATCAGTGCTACAGTAGTGAAGTACTCACATGATGAAGACTGACATCATCAAACATGACAGAAAGACAGTTATAAACAATCAGAACCAGCTGATCCGAAGTGTCGGGGATCAAATCGTGACGATGAGACTGAATACACCATTTCATGAGGGACACTTTTTATTAACGTTTAGAGGAAAAAACACAAAAACAAAACATTCAGAGGATTACGAGACTCAAGGAAGAAAAACTTATCGTTTTGTTGCTTATTCACTTCTGCCTGTTTAAATCGTAGTGTTAAAATTCAGTGTTTCACGTTTTAAACTTCCTCAGGTCTGAAGGCACCTTCATTCAGGGTTTCCATCCACAGGTTACATCAATCATCCTCTGTTGATTTTTAGCAGAAGCAGAGTTTCGTTGTTTGAGTTGACGATGCTGTTGTGTCCTCGTGTGTCTGCAGGCCGTCTCTGCGTTCGCTCCCATCTGTAACCCGATGCAGTGTCCGTGGGGACAGAAGGCCTTCTCCGGGTATCTGGGCTCTGACAGGTCCACGTGGGAGGTGAGAGACCTGATGAGACCTGCAGACTGAGGTCCTGATGGCACCTGAGAATTAAACACTGCAGAGCTTCTCAGTGTGAGAGCTCGTCCTCTCCTCATCCTCACGGTCAGAGAAGACGTCAGGAGGAGGATGAATCCATCACTGGAGCTGAAATCAGATCTGAGTGACGTGTGATGGCAAAAAGTTTTAGTTTTTCTTTGACATAAAATCATAACTTGGATCATTTTGATGATCAGAAGTCAGAACATTTCTCAGAACCAGTGATGGAAGAAAAACTCAGATAATATGAAGTAAAAGTTGAAATACTACAGTGTAGAAATACTCTCTTCTATCACTGCAGGTTTTAAAGGTTAAAATGTTTTATTCAAGTAAAAGTATAAAAGGGTTAGGGTTAAAAAAATTAAAAAGTGAAAGTACAAATTATGCACACTGACTCATTTGAGAATAAAATATAATAAAACTTCTATAATTATGAATTATTGATACATTAATGTGTTCATCAGCAGCTGACAGGCACTGTTTTATATTTACTGCTGGGATGAATACTTTTATCTTAATATATAATATATTTGCTGATTAGATTTTGTAATAATATTAGTTAAATTTATATAACTAATATTATAGTTATATTAATAATAATAATCTGCAAATCTGCAAGTGAAGGTGTAAGAAAAACTGTTGTGAAGTAAAAAGTACAATATTTACCTCTGATTGTTTTAGTGTAAAGTAGCAGAAAATGGAACAGTATCTTAAAATTATACTTATGTAGAGTATTTAAATGTACTCAGTTACTTTCCACCACATATGAGGCTGATTTTTAACTGAATTTATCCATTTTTTTATATCCAGTCTGTTTCTGTCACAGTCGAGGAATCAGAACCAAAGGTTCGACTTCTTTTATTTTTCATGTGTTCAAATTACAACAAAAAAGAGAATCTGAGACATAAAATAGTGCAAAAGTTAAAAATACTGGAATATAATACATATAAAATACAATCTAAATATAGTACTGAGGTAGACTGGTGATAAAAATCAGCTTCATACAGACTTTTATAAAGACTGATGTTGAACTGAACAGTTCATTTATACAGGTAAAGAATATATTAGATGATATTATGTTACATACAGGCAGTAACTGGTGAAGAAGTAAAGTTGCATCCACATCAATAAACTGTTAAGTTTCAGTGTTTTTGTTGAGCTCCTCTCTTCCTCTCAGGCGTACGATGCCACGGTGCTGGCGGCGGCGTACTCCGGCCCTCAGCTCGACGTCCTCATCGATCAGGGCCGTGATGACCAGTTCCTGTCGGCCAGCCAGCTGCTGCCCGACAACCTGATCGCCGTCTGCTCCGAGAAGAAAATCCCTGTCGTCTTCAGACTGCAGCCGGTCAGTTCCTGTAGACTGTCAGAGTAAAAGCACCCGTCCTTCACAGTAAAAGCTCAGAAGGTTTTTTAAATTCTAATAAATTGTAGGTTGTCAGGTACTGATGTTTGATTTCAAACTAAAAGAATCAAATTAGTCTGATATTATAAGTTAGTCCAAACATCTACTAAATAAACTTTTCTAATGATGTGAAATAAGAAACACACTCCAGAGGGTAGAAACATAATTTTAATCGAGTGCATGCTTCTAAAAAAACCCAAACCCACTGTGACCTTTGGCCTTTTAAAATTAAACTTCATTAAAGTCACAACATTTTTGATCCCTGCAGAGGTCATCATAGCAGCAGCTCGCCACTTCAACAGACACGCAGTAAAACTAAAACCTACAAATACTGAAGAAAATATGTAATTGGCATTGAGTACATTAATATTTATTATCTAAAAGGTTAATAAAGCTGCACTAAATCATTAAATAGAAAACAGTTTATGAATCTTTCAGCTTTATTCCTTAAAGCAGTTCAGACTTTAATATTAAACATCTTATAAAAAGCAAATCACTGTTATAACCCAGTTAAAAGTCAGCTGTCTGTGTGGTTTCTCTCAGAGATTTTAACCTCTCGCTGACAGACTGCTGGATTTCCTGCTCAGCGTGCAGATTTAGAAGATTTTTACTTGACATTATTAAAGTTTAACCATCAGTATCTAAAGTTGTGTGAATCTTTAAATCAGCGCTCATGTTCAGGCAGGTTTTGTTCTGTAGTTGTTCCTCCTCTGTCTTTGTTGTGATGTGAAGCTTCGACAGTTTGACAAATTAAAATTTGAGTATTTCAGTGCAGATTTTGTTTCCACTATAAAAACTTAAACTCACCTCAGACTGCTGAATCCTTCAAAGTGTTCATGTTTAGTTTCTGTTGGTTGACTCGCGGTTCAGATGATGTTGATGTTGTAAAGTTCGTTAACAGTTTGATGCTGCGTCTCCTCCTGCAGGGTTACGACCACAGCTACTTCTTCATCTACTCCTTCATGAACGACCACATCAAACATCACGCCAAGTTCCTCAACGCCTGAGCGTGGCTGCTGAACGAGGCCGCTGACGTCACCAAACAACCTTTTCTGCAGCAAAATAAGAGCTCCTGTTCCCAATAACAAACTCTCTAATCTGTGTCACCGATATTTCAGCAGCACTTATCTTGACTTTTTAAATCTTTTGTTTTTGGGATTTAAGCCAGTCACAGTGTGTTTTTCAGAGGAAATGTTGATGTGAGCCGATGACGATAATGTGTTTGTTGGTGCAGACGTGTCAGTGAACAACTGTGTTTTTCAAAATAAAATCCTCAATTATTCATGTAGTTGTTTTGTGTTTATTGGAGTTTGTTGACCAGGAGCTGAAAGACAACTTATAAAGCCTGAAATGAGCTGTTTGTGTTGAGCTGTTAGTTTTAATTTTAGCACTGAGGCTGTGCATTATACTGAGAGGAGTTTGTAAGTGACCAAATGAGGAAAAAGAACATGAAGGACACGTGCACCCTGTACCCTGCCCGGAGGTGTACCGGGGCCCCACCCTGGAGCCAGGCCTGGGGAGGTGGCTCACCGGGTGAGCGCCTGGTGGCCGGGCTTTTGCCCATGGGGGTCCAGCCCGAAGCAGCAACATGGGTCCGTCCTCAAGTATGCCCACCACCCGTGCAGGGAGGAACCGTTTGGGTCCGGTGCAGTGTGGATTGGGTGGCAGGTCAAGGCGAGGCCTTGGCAGCCCGATCCCCGGTAACGAAACTGGCAATCGGTACATGGAACGTCATGCCGTTCATCTCTCTGCCAATGTACGTTGGGGTTTACCCTGGTGGACGAAAGGGTTGCTTCCCTGCGCCTTCGGGTTGGGGAGCGGTAACAGGATCTGACTGTTGTTTGTTGCTATGCTCCAAACAGCAGTTCAGAATACCCACCCTTTCTGGGGTCCCTGGGACGGATGCTGGATAGCGCCCCAACTGGGGACTCCATCGTCTTGCTGGGGGACTCGTGGGCAATGACAGCGTGACCTGGAGGGGAGTGATTGGGAGGAACGGCCTGCCCGATCTGAACCCGAGCCATGCGTTCAGTTATTGGACTTCTGTGCTAGGTCACAGCTTGTCCATAACGAACACCATGTTCATGTTCGAACAAATAAAGGGTGTCCACGAGTGCACTTGGCACCAGGACACCCTAGGTCGTAGATCGATTTTATAATCGTATCATCTGACCTGCGCATAGCCGTATGTTTTGTTTTGGACACTTAGGTGAAGAGAGGAGCAGAGCTGTCAACTGATCACCTGAGTTGGATCAGATGGCGGGGATGGA
Organism: Scortum barcoo; assembly: GCA_023238725.1. Lineage (NCBI taxonomy): Eukaryota > Metazoa > Chordata > Actinopteri > Centrarchiformes > Terapontidae > Scortum > Scortum barcoo. The sequence goes on from CM041550.1 coordinate 1,727,027, forward strand.
TGCCAGGCAGACCTGGTAGACCCAAACGAATAGTGAGGTTTTGCTGGGAATGCCTGGCTGAAGAACCTGTCCAGATGGTCCTTCAACTCCCACCTCCGGCAGAGCTTCGACTGCATTCCGAGGGTGGCGGGGGATATGGAGTCTGAATGGGCCCTGTTCCGTGCCACCATTGTTGAAGCGGCAGTCATCATGAGCTGTGGCAGCAAGGCAAGGCTGCTGGGATTAGTCATCAGGCTGGCGGCAACCGGGCCGTCAGGCTGAAGGAGGAGTCCTACAGGGCACGGATGGCCTGTGGTGGCCTCCAGAAGCAGCTGACGGATACCGGCGGACCAAGCGGTACGTGCGGCTCTGGCAGTCGCTGAGGCAAGAACATGGGTGTGGGAGGAGTTTGGTGAGGCCATGGAGAAAGACTTTCGGTCGGCCCCGAGGTTATTCTGGCAAATCGTCTGGCGCTTCAGGAGGGGAAGACGGCAACTTCTCGCTCACACTGTTTACAGTGGGAGTGGGGAACTGTTAATCTCAACTGGGCAGATAGCCGATGGCGGTGGAAAGATCTCCTCAATCCTACCAACACACAATCCCTAGAGGAAACAGAGGCCGTGGGCTCAGAGGTGGGTGCTCTCATCTCTGGGGCAGAAGTCGCTGAAGCAGTTAACCAACTGTGCAGCAGCGATGCCCTGGGGGTGGATGAGATCCGCCCTGGGTACCTTAAGGCTCTGGATGTTGTAGGCCTGTCTTGGTTGACACAACCCTACAACATTGCGTGGACATCGGGGGAGGGGCAGTACCTCTGGAGTGGCAAACTGGGGTGGTGGTCCCCATCTTCAAGAAAGGGGACCAGAGGGTGTGTTCCCAACTACAGGGGGATCACACTCCTCAGCCTCCCTGGGAAGGTCTCATACGCCAGGGTACTGGAGAGGAGAGTCCGACCGATAGTCGAACCTCAGATTCAAGAGAGAACAATGTGGTTTTCGTCCCTGGTCGTGGAACAGTGGACCAGCTCTTTAGAGGGTGCTAGAAGGAGCATGGGAGTTTGCCCAACCAGTCTACATGTGTTTTTTAGATCTGGAGAAGGCCTACGACCGTGTGTGCCCAGAGGCACTCTGTGGGGGGCACTCCGAGAATATGGGGTGGATGGCCCCTTATTAAGGGCCATTCAATCCCTGTACGTGTTGTAATAGTGTGAGTTGAGTTTGGTTCACATTGCCGGCAGTAAGTCGGACTTGTTCCCGGTGGGAGTAGGACTCCGCCAGGGCTGTCACCGGTCCTGTTCATAATATTTGTGTTTATGGACAGGATTTCTAGGTGCAGCATGCATGATGAGGGGTCAGATTTGGTGACCTGAGGATCCCATCTCTGCTTTTCACCGATGATGTGGTTTTGGCCTTTTGGCCTCATCGAGTAGTGACCTCCAGCTCTCACTGGGATGGTTCAGCAGCCAAGTGTGTGAAGCGGCTGGTATGAGAACCAGTACCTCTAAGTCTGAGGCCATGGTTCTCAGTTGGAAAAGGGTGGATTGCCCACTCCGGGTCGGGGAGGAGTTCCTTTCTCAAGTGGAGGAGTTTAAGTATCTCGGGGTCTTGTTCACGAGTGAGGGAAAAATGGAGCGAGAGATTGACAGACAGACGGATCGGTGCAAAGTTGGCAGCGCAGCGTCTGCAGTGTTGCGAACGTTGATGCAGTCCGTAGTGGTGAAGAGGAAGCTGAGCCAGAAGGCAAAGCTCTGATTTACTGGTCCATCTACGTTCGTTCCGACCCTCACCTATGGTCATGAGCTCTGAGTAATGACCGAAAGAACGAGATCACGGATACAAGCTGGCAGAAATGAGTTTTCTTCGTAGGGTGTCTGGGCTCAGCCTTAGAGATAGGGTGAAGAAGCTCGGACATCCGTGAGAGCCGCTTCTTCTTCACATCGAGAGGAGCCAGTTGAAATTGGGTTCGGGCATCTCGCAGGATGCCTCCCGGACACCTCCCTGTGGAGGTGTTTCGGGCATGTCCCGCCGGGAGGCCCGGGCAGACCCAGGACACGCTGGAGAGACTATTGAGACCTTTTCCACTAGTACCTACTCGACCGACTTTTGCCTCGGTTTGTACGCTGGCGTTTCCATTACGTGTTAGTACCTGGTACCAGGTACTTTCGTAGTACCTACTCAGCCGGGGTTCCAAGCGAGCTGAGTCGAGCTGAAAATGTGACGTCGGCAGATGGCAGGCCGCTGATTGGCCAGGGCCTGGCGTCACTAGATGCGTCGGGAGAGCGACTCGTTCGTAAGAGTCAACGTCGTGCCATTTTTAAAACGCAATAACAACGAACACGATCAGAGATGGCTGCACAGAAATCAACCCTTCGCGGAGCAACGACGAGGTGCAGACATTTCTTTGTTTGGTGGCCTCCATTGCTCATTGCTCAGCAGGTCGTTTACGTGTTTGTGTCGCATAACAAATGACGTCACTGGAGTTTGACGGCCGCGTTGCCACACGGCGACTTACCCACTGGACGCTGAGGTACTCTACTGTAATGGAAAAGCGACCGAAACTGAGTCGAGGTCGAGTCGAGCCGAGTAGGTACTAGTGGAAAAGGACCATATGTCTCTCAGCTGGCCTGGGGCAAGGAACGCCTCGGGGTCCCCCCGGAAGAGCTGGAGGAAGTGTCTGGGGTGAGGGAAGTCTGGGCATCTCTGCTCAGACTTGCTGCCTCCGCGACCCGGTCCCGGATGAAGATGGATATGTTTAAGTTCAGTAAACTTGCATATATCATCTAAAATGTATGTATATAAGTAAATCATTAGTTATTTAAATATTAGTGAAAATATGTTTTTCTGGTCAAGTCTACATTACATTACATTACATTAAATGTTAAAAAAAGGTGACAATTACGATGAATTTATTATAAAAATACGACAACCTTTTTTTTAAGATGTAAATTTTTATAAAAAGTTCTTGTGTTTTTATGAAAATAAATGCAGGAAACTGGTTCAAGTGATGTGAAATTACTGATTTTATAACTATAACAGACATATTTGATTGTCTATTTTTTTAAAGATGAACTAAAGTCCTTTTAACGCCCTTAGATTTCATCATAAAGTATTTCCAGTCCGTCGGTGCAGTGATTTAACAAAAGGAGCTTCCGTTTAGACAGTTGAGGTCTTTACTGATAAAGTGATGAGAAATACAGTGCAGTATTTACAGTATTCACAGCAGTTAAGGCGACATTAAAGGGACATTTCATGCACGTAAATTTGAGTTGCTGTACAACAAATTCCACAAAAAGGTTCACAAAGAAGTTACAAAAGGTTATTTTACATCAACAAACCTGAAAAGAAGTCACATAAAAAATACATTTCCTCCCAGTCAGAAAAGTACAAAAATGTGAGTCTGTGGACGACTTTATGTACAAAAAAGAGACATTTAAAAAAAACGACTGCTCCACATTCAGCAGGAAATTCATCACATTTACACGATTTACACTAGCGTCACATTTCAACTCTCGTTTTTCAGATTAAAGGTGAGTTCAGATCTTCTCAGTTGCCAGAACAAAGATATAAATAGTTTAAAGTGCAGATTTTATTGGGAAGCAGCCGCTTTGGTTTTTATTGCTTTTCCCAAAAACACTGACGAAGTGACGTGAACAAAACTTAACCTGTGATTGTATGAAGAAACGCCAATACTGATTATTGATTGATTTATCTGATATAATCCTGATTGTTTGGCCTGTTGTCAGCAGGCGCTCCTCATTAAATCTAAATTAATTAATAAAAATAAAAAATTCAAGAAATTTTAAGATGATTTTTTTACTTTTATTTTGCAGATTTTAACCAAGAGGGAGAATAATACTGTTTTCAGATAATAATTGTGTTTTATTACTTCACCAAGCTGACCATAGTGTTGAAATACATGCACATGTACTCATTATCAATCATATATGTGATATTGTGAATTATTCAGCCATTGATTATGCAGAAAGTGTTGCTTTAAGTTTGCTGAGTGTTTTCTGGTGAAATATACAGTACATGAAGAAAGAGACAAATATTCATTTCACAACAGGAAGTCTTTGTGATAAATAATATCTACACCGACTATAGTACATTTAAATAAAGTACTTTACTCTGATCACGAGAGGAAATGTTTGTTTTGGCAACTCTCAAATCGATCCAGTGGAAGCTTTTAAACCATTTCTAAATTTTTATTGAACCGCTGAATCTTTTCACCTTTTGAGCTTTGGATACCAAGCTGCATCGTATGTACACAAAAAACTGAATCGCTCGTTCACACAACAACCTTCGAGCCCTCGTGTGGTCTCGCAGACCTGCCGACGTTTTAAAGGAGCAGTACGTAAATCTGTGACCTGAGCCTTTGACCTTTGACCTTCAGCCGCTCTGAGGACTCTTTACTGTTTCACTGTTAATCTGCTGATTGTTTCTCCTTTAATCGATTGATTGGATAACTGTGATGACATTTCTCACTGTTTTCACTATATTAACAACCCACAGTGACTCAACATTATGAAAAAACAATGATAAACTCAGTCATGATTCATCATTCATGAAATGTTTGTATAGGAAAAACAAAATATCAATCATTTGCTGATTAATTTTTGATTAATCTTCTAATTATTTCAGCTCTACTTTCATATTTTCATGTCTTGTCTGCAGAAATGAATGAACTCTTAATTAAAGTCGACTCCAGCTTAATCAACATTCAGAAAGTAATTAATATTTAAATTACATCCACATAATTACTGATAAATAATATTAAAATAACACTAAGCTTGTTGGGGATGTAAATTGGCAGAGGCTACAGACTATAACTGATATTATGAAGAATATTATTAATATTATCTGTTGTTTTATTATGTATCCTGTCCTAATGGAGCTGAAGATAGCAAAGAAAGGAGGAGAAACACATTCTTCTTATTTCTGGATATAAAATCTAATAAAATTTCATCTCAGTTTGTTCTATTTATTTTCTCTTTCTTAACATTTAGAGAATAATCTGTTGGAAAAACAGCATCTTCTGCCCCCTGATGATGAAAATCATCATTATCTTCAACATCAAAACATTGTCAGCTGCTGCAGTTGCCATGGAGACGATGATGTCAGTGATGCTGAAAGCTGTGATTGGCTGTTGCTGCCAGCAGAGGTCGATAAAGGTCGACAGGTAAACAGGTTCTTACTGCCAATTTAATACGTCGGTTTGAGGTGGATCTGCATCACCACGAGATTCACTCTCACACACACACACACACACACACACACACACACACAGAAATACTGCTGCTGACGTCGCAGGCTGTGGTGTGAAGCGTCGACAGTGTAGTAAACCCACCCTGAGTCACAGATCTGATCTCACAGCTCAGCCTGAAGATCAGATTTTTGTTTTTGTTGAACAAAGTTGGGTCTGACATTAATTCAGATGAACACAGTTTAAATTGATCTGATTGGTTTTAAGAATTAGACGAGTTTTTAAATCTCTGGAGCTGAAGGTGAAGCTGCGTGAGATCTCATCCTCATCCATGCAGAAACACGAGAAGATGAAACTACGTGGAAATGAAAAGTCTGCTCTTCAAACGAGGTGATCGGTGTTTCGATTGAAGGTTTGTGACTCGTGTATGTTTTGGCACATCAGAAAAACTGAATCTCAGACAGAAAAAAAAGCAAAAAAGGCCAAAGTGTGTGAAAAGATCCAGGTGAGAAACAGGAAGTGTTACCTGGACGTGTTAGAGAGGCTCAATAAAGACGTCGTAGTAAAACCTCTAAAAAACATACACAGTTATACCTAAAATATATTAGAGAAAAATATTTTTGGGATATTTCTTTTTCAATGTTTATCTCAGCTTCACTTTATATTATAAATATCTTTTTTTTAACGTTTAAATACAAACTGTGGTTAAAAGTTCAGACCGAAGTTTTGGTTTTATTCTCTTCAGGAACATCCTCACACAGAAACACCTGAAACCTCGATGGAGATAAATCTTCCACCTGTAGAGAACTGATGTAAAATCAGCAGGTGACAATGCTACGGCAGACTAAAAGGTTCAGATTTAAAGCTAAAAAAAGCAAAAACGGCTCCACTGATTAAAAAATTTACATTTAAATATCAGATTTTTAAAATGTCTCACATCTATTTTTAAGAGTATTAAGGCCACGACTGTCGACTAAAAACTCTTTCAGAATAAAGTTGTCATAAAAAAATGAGAATAAAGTTGTAATTCAAATAAAAAACTCACACTGAAAATAAAGTTGTAATTTAAAGTATTGTTGTTGTATTTAAAGATAATTCTTTTTAAGAGGAAGTCTTAATTTTACAAGAATAAAACTACAGTAATATTGCCACTTTATTCTGAAAAGTTAAGACTTTTTAATAAAACTACATTTTCTTGTAAAAATACGACTTATATCTTCTAATATTATTGCTTTTTTTACCCCAATAATCATAATATAAAGACTATTCAGACTTTATTCTGAAAAGCGTTTTCTTCTCTCTCATAGTGGCCTTAATACTCGTCAGGATTTTTGGTTCCAACATTGTCAAAAAACAGAAAAACAAACTAAATCTAAATGTTGGAGTTGTATTTGTGCCCTTCAGCTGTCACTTTATGTCTCTCGTGTTTCTTTAAACTGACTAAAAACATCTTTTTTGATGAGAAATCACCTGGGAGCAGACAGACAGGTGGATTTCTTCGACCCGTCTGTCAGAAGTTCCCTCATGAATCACTAAATAAATCTACGTCTGGCTGCTTTAGTTCCCTTAACACCATTTTGCATCCTGAAATAAAATAAAAACACTCTGAAGAGGCGCGATGCACCGTCTGCTTCTCCGTCCAGGTGAGCGTCGGTCCTAGGAAGCTCCGCCCGCCTCGCCGCTCACGTCGGGAGGGCGTGTTTCGGCGAGGCCTCGTCCACCAGAGCCTGAACCGTCATGCTCACCTTCACCAGGCCTTTCTCCTCCAGGATGTGGTGAGGAAGACACAGTTTGTCCTGAGAGACGAGAGTCAGGGCGGAAAAGATCAGAAGACAGAAGAAGAGACAAAGACGACACAAAATTTAAACCATTAAAAATCTGTCCTACAAGTCTGTCTGTACACACTGTATGACCACATATACTGATATATTACCTCATTTAAGTCAAAGTATTATCAGCAAAATGTGCCTAAAGATTAAAAAGTCCTCCTGTCAGTGTGTTCCTGTTCTCTCTGATGTTTCTGGATGAATCTTCCTGCTGCATTAATGTGGACGCTGCATTTTACTGCTGTTCATGTTTCAGGTTCATTTGAATGACTTTTGAGTAAAAATACTATATTTACCTCTGATGGAGTAAAAATACTATATTTACCTCTGATGGAGTAAAAATACCATATTTACCTCTGATGGAAAAATACTATATTTACCTCTGAGATGGAATAAAAATACTACAGTATATTTACCTCTGAGATGGAATAAAAATACTACAGTAGTATAAAATTACCTCTCAGGTGTAGTGAAGGAGAAGAAGAAAGTAAAATAAAATGAAAATGCTCAAGTAAAGTAGTTCAAAGTTGTACTGAAGTACAGTACTTCAGTAAATACACATAAAAGGACCTGAACATGACGAGGAGTTCAGTCTAAAGTTGGTGTAGAGATCTGGATGTCAGATTAAAAGAACGACTTATTTGCTTTCCTGCTGAGAATTAAAAATAAATGACTAACACATCTGGCCGTTAAATATAAAGCTAGAATAAAGACTGAAAATGGCTCTGTGACTGAAGGTAAACTAAAAGTAAATCTGTCTACCAACATCTCTACAGCCCACTGATCAACATTTCATGACTGGAGTGTAAAAAGTTGTGATTTGAAGGTGGATATGAGATTTTCTGGGCTGGATGTTAGACGGCTCGTTGCTTTATATTTGCCAGACACAGACATCAGAATCTTCTCATATAACTCATAAAAATATAGAAAAATATAAAATCGTAAACTCGTTCTTTCGTACACCTTCAACTTAAACGACAACTCCGTGAAGCACATCATCCCTAAACTGCATTTATTACCTCTGTCTGTCAAATATCATACACAAGTCATCTCTCTGCTGGGTGAGTCAAGGATCACCTGACGTTCTACGTGCTACGGTGAGCGTATTGCGTCATTTCCTGTTCTCCTTGCGCTAGAGCTGTGTGAATAGTCTTGAGACTCCAGAGCATAATTGTTCTTAAATACTCTCTAAATTGTGTACAACTGTGACTAACCACCGCTAGCGACTTTTTAGCTGTCCAAAAGCTTAACTTTTGCGTAAAACTCTTTAATTAATTTGGTTCCGTGGTTAGCTCAGGGAACAGTCAGATGCAGATGCCTCCCTGCGGCCAGAGGGGGCGACATCGAGTCAAATTTAAACTGCTGGCAAAGGATAAACGTAAATATGATAAAACTGTGTAATTCATGTCGGCATTAATGACGCCTGATTACACCAATCGGAAGTCACCAGAATTAATGTGGAGTCGGTGTGTAAGTTTGCAAAAACGATGTAGTTTTCTCTGGACCCCTTCCTAATCTGACCAGTGATGACGTCATTCCACCGGTGGTTAACGAGGTGGTGTCCTGGCAAACGGCGTGGGCTTTTTATTAATAATTGGCAGCCTTTTTGGGGGAGATCTGGCCTGATTAGGAGAGATGGTATCCATCCCACTTTGGCTGGAGCCGCTCTCCTGTCTAGAAATATAGAAAGTTTTATTAGTCCTAATTCATGACATACCAGAGTTGGACCAGTAAGCAGAGCTTGCAGTCTTACACGCTTCTCTGCGCCTCCATTAGAGCAGCTGCACACCCAATATAGAATAGAAACTGTGTCTGCCCAGCGAACCATTTAAACTCTTAAAACCAAAAAGGGGAGTTATTCATAAAAATCTAATAAAAATTAACACAACTGCTGTAGCAACTCAGCAACAGCATAATAAGAAAATTAAGTGTGGCCTCTTAAACATCAGATCTCTGGCCTCTAAGGCTGTTCTGATAAATGATTTGATATCTGACTCTGATATAGACCTGTTCTGCCTTACTGAGACCTGGCTAGGTCAGGAAGAATTTGTTAGCCTAAATGAATCCACTCCACCGAGTCATTCTAACGCGTTCATGTTCCTCGAGACACTGGACGAGGAGGTGGAGTTGCAGCCATTTTTTTAATTCAGCCCTATTAATAAATTCTCGGCCTAAAGAGGGCTACAGCTCATTTGAAAGCCTTATTATTACTCTTTCATCTCCAGCCCTGGAGGAGCACAAAGCCAATACTTAGTTGCTGTAGTGTACCGCCCCCCAGGCCCATACTCTGAATTCTTATCTGAATATCTTCAGAGTTCTTGTCAAATTTAGTCCTTGAAAATGAGAAGGTAATTATTGTAGGTGATTTTAATATTCATGTGGACATGGATAGTGACAGTCTTAGCACAGCATTCATCTCATTATTGGACTCCATTGGGTTTTCTCAGAGAGTAAATTCTCCAACTCACTGTCACAATCACACCCTTGATTTGGTCCTCACCTATGGTATTGATATTGAGCACTTAATAGTCTCCCCCCAAAATCCTGTGTTATCAGACCACTACTTAGTATCATTTGAATTCCTATTACTGGACTATGCACCTCTAGAAAAATTAGTGTTCACTAGATGGTTACCCGATTGTACTAGGACTAAATTTAAGGAAGCAATTCCGACAGCATTAAAGTCAGTTAAGATTTCCTAGTATCTCTGACGACTCTCATAATTTTTTGAGCTCCCCCAAAATTGACCAACTTGTTAGAAACACCATGGACTCACTCAGAGGCACTCTGGACTCTGTTGCGCCCCTAAAAAGAAAGATTATAAAACAGAAGAGACTGGCACCATGGTTTAACTCTGCAACTCGCAAGTTAAAACAAACAACGCGACAATTGGAAAGGATATGGCGCTCCACCAAAGAGGAGGACTCTCGCCTAGCCTGGAAAGAGAGTCTCAAAACATATAGGAAAGCCCTGTGTAATGCCAGAGCAGCCTACTATTCAGAATTAATAGAGAAAAATAAGAACTGCCCTAGGTTTCTTTTCAGCACTGTAGCCAGGCTGACACAGAGCCATAGCTCTATTGAACCCTGCATTCCCTTAAGTTTAAGTAGTAATGATTTCATGAGCTTCTTTAATGACAAGATTCTTGAATATTAGGGACAAAATTTGTCAGGATCTGCCCTCGTTAGACTCCGATCCTTCAGACTCAGGAAATTTAGGAGCAGATACATTAAAACCTGACAATTGCTTAGACAGTTTTATTCCAATTGGCCTTCCCGAATTATCCTCGTTAGTTTCATCATCGAAAGCAACAACTTGTCTCCTAGACCCCATCCCAACTACGCTGCTTAAGGAAGTTTTCCCATTTATTGGCACATCACTGCTGCATATTATTAATCTGTCTCTGGTGTCAGGCTTTGTACCCAAGTCTTTTAAAGTAGCTGTAATTAAACCATTGATCAAAAAACCTACACTTGATGCAGATGTGTTAGCCAATTATAGACCAATATCCAACCTCCCCTTTTTGTCTAAGATTCCTAGAGAAAGCCGTTGCCAGCCAGTTATTATGTAATTATCTCCACAGTAATAGTCTTTTTGAAGTTTTTCAGTCAGTCAGGATTTAGAGCTCACCATAGCATAGCACAGAAACAGCACTTGTGAAAGTCACCAATGACCTGTTGACAGCATCAGATAGAGGGCTTCTGTCTGTACTTGTCCTGTTAGACCTTAGTGCTGCCTTTGATACAGTTGACCATCACATTCCTGTTGCTGAGAATGGAAAAACTGCTTGGTATTAAAGGGTCTGCATTAAACTGGTTCAGATCATACTTATCAGATCGGTCTCAGTTTGTCCATATTAATAATGAATCCTCTGTGCATACTAAAGTCTGTCATGGAGTTCCACAAGGTTCAGTGCTTGGTCCAATTCTGTTTATTTTGTATATGCTGCCCCTTGGCAATATCATCAGGAGGCACTCCATAGATTTCCATTATTGTTATGCTGATGACACCCAATTATATTTATCAATGTGGAGCCAGACAAAACTGATCAGCTCCTGAAACTCCAGGCCTGCCTTAAAGATATAAAGGCTTGGATGACCAGAAATTTCCTGTTGTTGAACTCAGATAAAACTGAAGTGATCCTATTAGGTCCGAAACACCTGAGGAACACGCTTTCTCCTAAGATAGCCTTGTTGGATGGCATTAACTGGGCCTCCGGCACCACTGTAAGGAACCTCGGGGTTTTATTTGATCAGGATATGTCCTTTGACACCCATATTAAGCATATTTCAAGGTCTGCCTTTTTACCACCTGCGCAACATCGCAAAAATTCGGCACTTTTTGTCCCAAAGCGATGCTGAAAAATTAGTCCATGCATTTGTCTCTTCCAGGCTGGATTATTGTAATTCACTTTTATCAGGCTGCCCAAACAACAAGTCGTTAAAGACTCTACAGCTGGTCCAGAATGCCGCTGCTCGGGTGCTGAGGTGCTGACTAAAACCAGGAAAAGAGACCATATTACTCCAGTATTGGCTTCTCTGCATTGGCTCCCTGTAAAATTTAGAGTGGATTTTAAAATCCTACTCCTCCTCACATATAAGGCTCTACATGGTCTGGCACCATCATATCTTAATGTAATTGATAACTCCTTATCAACCGACTAGAGTGCTGCGCTCCCAAAACGCAGGCTTACTTGTAGTTCCCAGGGTTTCCAGAAGTAGTCTAGGGGGCAGAGCCTTCAGCTATCAGGCCCCTGTTCTCTGGAACCAGCTCCCAGTCTGGGTCCGAGAGGCAGACACAGTGTCAGTGTTTAAGAATAGACTTAAAACCTTCCTTTTTGATAAAGCTTATAGTTAGGGTGGGCACAGGCTCGCCCTTAGTTATGCTGCTATAGGTTTAGACTGCCGGGGGGCTCCCATGATGCACCAGGGCACCTCTCCCTCTTCCTCTGTCTCTGCTTCCTCTTTCTCTGCTTCCTCTTCCTCTGCTTCCTTTACTCATATTATGGTAGTAGTGCAAACTGGAGTCACTTTTAGAAACTGGTGTTAAAGTGGCTAAACTGGTTAAAGTGTTAAATTGGTTAAAGTGTCAAAGCGGTTAATGTGAATACTCTTATGTCCTGTAAAGTGCATGTTACTGCCGGAGAGCCCCGGTCCTCTTTGTTCTCTCCAGTCTTGCAGGTTCCTCACTGATTCTGGTTGTGGTCCATCTGTCTGAGGTTCACTGGCCTGGTGGGGACATGATCTGTGTCTGTGCTGTGTGGAGAGAAGGTCGAGTGGCCCAGAGCTCCATATGAGGACATCTAGAGATGCACCTGGACTCACAGACTCATTTCCATTACCTGTGATACCTTCACACATGGACTAAACCAATGAACTCAGTTTATCTACAGCTTATTACGACTCATGTATAATTCCATAATATGATTGATGATGATGTTCTCTGTACATGTGGCATCTATTGCACGTCTGTCCGTCCCAGGGAGAGGGATCCCTCATCTGTGGCTCTTCCTCAGGTTTCTTCTTTTTCCCATAAAGGGTTTTTTGAAGTTTTTCCTGACTCCAGGTTCGAGGGTCTAAGGACAGAGGGTGTCACAACTGTGCAGATTGTAAAGCCCTCCGAGGCAAACAAATGTTTGTGATTTTGGGCTCTAAATAAATAAATTTGATTTGATTTGATTTGATAAAAATAATCCCGCTCATTCATGAAATCCACTCACATTAGCACAAAGTTAAAAAATCTGTGCAGACAATGTGGAAACAACAACTGAAAACATACTGCAGGGATTCATTCACAGAAAATTTACTTCAATAAACAGAAATATTTTCTGTACGTCACAAACATGAGACACTTTCTGTTTCCACAACATGAAAACTGACGAGTGTCTTCGTTCAGTTTCTGTGAATGAACTCAGCAGACGATCAGCTGCTTACATGGCGACACAAAAATTATGTTTTTTTAAAGTTGCAGTGAGCTTAAACAAATACTCATTCCTCAGTTTTTATTTCCTCTTAACGTTACAAACGGAGCGATAGTCTAATCCTCTACGTATGAAAGAAGATTAATAAACTCATCTGGTGTCTGTAGCCCTTCGAATCCAGAAACAGTCACATTGCATATCAGGATACAGAAGAGTTGCTCGATGAGAATTCAAATAAGGCGTCTAAATAAATAAATAAATACAGAAATAATTCAAATAAATCCAACTTTTTTTTCTTAAGATCATCATACTGAAAAAAGTAATAACAATTAAGATTCAAAATGACATCTAACTGATTGAAATAATCAATAACTACTGTAATATGGCTTCCATTGTCTCCTCACCACTTTATAATCACACATTAGAAAAAAGAAGAAATACTGTTTGTGCAGCTCTTTAAAGATGAGCCGCTAAACATTCATGTGCTTCTGCAGTTCAGTCACTCTGAAATACAACCAACAAAATACAACTTCAAGTTATCGACTGGACGAACTCTGAAACTACAAGTTTTAAATGTGCAGAGACTCTAATATTTAACACCGAGGCCTTCCCTTCATCGTCCTCCTGTTAGACAAACAGAAACGTATCGTCAGCGTATGGGAGATAAAACTGAGCAGCAGGACCATTTGGCGCCATAATGGAGGTCTTTCCTTACGATTGTTAAAATTTCAAAATAAAATGTAGGTCTCAGAGTAACTTGGTGACCTAAAGATGACTGATCCATTTGACTGGCTAAATTCTGATTATTTCAGACTATTTCTTCAGCTAACTGTTGTTTTTGAGATGTGACAGTGATTGATGGCTACGTGAGGTCAAAATACATCTTCCTTATGTAAAAAAGAGCTTTTAACTTCTTAACTAATCTGCTTCCTCCAAAACTAGTTAAAATAGTGCAGAAATTTTTCAAACTCCAACAATAAAATATCTGAGGCTGTGGACGAATAATTTAATCTAACAAAGGCAAAAACAGCTAAAGACTCGTAAACTTTGTGCTCTGATAATGTTGATGGATTTATCTGTGTTGGTTGATCAGAACAGCTGTATTTCCATGTTTGATGGATGAACAAATTGATCCTCAAATACTGAATTTACATCATATTGTGGAGGATCTTTAGCATCTTTAAAGCTCACGTGAACACAGTCACTGATTTTAATTAAGAGACCAACTGAAGGGATCACAGTTTTTATTATTATTTTTAATTATCTTTCTGAAATAAAAAGACCTCCACGATGGTGACAAATGACAGCTGGGAGATTTGAGCCACCAAAGTCAGATCCTTTCGTCACCTTCGTAACAGCAGCTGCTCTGTGCTAAACACTGTTCATCTAAATACATCAAGAATCTGACACGAGCTCTGTGTTGGTTTAATCAAGGAGGAGACGTCAATCCTGCCACAGTTTTCCATTTTTGTTCTTCCAACATCGCTGATGAACAACAGACTCTTCCTGTCCGCCCTGCACAGATCAGATTATCCCTGCTGTACGGCTTGTTGATAAGACATCAGTGACTTTAAGAAGCCTCCTCGTGTGCCGCTTCTCTTCAGAGTGTCAGTGTCGATTTATTGCAAAGACACAAAAACACTTTTGGGAGCTGATTTTTTTTTTTCTCCCAAACGGGCGTCAAGAAGAGAAAATCAAAGACGGAGCAGAAGGTGAAGAGAAGCTCATGCTGAGGCTGCATTTACATCACATGAGGGGAAAATTAGATTTGGTACTAAAATAAAATAAACTTTACTGATCTTAGACGGGATTAGAATTAACTTGTGTGACTTTAGATTGTTGTTAGCTTAGCTTTGTGTGTATCACAAATGTTTAAGAACAAGTTCACCCTTAAATCTTAAAAAGCCACTAGAAACACATTCACGTCCCTTTATATTGAGAGGCCTTTCCTACAAAAGGCTCCACACAACATGGACATAGCTCTGAACACAGAACAGATCAGACGGGCTGTGTTGTGGTGTTTTATCTCTTAAATACATATTTTTCCATCAACGTCTCTCAAACACAAATCTGCTTTTATACCGAAGCCTAATCTTTTATTCAGGATGCATCTTAGTGCATTTATCCCTCCACACGCAAACATTTCAAAATAAACTGCTTCTGCTCCTCTTATCACTGCCTGTCCCACAAGTACTGTCAAAATAAAGTACTGCTGTGTTTAAGTACTATAAGAGTAAGAAATATCTTTACTATTCTAACTATCAATATCAAAATCAATATTTCCAGTTAAAGTTTCATTTTTGAGTCTGATTGTTCCCATGTGACATAAATGCAGCAAAAATAAATATAATAAAAAAAAGGAGAAGTAGCCCGGGAGGAAAGAGGGCGGGGCTGGCAGGTGACTGACAGGAGGCGGTCGTCACGGTTACGTCAGCTCGCTCCAGCTATAGGCCACGAACAGCAGGACTAGGCAGAGGATGTGAAGCAGGCTTGAGCCAATAAGGTCCCAGATTTGCCATGCGGGAGGTGGGGTTTGAGTGGTGACAGAAACCAATGAGGGAGTCTCTGATACTGCCGAGGAGGCGGGGTTTGGATCCGAGAGCGCCTTTTCCTGTTTCCTGTCCGGAGACGTTGTATCCAAGGCAACCAGCGCCTGAACGGTGCCGCAAACCGGCTGCAGGCGGCACTGGATGATGTCATAAGGTGAACAGAGGGAAGACTGGCGCCCCCATTAGGAAGACGGGAAAAATACATGAAGGAAAGGAAGAAAGGAGGGATAAAAAAGGGAATGAAATGACAAAGAGGGGAAGGAAACAAGGAAGAAGGAAAGAAAAGGAGGAAGAGGTTGAAACAAATGAAGTAAGGAGGAAGAAGGGAGAAAGGGATGAAGGATAAGGTAACAGGAACAAAAGATGCAAAGAGGGAAGGAGATGAAGAATAGAAGGAGTCGTAGTTGAAGAGCAGAAATTAAAAGAAAGACCAGAAAGTGGAGGTGAAAAAAGGAGAAGAGACGGTGAAATTTTCTCCATGAAAGAAAGAAAAGAACCAAAAACCAGGATGAGGAAGAAGAGGAACGATAGAGGAGATTAGAAGTGAAGAACAAACATAAAAATAAAAGATGATGATGGGAGGGAAACGACAGAGAAGGAGGAGGAAGAGGAGGAGGAGGAGGAGAGAGAGAGGAGGAGGAGGAGGAGGAGGAGGAGGAGGAGATGTGCGATCCAGCCGGAAAGTAAAAAGAGAAAGAAAAGGCAGGAGGTTAACCAATGGGCACAGAGGTCAAAGGTCACAGACAAGAGCGTGAGGTGATGCAGGGGAGGCGGGGTCAGGCGGGGTCAGGCAGGGGTTGCCATGGAAACGAGCGGTGATGCTTACTGAGAGGACGGTCAGGTGACCTCTCACCTCTCTCCCAGTAAGCAGACCGCGATGAAGAAGAGCAAGGTGGCTGATGGGAGAGCCAGCGGGTACGAACGTTAGCATGTTAGCTGCCATCAGTAAAGCGCTCAGGCTGCAGGCAGCCAATTTAACAACATCCACACAGGAAACAGTCAGCAAGCAGCAGCAGAGATGGAGGCCAAAGCTCAACCAGTCACATCAGAGAAACAGCTCAGAGCAGGAAGAAATTAAAGACTCCTGTTATTAGTTATTAGTCGAAGACAAAAATGTCTCCTCTCCATGTTTCTACTCTACGTACAATTCCTGAAAAGACGTCACACCCCCTTTTTAAATCATCAAATAACTAATTAAAACCAAACTGATCAGAAAATCACTTTAGCAAACATCAGTGCGATCAGAACTACGTAAAATGACAGAAACCACCTTTGGGAAACATTTTTTAATATTTGATTTTCGTTATTTGTCCCATCTGCTAACATGGAGGGGGCGGGAGCTTATGAACTGTACTGCAACCAGCCACCAGAGGGCGATCCAGATGTTTTAAGTGGCGAATAATATACTTGAACAATCGAACAATAATGTGTTAATCAGTAGAGATGTTGGAAGGTGGTCAGTTACCTTCAGACAGAGCCAGGCTAGCATCGTTTCCATCTGTTTCCAGTCTTTATGCTAAGCTAAGCTAAGTATAAAAATATTTAGCGTTCAGACATAAGAGTGGTGTCAAACTTCTCATTTCAGCCAGAAGGTGATTAAATGTTTTCCCAGAAGACGACCTTTAGTTTTCTCTCTTCAATCCACCAGTCAGATAAATATACATGTTCATCTCTCACACATCCAGTCTGCAGACTCAGACTCCTCACACACACACACACACACACGCACGCACACACACACACACGCACACAGTTTGTGCAGCTGTCTCTGACTGACGCTGCTGTTCTGATCGACTCCTGTCATGATGGAGGAAGCTGGAAGCGGCGATGACAGCGGTGATGGTTCAGCGTTAAATATCGACTTAACAACCTCGTTTAAAAGCGATGAGAACAAAAAGGAGGCAGGTCGAAACATTAAACCAGTCCTGGGAGAGACGCTGAGTCTTTCTTTAATAATCATAAACAATCATTTGCACTGTAGATGACGTATAATTAACATACATATTTAACTGATGCATTCAGCAGTTCTTTGAGGGATGGACCTCCCAGACTTCTTTTAAAAAGTCTTGTCGATTAGTGAACATCAGATGTTGTTTCAGTGTTCAGGATGATAAAAAGAGAATTAAAATGAGAACTTGCTGCTGTTAAAAAGAAAAAATCATCAGAGTTCCTCCCAGATCTGGTTTACAGTTCAGTGCCGTCATCAGTGTCCTGCAAAAATCCTCAATTTTCACCTGACTTACCGACAGAAATCACAACATAATATGGCTGGATAGTTATTAATGTGAAGACTCAACTGCGGTGTAGATTAGAAATATATATACAGTATATTTGCAGGACACCTTTTTTCCTTTTGCACCTCGTGTTTATTCGATCAGCGATCAGTCAACATGTTGGATTTCAGGGGGATTTCTCTGGTGAACTGGGGGTGTTTTTCAGGTTTTAATCCTGAGCTGTACTGGTCGTGAATTTTCCACAGATCAATAAACCAGTGTGTGACGACTGATCAGTATTATATGGTTTCAGTGAGTTTAGCTTTCAGACTTTCCACTTGAAAATTCACTTGTGGGAGATGTTTTTTGTTTGAAATGAGCAGAAACCTGAAGCGACCCCCAGTTCAGAGAGGCGGTCGTACTGCTGTCAGAGTGCTAACGGGATGGGGGGGCGGGTTATCGTATGAAGTGTCTTACCTCTGGTACTCCGATCTTTCTGCAGGCGTCCAGGAAGTTCTCCACATTTCTGCGACACTTGGCCATGCTGAGTTTGGGCTGAAAGCACAAAGTCACATTTACACAAAACTCACATTTTAATTTTACAAACTACAGTTAATGTAGTTAGTGTCCAAGTTAGTGTCCAGCAGATCTCAGTCAGACGTACCACTGCAGGCGAGGGAACGTGGATGCTGCCGACGGAGCGCGGGCGGATGTGATTGGCCAGATGACAGAGCACGACGCCGTCCATCAGAGACGAGCCGAGGTCTTCAGGAAGGACGACCTTCAGTCTGCTCTCGATGCTCTGAGGAGAAAACAAACACCCGTACAGTCAGAAACTCGTCCTTTCCTCACAAACACACTCGTGATCGGCAGCCAGAGAAAAACGTTTCTCACGTCTCGCAGCTGCTCCATCAGCTCCAGCTCCTCTCGCAGCTGCTCCATCTTCCTCCTCATGGTGAACTGAGGATCGACAGACTCCAGACTCTTGTGGCTCCGCAGGAACACTGAAACAAACACAAGGAGACGGGCGGCGTGAGGACGAGTTTACATGTTCACATTAAACCAGGAGGGGTCTCTACAGGTCAGAACAACAGCAACGTCTATGAAACACAAAACACACACTGCACACCTGGATCTGTGCTGACTGTCTGACTCTGACATTTATATCAGATTTATGTCAGATTACACACACACAGGTGAACCTGAACACAACACAGACTGGTTTGACTTCATATTCACAGTCTGAAGTTAGAAATGTGATTGATTTTTAGTCAATAACCTTCATTGATCACACTGTTCAGCATCTCCTTTAAACAATGCAAACATCTCGCCCACCGTTTTTTTAAGAGTCTGAATAAAGAAAACTGGACTTGCTTAAAGTTCAAACAGTGATAATTCTGACAGTGATTTTTTAAATGTCAGGCAGATGCAGACTCTAACTTTTACCCGGCAAAGATTTGTCGCCTGAAATGAAAACTAACGGATCTGATCATCTGCAGCAAGCTGACACTAAATAACATCAACAAAGTCAACTCCAACTCTCTGAAACTAAATCACTTTAATCAGTTTAATCCTTCAGTCCTGTAATAATCCTGCAGTTTGTGCTGCGAGCTGTAAAGGCGGATGAGTGAGAGCATAAATACATTAACTGACGTCCACATGTGTGCTCAGATATTCAGTGACACAGAAAAAGCCTTTCTACCATAAAACATGTAGAAAGCTTACTTAAGCGACATTCACAGGCACTCATGCAGTCAGAGCGCAGTCATGTAGACGGAGCTCATCGCTGCGTTATAACGGCGACACACAGCGTAAAAAAAAAAATCAAGCTGCTCCTTCAAAATAACAACACTTCAGTTTTACTCTTAAAACAACAGTATGAAAAGAACTCAGTGCGAACGAATGAGTAAAATCAGATTCAGTGAAAATTGTAATGTTAACAGGTTAACAGGAGAGAAAAGAACAGCATGTCCAAACTGTATGTAGGAGGACACACACACACACACACACACACTCACACACTGAGGGGTGAATCATTCACCTCCTCAGTGTCCTATTTTCCACATAAATCTGTTAAATGAAGCTGAACTCAGAATCAGTGTAGTTCCACTGAGCGACCACAGGAGGGAGCTACAGAGTCTCTACACTGCCAGATGTGAAGGTTTTTGCTCCTCACAGGCCTGAAACTGAAGGAAGCTTCTTACTAAACCACAAACAAAAAACACGTCTGTGAATTCCTCAACATAAAAAACATTCACAGGAAGTCCTCTGAAGGAAGTAAATATAAACATTTTCTAAATAAAAGGATATTTTTTCATAAATACTAATTTCCTTCTAGTCAATAACTTGCATGATCACCTACACTGAACTGAAGGCAAATAAAATCAATAATAGATCATAAATATATGCCTGCATATAAATAACTGGTCTTCTGGGCCTTTAAGTCGGATAAAGTCTTTGGTTGGTCTTAAATTGAATTTTGACCCGACAGGAGTGATAACGTGCAGCTGCAGGTGTGTTTTTTATCTCTCAGGTTCAGGTACGATGGTCAGGAGTATTTTCAGGGACGTCCTCTTTTCCATCAACGTGAAAACCCTCCTGAAGGTCTGAGAGAACAAAGAGCTGGTAATGAGCTGTTTGTTTGACTCTCAGATAATCCTGAGTGACGTTCGCTCTCTCTGCGGGGGGGCGGAGAGGAAGAGAAAGGTAATGAAGGGCGAATAGGTTCACCTCCATAGTTTTATCTTCCAGGTCGAGTCATTTTACGAGCTGCCTCCTCCGTCTGAGCCTGCAGCGTCTTGTTTCTGTGCCTCCTCCTCTGACAGTTATTAAAAGGTTTATTTTCAACCCTGCGTGGGGGCGTGTTGGTCTTGTTTGTCTGTTTCCAGCAGAGTTATTTAATAAGTAAAGTATTTCCAGCTGGCTGAATGCAGAGACTTGTTCATTCAGTCCCACCCTGAGAAAAGCTGATCAGGTCACCGCTTCACAACCAGCAGCTCAGACGGTGTTTTCACTGACACGTAAAGTAAAAAAAGACAGTTCCTCGCTCTGTCTGTAGTATTTTGTAGTATTATCAGGACAAATGGACAGAAACAGGACAAAGATGACGTGAGTGTCTGTAGATCTGCAAAGTGTCGCCTCATCGCAGCTGTTTCCAGTGTAAACAGCCTCTCTGTTACCATGGTTACTGCTTCACCTGCCTCTGTACGGGACAGTTAAGAGATAACACCTCTGATCTGTGTGAGAAACAGTTGCAAAGACCCGAGTTTCTGGATAAATGTGCCGACTGAGCAAAGTGCTGCTGAGCTCACAGGTTCGATTCCTCTGAGGTCAGAGTCTGTGAGCAGCTGTGAGTGAAAAATGAGCTGATTCAGTCGAAGAGAATTAAAAATTTACAGCCAGCAAACACAAATATGTGAACAGAAAAGTGTATCATGATGTTTATCATGTAAACAGCTTTAAACTTAACGTCTTCACTTATTCATGCTTGGTTTATCTGCTTCTCCTGTAACATGTTTCCACGGGCAGATAAACAGTCTTATCTCAGCTTCATTCGAACAGTCGCCTTGGAAACAAAGATTGTGAAATGTTTTTTGTGGAAAGGAGAAAATGAAACTAATCTTCTGTCTGTATCACAGAGGCTGTTTTTCTGTGCAGGTTCAGAGTTTGGTTTGAAATCTCCACCAGGTCAGCATCTGTGTGTGTTTACAGTGAAATAAACATTCAAGTGGCACCTTGTGATGATGTTTTATTAGATAGGTGACACGTTAAAGAAAAAAAACAACAGAAAATGTCTTGTTGAGGTGTTTCTGCACCAGAAATACTCTAATGTGAGGGTGAATTTAAGTACAGTACTCGAGTAAACAAACACTTAATGCTTTTCTTTTAATTCCAAACAGCAAATGGATGGAAAAATATGAAATTTGATGAAAATATTCTCTAAATTAACACAAAATGAACTCCAGAGAGGCTGAACAACCCCCATGAGATAAACTACTGTATACACACACACACACACAGTGAGGTGATAATTGGCTGTTAATGAGGTCGTCGGCGGTGATGATGCGAGCGTGTCAGTTGACGGTGATGTCACTCTCCCTGAGGCCTGAACCCATAATAGGTCATTAGTCACAACGTTATCACACTCACACACGAGCACTCATGTAGAAACACTCGACACTTCACACACCGAAGGCTGACAAACGTTCTCATCACTCCAATAACACACACACACGCGCAAACACACACCCTCTCAAACAAAGACGGATCTTCACTGTTAAATTAATTAATGAGGTGTGTGTCTGATAACCAGGGGGCATAAAGTTCACACAGCAGCTCTGTGTAGAAAACAGAAAACACTTTGTTGAGGGACGAAAAAGTGAAAGCCGACTTTACTATGAGAGGGCTTTTAAAAATGTCACATTAGGTTCATGCTAATATCTTACATGATTAAAAGTTAGCATACCCGTTGTTAGTTTGTCAGCGTGCTAATGTTTAGCATCTGAATTATGATTCTTTAGAGTCCTGATCGATCAGAACTCCATTCAGAAAATGAACATTTTAAAAGTAATTTGCTCCTGACAAAGAATGAATTCAAATGTTTTACAAATCTGCATCATGAAAAAGTTATTTCAGCCTCCTTTTCATCCATTTATTGATAATAAATCAAATAAAAATCATTTATTTTAGGATCTTACTGCTGCGGTAAAACAGATTAATTTGGATGATTTATGACTTGCTGAATATAGTGAATATTTATCGATTTGGACGCACCAAATATCAAACTGCCACTGCAGACAGATTGAGGGGAGAATATTCACAATAAATATAAATGATGCAGCGTTTAAATTAATGTGTTGCTGCTTCATGAAAACACACAGAACAACAGCTAGCAATTCGCAAAGAGATATTCACTCAATCTGACCACAACAGTTGGATTAGAAATGCAGACTGCACCTTTAATGTTAAATGTCCAGAATAGTTTTTATTTAAACTTTAACACACCGGCCTTCCAGTCCTGAAGTCACGACGACATCAAGCCTCCAAAACTTACAGGATACAAGTTACTGTGGTCTCAATGCAAACACACTGATGCTTCACACTGACCTAACACACACAGTAATGAGAAACAACACTGAGCTGATATGAAAGTGAGATTTAAACGTGTTGTGAGCTGAAGGAGTCTCTGCAGGTCTGAGAGGGATTTGTTAACATCACTGAGAGTGTTTGAGCTGTTAACTTCCTGCAACATATCACAGCCTTTTATGGACCAACAGACCGAAACACAG
>CM041550.1:1755000-1762500 GCA_023238725.1 Scortum barcoo
TTCACAGAACGATCACCTACACATGCTGTTAGCGTCATGTTAGCTTCATTAGCAGTTAGAAACAAGTCACACGTTGCTAACGGTTAGAAAACAGGCCGGATGGCTGCTAGCTCTGAGGAAGCATGGGACTGAGGTTTACTGAGAAACTACAGGCAGACACAGCGGACGATGAAGCTGCTTTAACACGACCGCTTCGGTCTGCAGCTCGAGGTCGACTCTGCAAACTCTCATCGAGGTGATCGACATCACAGAAACCTTTCAGCTGCTCAGACGGTCGAACGCGGGTTTGTTAGGAGACCCTGTTTTGACTTTTATGGTGGAAAAATGAGATGTCAGGCAAGCGGTGGAGAGTAACTAAGTACATGTACTCAACAAGAGTAATTAAGTACAATTATGAGGTACTTTACTTGAGTATTTACATTTTCTGCTGGTGTCTACTTCTGTTCTACAATTCAGAGGGAAGAACTTTTAGTTAATAACTTAAGGTCCAAATCAATAAATTATGTGATATTATTGGTTAAGATAAAACTATTGATCCTCTGGAAGAAATTCCAAGCTTGCAGTTGAGTATTTATACACTGTAGGATTACTAAAACTTAAAGTATCTCCACCACTGTCAGGCAGGTGTTTTTTCTTCCATTAAAGCCTCTGAAAATCTGGTTTAATGATTCCCAGTGGCATTTAATATTTGTGACTTACTACAGTCAAAGTTAGTTTAGAAGAAATGTCCTTTTGCATTACTGAGAAATGAAAATATATTAGGTGTGGTGTGGTTGGAGTTAACTGACAGTAACATGGTAACACAAGCGAACTGTCGTGATATTAAACTGATTGACTGGTGAATAAATCAGCAGACGAGTCCTAAAAACAGAAATCTCTATTATGATACAAGACAAACTGCTCTGAGCAGCAAAATGTGTTTTAGGCTCTTTAAAGTTAATTCGTTCTAATTAAAAGATTCAAAATTTCATCCTTGTTCACCCGCTGCTGATCAACAAGAGAAGAAGAAATCGAAAGAAATTGTTTTTGTTTCTTAAACCTGGCTTAAACTAAACCACAACACCACAAACTGTCTTCATCGATCTCTCATCATTCATTGAACATCAGATGATGTTGAAGACCCCCGCCCCCAAAATCTAAACTCACCCGAGCGAGGCTTCAGTCCGAAGATGGGGCTGGAGAAGGACGGCGGTCCGCTGGCTGGAGATCTGTCATCTCGCTGCAGCAACAGAGATAAAACCACGGTTAAGAAGTCACTTTAATGAACAGACGATGGAGCTGTGACCGACTGAAGTACTGAGTTTGCAGACACACAGACTAACGGACGACTCCACAGAGAAATAAAGTATGAAGACACACGTGTTATTAAGTTTTTCTGTGACCTACACTTCACCTCCAGATCGTCTCAAAGACTCCCTCCTCTTTAACCATCGCTGAGTTTATATAACCAGCAGAGACAAGGAGACGACGCTGACTCTCTTTAACTGAACTTAAGCAGTTTAAAAATGAAGCTGCAGTGAAGTCTAATCTCCCTCAGTTATTCCCACCTGGATCAACATTTAATCTGAATTAGCACCTCTTTTCTGGATCAGGTTAGACTCATGCAGGTGTAATTCAGTCAGAAAGATATTGCATTAAAAAGACCACAACTGGAGGTGGTTTAGCTCCTGTTGAACTCAGGCCTGAATCAAGTTAGCTTCACTAACAATGATGGTCCTGATTAAATGGTTATTTAACTGGCTCAGGTAACTCTGAGTTTGCTAATCCAACATAATCAGAGCTATGAGAGGAGGACATAATGTGACAGAAGATGAGACAGTGATGGACGGAGCAAAATGTGATGAGTCAGTCAGGAGTAATGTGTACAATATGATCACATAAATTAAACTGAATAAGAAGCAGCAGCTGTTAAAACTAAAGTTGATTTTAATCAGGCCTGCTGTGTGAAACTTGAGCTGTTACGCCAGTAAACAAAGCAATTTTTACACTTCAAGTCTATTTTCTTCTGTTTTACATAAGTAACTTTAATGAGTGTATTTTGGAGTTTTTATTTTGTAATTCAAGGAAAAAGAAGGTTTTTATTTCCAATTTTTTTCTCTCTGTCGAATGAAAGAAAGCAGCAGTAATCATCACTCACATGTAGAGTCTGAATGAATCTTTTGGAATTAGAAGTCAGCGAGTTCAGATCCTCGACCGCGTTTTTCTGACACAGTTTGTCTGTGTGTTCACTTCAGAGCATTGTTAGACCGATCCAGGGAACAAAGCAGTCTTGTTCTCCTTGTTTTTAAACCCACACACTCTTCAGTCTGTTTCTGTAAAACATTCAATACTCCAGTGTGACGGCGGCGAGATGTGAAGTTTGTTAGCAGTGCAAAAGGCCAGTTTACTGGGGGCTGATTTTCTTTCTTTTCAAACATTATGAGAAGATTCACATTTATCTCATGTGTTAATAATGGATCTGGAGGCAGGGCATGGTTAGCTTAGCTTAGCATAAACACTGGAAGCAGGTGGAAACAGCTAGCCTAGCCCTGTCCAAAGGTAAAAGCTCCTTTAAAACTCACTAATTAAGTTCATATCTTACTGGTTTGATCTGCACACAGAAAGTGGGTTGTGATTTGTTTCTGCAGCGTGAGGTTAGGATTTAAAGTGCATCAGTGTTTTCTAGTTAAGCATCTGGGGAAATACCACAAGACTATAAGAGACAGTAAAATACAAAAACACAAACTCAATCAAAGTCTCAAAGCTAAAATCTTATCATCAGACATTACTGGTTGGTTATGAAACAACACACAAACTGATCACACATCAGCCACTGCAGATGAGCTCTTATCACACTGACATGCAGGACAGCAAACCATCAATTCACCAGCCACAGCTTTATTAAAACGATTAAAAAGTCTTTTCTCAGAGTGACTGGTGAAACTTTCGGACTGACGTGTGGCAGTAAACAAACATTTTTTTCCACCCTGTTCACATGTGCAACCTGCTGCCGCATGTGAAAGCTCAGCGTGGTTTCGTTGCCAAATAACTCACAGCAAACACACACACAGGTAAAAAAAAGGCCGTCGGTTTTGGTGGGAAACACGACTGAGGACAGTTCAGGACACTGTGAAAGGGGGCGAAGCCTACAGCCAGGTCTGCTGCTGGTTTACCTTGATTGACATATGCCACTCATACTCCCGGCATGCAAGCTGGGCCTCAAACCTGGCCTTCTCTAGAATCATCTGTCTCTTCTTCTGGAACTCATAGCCACCTTCCTCCATGTGCTGCTACAGAACGCATCAGACGTTTGGGCCGTCAATTACCTTAAATATTCGCTATAACTTACATACTTACATACTAGTTTCCATGGACAAAGACACAGTTACTTGATCTGCATCACGCAAAAATGGATCTACAACAAATTTAAAGCCACTATGTGCAGGATTTCACAATGTCTAGTTTTGGTGCCCTATAGTGGTAGAATCATAAAAGCCACTGTAGAAGAAGCAGAACCTTTTTTGTTATTATTACATTTTTTTTTTTTTTTAAGTTTGCTCAGTGTTGACCCAGAAAATGAAATGAATCTATTTGGCCTTTGCTCCATCCATTTGTTTTTAGACTAAATAATCAAGTTATCAGCTGAAGGAAGGTTATTTGATACTGGATGATTATTGGCTGTAGCTGATGTGCCATTTTAAGTTGCACAGGCTAAAATCTGTACTCATGCAAACACGTCAGACTCCCAGAATAATGTAATTTAAGTCAACTGACCACATTCATTATGTCATTGGGCAAAAACTGTAGACATCTGTCACATCACATAGTGAAGACTTTTTATCTTCAAGAAAATGATCGGAGTTCTTTAATCCTTCATTTACCTCCTTACTTTTGTATTTCTGTATTAAAAATCTAAAACAGTTGCTGTCATTTTTTGTCGTATTACAAAGAGGTGTCAACTATCATCATATACGCTGACGACACTGTGTTGTTCTGTGCTGTGTCTTAAACTCTAAGTAAGATTTGATCTAAGGTTCTGCACACTGTACCTTCGGTGTCGTGACGCCGTCATCGCTGTCCTGCCCACTGAGGAGAGAAATGAGGAAAATAAAGGAAAATTAACTTTGCAGACTTTGCAGTAGCATCATAGATTTTACAAACTGATCGTGATTCTGCAGGTAGAAATGTTGAGTCTTAGCAGGAAGCTTAATTTGGGGTCAGGTGAATTTTACCAACAGCTACCAGAAACTGAAACATCATCATCAGCACTGATATACTGATGATGATATACAGTGATTTAATAAAAGTAAAAGCACAAACACTTACTTGAGCGATTCTTCCACCGTGACCATCTCCACCGGGTAGAGCTGAACTCCAGACAGATCGTCCTGCTCTGAGTTCACTCTGATAAACACAACAACATTTTAAATACATTCATTTGATTTAGAAATATAAAGCTGCTCACTTATGATTATCTACAGTTGCTCAGTGCCAGAAAATAAACAAAAACTCAGTTTTCACTCAGTTTTTTTCCATCCTGTGTGTTATCTTAAACCTGCAGACAGATTTGAATTATATCTGTTGCAAAGTATAATAATAAGTATAATAATAACTGATGTGTTTTTTTTTCTTATCAACTTCTGCAGAACTGTTTAACTCGACTGCCAAACACAGATTACACAACATTTTCTGTTGTTAAAATAACAGGTTTTGAAGATTGTATAACTTCAGTGGAAATGCTTTGTGGTTGATAAAAAAAGATAAAAACATAATTCTTAAGGCTCATTATTTAAGCTCTTAATGTTTGCTATTTATTACGAA
Source organism: Scortum barcoo (assembly GCA_023238725.1). Taxonomy (NCBI): domain Eukaryota; kingdom Metazoa; phylum Chordata; class Actinopteri; order Centrarchiformes; family Terapontidae; genus Scortum; species Scortum barcoo. The sequence continues at coordinate 1,759,801 of CM041550.1, forward strand.
TATTAAGGTTCAATAATTTGGTTAATTTCATACTAAATTCTGCTTCTTGTACTTTTAGGGTAAAGACTGGCTGTAACCGTGCACACGACATGAAATAGAAAACAGAAAGGCAGTGAAACATATTAATGTAAATTATGGAGAGCACAGTTTTAGTATCGATAACATCACACAGCTCCTTCTCCACTCGCTGTGTGATGTTACCTCAGTGTGATGTTACTCAGGTGTTACCACCCAGTGTGCATGTTACCTCACTCAGTGTGTGTGTTACCTCACTCAGGTGTGTGATGTTACCTCACCAGTGTGTATGTGCAGGTGCATGTGCACTCAGGTGTGACTACCCAGTGTGTGTTACCTCACTCAGGTGTGTTGGTCACCCAGTTGGGTGTTACCTCACTCAGGTGTGTTACCTCACTGTGTGTTACACCAGGTGTGTGATGCACCACTTAGTTGGTGTTACCTCACTCAGGTGTGTGGCATGGTGTTACCTCACCAGGTGTGTGGTGTTACCTCACTTGTGTGTGATGTTACACTCAGGTGTGTTGGTGTTACCTCACTCAGGTGTGTGATGTGTACCTCACTCAGGTATGCCTCACTAGGTGTGTTGGTGTTACCTCACTCAGGTGTGTGGTGTTACCTCACTCAGGTGTGTGGTGTTACCTCACTTAGGTGTGTTGGTGTTACCTCACTCAGGTGTGTCACTGTTAGGTCACCAGGTGTTACCTCACTTAGGTGTGTTGGTTACCTCACTCAGTGTTACCTCACTCAGGTGTGTTGGTGTTACCTCACTCAGGTGTGTGATGTTACCTCACTGCAGGTGTGTTGTTACCTCACTCAGGTGTGTACCTCAGGTGTGTGATGTTACTCACTCAGGTGTGTGATGTTACCTCACTCAGGTGTGTTGGTGTTACTCACCAGGTGTGTTGGTGTTACCACCCAGGTCACTCAGGTGTGTGTTACCTCACTCAGGTGTGTGATGTTACCTCACTCAGATGTGTGGTGTTACCTCACTCAGTGTGTTGGTGTTACCTCACTCAGGTGTGTTGGTGTTACCTCACTCAGGTGTGTTGGTGTTCTCACCTGCCTGGGGTCCTGCAGCAGCCTCCACAGCCTCCTTCAGCTGGTTGATCATGTCGATGTGGAGCTCTGTGCCCCCTGTGACCTTTGACCTGTGACCCCAAAGACAAGTAGATATCCTTCAGTTACAGCGGCGATGAGGAAAGTTAAAGTCGGGCACGTTTGTTTGAAATGATCCAGCCTGAATGTTTGAAACTGATGTAAACGATTATAAACACGTTAAAGAATAAGTAGAACGCTCGACAGATTTAATGAACTCACATTTGTTCTGGTGGCCAGTGTGAGTCTTCCTCTATCCTGAGCGGCCTCGTCAAAGTCTGCTGCTGTCCGACCCTGAAAACACACACACACACACACACATTAGCACCAGCTGCAGCCGTCACGTGATCGCAGACTCGCTCAGTTATTGGCCGATTGCATTCGGAGACGTTACCACCATCACCTACCAACAATAAAGACACTGTGATGAACTCACAAAGACAAACAGGACTTTTAAGATCAAGATTAAACTTAAATACATATAAATACTTAGTTTACATCATCATCACACTGTCACCATACACCAATGTCATACTTTAATTAATAATTATACTCTAATACTGTTATCATCAGTATCATCACCTGCTGAGGTCTGTTGGCCTTCTTGCACCTTTTCTATTTGCATCCAAAGTCCACTGCACTTTGTCTATCTTGTACTACCTCAGGATTTTTAGATTTTATTGTTTTTTATGATATTTAATTGTATATATTGTATGTTTATGTACCTGGCTGCTATGACAACTTAATTTCCCTCCAAGGATCAATATATCTATCTGTCTATCTATCCATCCTTTCCTCTATCTAGTTAAGCTCAGGGCTGCAGTCTTAGAAGAAACCAGGGTTGTCTATTGTAGGAAACTGGACTCAAACTGTGAACTTTGTTATAATCTGACATATTTTAATGAACCATTTGTTCTCTGTAGTAATGTCTCACTTCTACCACAGAGCTTTTGTAACCTGAACATGTAAAAACCCAGATGTGCTGAGTGCTCGTCGGGCTGCTCGGCTCTTTGTTCTGTCCACTTGTTTTAAGCTGAGTCCTTATTTGGTCACAGCTGAGCCTCCACGGTGACTCACAGCCTCTCTGTGACGTAACCGGCTATAATGGGACGGCCTTTTATTACAAATTAGCTGACGACAACTTTTAACCTCTGAGAGCGACTCAAACGATCATCAACTGACATGAAGTGACGGTTTAGGCTCTGCTAAAACAAACTGCAGACTTCAGGAGCCCGACGAGAGCGTCTTACATAACAGGACGTCACTGTGTTTGTGTGTGTGTGAGGCATTATTCATGAAGAGGACCATTTACTGCATCAGTCTTTAACAGTAAAGCCTGAAAGAAGCTCTACAACATGATGAAGTCTTGCCTTGATGTAGTTGACGAAGCGAGTGCTGAGTGCAGAGTCTCTGTAGCTGAATTGATCCCTCAGGGCCTCCGTAGGACTCTCCTCGATCAGGCGGACCGAGTCGGAGTTCGGGTCTGCTGGAAAAGAGGAAACATGAGCCTTGAAGCTTTCAAACAGACGTGTTGACGAGTCTTTGTTCTGGATCACTGCATAATGCATCACGCTCGCTGTCCGCCAT
>CM041550.1:1770000-1772500 GCA_023238725.1 Scortum barcoo
ACAAACGCTTCACTCTTGTTCCAGTTGACCTTGGATGAAGACAATTTATTGAACAGCTCTACATTTTCCTCCAAAACCTTTATGTCCGTCTGCGTATTTAAAACCACCAAAACATCATCAGCATAGGCTGACAGTTTCACAGCTGCAGGACACCCAGGAAAACACACACCTACCAGTTCTTTTCTTAGCTTATGCAGCAGGGGCTCAATGGCTAAAGAATACAGCATGCCCGACAATGAGCATCCCTGCCGCACTCCTCTTTGAACTAAAAAAGGTGCAGCTAGACCACCATTAATTTTCAGTATACTCGCAACGTCACGGTACAAAACCTGGATCCTAGCAATGAAACCTGGGCTGAACCCAAACGCAGCAAGCGTCTTCCACAGGTACTGGTGTTCAACCCGGTCAAAAGCCTTTTCCTGGTCTATTGAAATAAGACCAGTCCCAATGCCCAAAGAGCCAGAGACGTCCAAAACCTGCCGAATTAAGTGAATGTTATCACTAATTAACCTTCCGGGCACACAGTAAGTCTGGTCAACATGAACCACCTCAGCCATCGCTTCTCTGAGTCTCAAAGCCAGAGCCTTCGACAGGACCTTGTAGTCCCCTCAGAAGCAAAGAGACCGGTCTCCAGTTCTTCAGATCCTGGAGGTCTCCCTTCTTTGGGAGCAGAGTGATTACAGCCCTCCTACAGCTCAGAGGTAAAAAACCACTCCGGAAACTCTCTTGGAAGACCTCCAGCATGTCCTCACCCACCACCATCCAGAAGGCCTTATAAAAATCGACCGGGATCCCATCGATGCCTGGAGCCTTACCATTAGCCAGGCTCGTGAGGGCCACATGTAGCTCATCCAGAGTTAGGTCGGCTGCCAACATAGAACCAGATGAGTCCCCAACTTGAGGTAAGCCAGACAGAAAAGTTGAATCCAGCTCTGTATCCTCCACTAACTCTGTTTCAAAAGGTAAAAACGTCTCTATAAAAACCTGTGGCATACCTCCGGATCTCGGTGGTTTCAGTGAGCAGAAGACCCATTGTCCGATCGCAGGCAGTGGATGACCTTCCTCTGGCCGTTCCTGCTCTCCAGGCTGAAAAAGAACCTTGGAAGGGGAGTCCAACATGGAGGCATTCATAAAGCGTGACCGAACTAAGGCTCCCTGTCAAAGCTGTGACGCCCAACAGGTTGGCTATAGCAGCCTTTTTACTTTTAAGGGCTTCAACATGCCCTTGATCTCCTGTACAGCTCAGTAAGTGCTGAACCTCAGTCTCCAAGTCCTGAATGGATCTGGTAATTTGCTTGGTGACATTGCAACTATACTGTTGACAAAATTGCTTTGTGATGGTTTTTCCATAGTCCCACCACTTTTGTAATGATGTGAACTTGGCTTCTTCTCTCTCTGTGTGAAAGCCATAAAAAACTAAAACCTCTCTAAAAGAACAGTCTTCTAAAAGAGCTGTGTTGTTAAAATGCCAGTAGGCACTGGATGTCTTCACATTTTGAATAAAAAAGCTGCACTGAACCAAGGAATGATCTGACACACCCACCGGGACGATACGACAGCTTTTAAAAATACTAAAATGATGTCTGAAACAATAAAACTGGTCTAGTCTGGCCAGAGACATTGTGTTGTCCCTGCAGTGAGACCAGGTGTACTGTCTACTCCTGCCATTAACACCCCTCCACACGTCCCTTCAAATCATGTGTTTCGATGAGACACCTGAGCCGAGCAGACGAAGGCAGGATGAGGCTCCAGGTGATTTCTGTCCAGTGCTGCATCAGCAGTGCAGTTAAAATCACCCCCCAGGAATAAATACTCATCAGAGACACCACCAATTGCATCACATAACACATTAAGAAAAACCATTCTGTTTGTGCTTAATACAGGAGCATAAACACACAGAAAGACCAGTTTCACCTTTTCATACAGTGCTTTGACCATGAGAGCATGACCAGGCAGGACGTGGTGCAGCTCTACACAGACTGAGGACTGAAAGCTCTGGAGAAGAGGATTCCCACCCCAGCACTGTTGGACTGTTTGTGACTGAGGAAAACCTGCCCTGGCCACTCCCTCCTCCAGTCCCTCTCGTTACTGCTGTCACTGTGAGTCTCTTGGACAAACAGCACATCCAGCTTCTTTAGCTCACACAGTTTAAACAGAGAAGCTCTCTTTGCATCAGAGCGTGCACCGTTTATATTAATGGATCCCAATATTAATGTTCACCATGGCAAAGATACACACAGCACAAACAGTGACAAAGAATAAAATGTACATATTCATGAACTTAATCATCATCTTCAATCAGTGCAGCTCTGGCCTTAGTTACCAGCTTCCTGAGTCTGTAAATCTCCTGATCACTGAACACATCCTCTTTTCTGAGTCGATTCACAGACCCGATGAAACCATTTAGATCAGGGAAGAACTGTTCGGTCTTCACCGCCCTTTGACCTTTAGTCTCTGCTAAGAACCTCCTGATCTTCTCCACAGAATAGGAGGTGATTCT
>CM041550.1:1777500-1785000 GCA_023238725.1 Scortum barcoo
GTTCGCTTAAAATGTCAATGTCCTTCTGTGAGTTAACCAGGGCTATGGCAACATCATCGGCGTACGCCGACAGTTTAAAAGAGACGTCGCAGCCGGGAACATACACACCACTCAGCTTGTTCCTCCTCAGTTTGTGAAGCAGAGGTTCGATGGCCAGAGAGTAGAGCATGCCGTGGACAGACAGCAGCCCTGTCTGATCCCCCTCTGAACCCTAAAAGGAGCACTCAGACCTCCATTTATTTTCAGCACACTCGCAATGTCACAGTACAGAACCCGGATCTTAGCTATGAAGCCTGGGCTGAAACCAAAAGCAGCTAAAGTTTGCCACAGATACTTGTGTTCAACCCGGTCAAAAGCTTTTTCCTGGTCTATTGAAATCAGACCAGTGTCTACAGCCAATGAGCCAGAGACCTCCAAAATGTCCCGAATCAAAGTGACGTTGTCACTGATTAGCCTGCCGGGCACACAGTACGTCTGATCAGGATGGATGATCGATGCCATCACCTCTCTGAGTCTGGAGGCCAGGACTTTGGACATTATTTTATAGTCCGTGCAGAGCAGCGATACAGGTCTCCAGTTCTTTAGCTCCTGCAGGTCTCCCTTCTTGGGCAGTAAGGTGATGACTGCCCTCCTGCAGCTCAGAGGCAGCCGTCCTCTCTCCAGGCAGTCGTTAAAAACCTCCAACAGGTCTTCTCCCAACACAGACCAGAAAGATTTATAAAAGTCAACAGGGAGACCATCAATGCCGGGAGCTTTCCCGCTCTTTAGGCTCATCAGAGCAGCATACAGTTCTTGCGGAGTTAACTGAGCCTCTAACTTTGTGTTGGCTTCAGTCTCCACCTGTAGAAGACCTGTGAAGAAAACTGCTGCACACATCTGGGTTGTCTGTAAGTTCACTTTTATATAGGTCTTTATAAAAACACAGACTGCAAATTTCCTGATCTCAGAAGAGTCGGAGATTGCAGAGCCGTTACTGGATCGCAAGGAGTGAACTATTTTTCTTTGTCCATTCTTCCTCTCCAGACCAAAAAAGAACTGAGAGGGGGCATCCATCTGGGTGATGTTAAGAAACCGTGACCTGACCAGAGCACCTTCTGCTGCGACGCCCAGCAGGTTGGCTAGAGCCCGCTTTTTAGATTTAAGGGAATTTAAAAGCCCTCGATCTCCTGTAGACTCTGCTCGACTCTGCAGTTCTACCAGCTGAATCTCCAAGTCCCTCATAGATCTGGTCATGTCTCTAGTGACATTACGAGTGAACTTTTGACAAAGTTGCTTAATCTGAGTCTTTCCAAAGTCCCACCATTGTTGGACACTGCTAAAAACAGACTTAGACTTTCTGTGAGCTAGCCAAAAATGTTCAAAAGCCGCTCTAAAAGCTTTGTCATGGAGCAGGGCAACATTAAAATGCCAATACGCACTTTGCAGACGCACATTTTTTATAAAAACAGAACAAAAAACAGACAAACAATGATCTGAGAAGCCCACTGGGTTGATGTGACAGCTGTTAAAAATGTTCACATGATGTTTAAAAGCGTAGATCCTGTCTAGCCTGGCCAGAGATAGCAAGTTGTCTTTGGAGTGACTCCATGTATACTGCCTGTGATTTCTGTTAAAAATCCTCCACACGTCTGACAGCTCATGAGCCTCAGTCAGCTGTCTGAGCCTGCGTGATGAAGCAGGGTGAGGCTCCTGGTGGTTCCTGTCCAACTCTGGATTTTCAGAGCAGTTAAAATCACCTCCTAAAAACAAATATTCATCACTGTTACAATTTTTGATAGTTTCACATAAAACATCCAGTACTTGGAGTCGCTCCACCCCCTTAGTAGGAGCATAAATATTAATAAAAACCACAGTGATCTTCTCAAACTGCGCCCTGACCTTCAACAAGCTGCCTTTAATAATCTCCTCAGTGTCATATGAAGAAGGTAGGAAACTTCTGGAGAAGACCACCCCCACTCCTCCACTACAGCTGGACCTGTGACTCAGGATGACCTCCCCGTCCCACCCCCTCCTCCAGTCAATCTCATCTTCTGCATAGCTGTGTGTTTCCTGAATCAACATTACATCCACCTTCTTCAGCTTCATCAACTTAAAAAAGGAAGCTCTTTTCCCATCATCCCTTGCTCTGTTTAAGTTTAAAGTGCCCAGTTTAAAGTCACACATAGAGAGAGGGAAGGTGGATAAAAACACAACAATATAAAAGCAGACCAAGAGGAAAGAGAGAAACCAGACCCTTTGTTCAAAAAGCATCATTATCTGTTAAGATTTGTGCTCTTACTTTGACAATCAGTTTTTTTAAATGATAGATTTCCTGCTCTGTAAGGACAGACTCTCCAACATCTCCTGAGGTTTTGGTCAGAGGCTTCGCTGACTCAATGAAAAGCTTCAAATCAGAAAAGTGATCTTCTACTTTGAGCAGTCTGGTGCCTTTTGTTCCCTGCAGGAACTTCTTAATGTCTACAGGAGAGTAGAGAGTCTGCTCCTCCTGGCTCAGTAAGGACTCGCTCTCTGACTCTGCTGGGGGTTTACCAGCTTTGCTCCCTTTAATCATTTTAGAGGCTTTTACATTTTTTTGGACAGGTTCTATATTTTTCCTTTTTTGTGACAGTTTCAGTAACTCATCATCTGACATGTCTTCATCATCAATGAAACTGTTCCTCACACAGTGAGAGATCATCATGGGGCTTTTCACTGTTCACACACTCAGTCTTTTTCACTTCATCACTTATTTCTTTTTGTTTTTCTCCATCAGCCTGCACGCTGTCCTTTCTCTGCAGCTGATCTCTGCTTTTTACCGACACCTCCCCACCCGAGCACGCAGAGGGCTCACCGCCGCCAGAGGCCGGTCCTGGAGCAGGCGGCCCCCCTCCGGGCGCCGGGGCCACGAACCCGTCTCCTGCAGCGGCAGCAGCCCGCCGCCCACCCGCTCCCTCCGGACAGGAGCGGATCAGATGTCCCTCTGCACCGCAACCAAAACACTTCATGGTCTCCGACGTGGCGAAAACCATGTAGCTGAAACCGTCTACTTTAAAGTTAAAGGACAGATTCAGTTCAGCGCTGTTTTCTCTGAGCACCATGAACACCTGTCTGCGGTGACACACGACGTGTTTCAGCAGGGGGGATTTAGAGCCCAGAGACAGCATCTTAATCGGGGAGACGAGCTGACCGAACCGGGACAGCTCTTTAGCCAGAACCTCGTTTCTGATGAACGGGGGGACGTTGGAGATGGTGATCTTTCTGGCCGGATTAACCAGCGGGTGAACAGGAGTGAAGCTGTCCTGGATGACCACACCTGACACCACCACATCACTGACTTTCTCCGGACTGTCCAGAAAGATCAGCCACCGCTCCGTTCATACGGGAGGCAGACTTCACGCTGCCGTATCCCACCACCTCTCCCCCGCTAAGGAGACCTCCTCCACCGAGCAGCTGACCGCCGGCACCAGTCTGACAGCATGCCGGCGTGTCAGCTTCTCCACCACGGGCATACTGCCCTGCCCAAACCGAGCCAGTAGCCCCGCTACCAGGCCCAAAACACACCTGAACTACAGGTACACCTGTCAGCAAACTGTAGCAAAGGAAAGAAAGACAAACAAACACATAAAATAGCAAGAAAAAAGAGAAACGCACTCACGCCGAAACTCCTCACAACTCCACGCTCCACTCACTCCCAGCATCACAGACAGAGAGAGAGAGAGAGAGAGAGAGAGAGAGAGAGAGAGAGAGAGAGAGAGAGAGAGAGAGAGAGAGAGAGAGAGAGACAGAGAGAGAGAGAGAGAGAGAGAGAGAGAGAGAGAGACAGAGAGAGAGAGAGAGAGAGACAGAGAGAGAGAGAGAGAGAGAGAGAGAGAGAGAGAGAGAGAGAGAGAGAGAGAGAGAGAGAGAGAGAGAGAGAGACAGAGAGAGAGAGAGAGAGAGAGAGAGAGAGAGAGAGAGAGAGAGACAGAGAGAGAGAGAGAGAGAGAGAGAGAGAGAGAGAGAGAGAGAGAGAGACAGAGAGAGAGAGAGAGAGACAGAGAGAGAGAGAGACAGAGAGAGGGAGACAGAGAGAGACAGAGAGAGAGAGAGAGAGAGAGAGAGAGAGAGAGAGAGAGAGAGAGAGAGAGAGAGACAGAGAGAGAGAGAGAGAGAGAGAGAGAGAGAGAGAGAGAGAGAGAGAGAGAGAGAGAGAGAGAGAGAGAGAGAGAGAGAGAGAGAGAGAGAGAGAGAGGAGAGACAGAGAGAGAGAGAGACAGAGAGAGAGAGAGACAGAGAGGCAGAGAGAGAGAGAGAGAGAGAGAGAGAGAGAGAGAGACAGAGAGAGAGAGAGAGAGAGAGAGAGAGGGAGAGACAGAGAGAGAGAGAGAGACAGAGAGACAGAGAGAGAGAGAGAGAGACAGAGAGAGAGAGAGAGAGAGAGAGAGAGAGAGAGAGAGAGAGACAGAGAGAGAGAGAGACAGAGAGAGAGAGAGAGAGAGAGAGAGAGAGACAGAGAGAGAGAGAGAGAGAGACAGAGAGAGAGAGACAGAGAGAGAGAGAGAGAGAGAGAGAGAGAGACAGAGAGAGAGAGAGAGAGAGAGAGAGAGACAGACAGAGAGAGAGAGAGAGACAGAGAGACAGAGAGAGAGAGAGAGAGAGAGAGAGAGAGAGAGAGAGAGAGAACCAACCTTTATTTTCCACTATGAAAAACACTGTGAAAAAAACATGATATATTACAGAGACAACAACAAAAAAATTCACATAGTGTCAAGAATTACACCAGCTCATGTCCAAAGACTAAGTTTCCCTCTGAGACAGAGCAGAGCGCCCCCTCATAGCCCCACATCTGCTGGAAGCTCTGCAGGTCCTGAGCAGCTCTGTAAAAATTAAACTCTATCAACAGTCTTGATTTCACCATGTTGACAAAAAACAGGAACCACATCAATGTTCACGTCTTCTTCCACCTTCCTCCTGCAGCTCAGATACACCGCCATCTTTGCCTGTCCTAACACAAAGTTCAAAATCTGACATTTCTTTTTGTGTTGACGAGTGTATCTGAAACCACAAATAAAAACCTGTTTCATAAAAACTTCCCCACATCTATTAAAAATGGTGCTTAACAAGACAAACAGAGCTGAGAGACGAAGTGCATCTGAGAAACAGTGAAACACCGTCTCTCTCTGACCACAGAAAGGACATTTGTCCTCCACAGCAGCATTAATGACAGAAATAAAAGAGTTCACGGCCACAATGCCGTGCAGGATCCTCCACTGTAGGTCTGTATGTTTCTTCGTCAGAGGAGGCTATATACAAAGATCTCCATGCTGGCTTGACATCAGGGCCTAGATTCAGGTAAGTCCTCCACGGCGTGTCAGTGCGTCATTTAGTTTGCTCCGGTTTAAAGTTTTACCACGTCTGTACAGAGTCTTCCCTGTAGGCGTCCTCCAGGGACACACCCACAGAACTGCAGCTCCAGCAAAGGACCAGAAGCTTTTAAAACCAAACAGTCTGATGGGAGGAAACGGGTCCTCACAGTTCTGCTGCAGTGAGCCGTAGCAGAAGTCATTTAAAAGAAGAAACTGTTCTGCTGTCAGCTTCTGTCTCCAGTGCTTCAGTACACTGACTATGATCCGAGTGGACCTTAATCCCAGCTGAGCAGCCAGTCCAACAGAATCATCCAATCTGGGTCCCGCCAGCTCCACCACCTGCCCCAGAGTGGAAACACCTGCAGCCCTCAGTAGTCTGGACAAAGTGGGTCCACTCCAGCTGGGACAGTCCAGAAACCCTCCAAACAGTACCGGTTCCTGTAAGAGCCAGTACAGAGAGTCCGGCCTGTTCCCTCCTCTGCTTCCTCAGTAAAATCCACACTGAGAAAACACTTCTGTAAAACGCTGGCAGAGATGAAGTGTCCAGACCCCTGCAGTCCATCAGGAACAGAGCCGGACCCAGTCTCAGACCACCACACCTCTGCAAGATGCAGCAGGATAAACGCCTCCAAACCAGGTCTGCAGGTCCGGTGAGGAGTCTCTGTAAGAACTGAAGGCGGAAGGCAGCGCCCCTGCTGGCTAGATGGACCAGACCCTGTCCACCCTCCTCCTTTGGCAGAAACAGGATGCTCTGAGGGACCCAGTGCAACCTGTCCCAGAAAAAGTCTACCAACACTGCCTGAATGCGAGACAGAAGAGAAACTGGGGGGTCGACACAGGCCAACCGATGCCACAGAGCAGTGGAGATCAGATTGTTTAGAATCAGTACACGGCCTCTGTAGGACATTTTTGGTACAAGCCATTTCCATTTCTCAAGCCGACCTTTGACCTTTTCTAAAACATTTTCCCAGTTTTTCTTACAAACATTTCATTGCCCAAAAAGACCCCAAATATTTCAGCCCTCCTTTCTTCCACATCAAGCCTCCAGGTAGCCTGAGCTGACCCCCAACCTGTCCCCAACCACAACAGCTTCACTCTTGCCCCAGTTAACTCTGGCCGAGGAAATACACCCAAACTGATCCACAGTGTTCGTTAAAATGTCAATGTCCTTCTGTGAGTTAACCAGGGCTATGACATCATCGGCGTACGCCGACAGTTTAAAAGAGACGTAGCCGGGAACATACACACCACTCAGCTTGTTCTCAGTTTGTGAAGCAGAGGTTCGATGGCCAGAGAGTAGAGCATGCCGGACAGACAGCAAGCCCTGTCTGATCCCCTCTGAACCTAAAAGGAGCACTCAGACCTCCATTTATTTTCAGCACACTCAGCAATGTCACAGTACAGAACCCGATCTTAGCTATGAAGCCTGGGCTGAAACCAAAAGCAGCTAAAGTTTGCCACAGATACTTGTGTTCAACCCGGTCAAAAGCTTTTTCCTGGTCTATTGAAATCAGACCAGTGTCTACAGCCAAAGAGCCAGAGACCTCCAAAATGTCCTCGAATCAAAGTGACGATTGTCACTGATTAGCCTGCCGGGCACACAGTACGCTCTGATCAGGATGGATGATCTGATGCCATCACCTCTCTGAGTCTGGAGGCCAGGACTTTGGACATTATTTTATAGTCCGTGCAGAGCAGCGATACAGGTCTCCAGTTCTTTAGCTCCTGCAGGTCTCCCTTCTTGGGCAGTAAGGTGATGACTGCCTCCCTGCAGCCAGAGGCAGCCGTCCTCTCCCAGGCAGTCGTTAAAAACCTCCAACAGGTCTTCTCCCAACACAGACCAGAAAGATTTATAAAAGTCAACAGGGAGACCATCAATGCCGGGAGCTTTCCCGCTCTTTAGGCTCATCAGAGCAGCATACAGTTCTTGCGGAGTTAACTGAGCCTCTAACTTTGTGTTGGCTTCAGTCTCCACCTGTAGAAGACCTGTGAAAAACTGCTGCACACATCTGGGTTGTCTGTAAGTTCACTCTTATATAGGTCTTTATAAAAACACACTGCAAATTTCCTGATCTCAGAAGAGTCGGAGATTGCAGAGCCGCTGCTGGATCGCAGGGAGTGAACTATTTTTCTTTGTCCATTCTTCCTCTCCAGACCAAAAAAGAACTGAGAGGGG
>CM041550.1:1791543-1794043 GCA_023238725.1 Scortum barcoo
CAGCTCTGTAAAAATTAAACTCTAATCAACAGTCTTGATTTCACCATGTTGACAAAAACAGGAACCACATCAATGTTCAACGTCTTCTTCCACCTTCCTCCTGCGGCTCAGATACACCGCCATCTTTGCCTGTCCTAACACAAAGTTCAAAATCTGACATTTCTTTTTGTGTTGACGAGTGTATCTGAAACCACAAATAAAAACCTGTTTCATAAAAACTTCCCCACATCTATTAAAAATGGTGCTTAACAAGACAAACAGAGCTGAGAGACGAGTGCATTCTGAGAAACAGTGAAACACCGTCTCTCTCTGACCACAGAAAGGACATTTGTCCTCCACAGCAGCATTAATGACAGAAATAAAAGAGTTCACAGCCACAATGCCGTGCAGGATCCTCCACTGTAGGTCTGCATGTTTCTTTGTCAGAGGAGGCTTATACAAAGATCTCCATGCTGGCTTGACATCAGGGCCTAGATTCAGGTAAGTCCTCCACGGCGTGTCAGTGCGCAGTCATTTAGTTTGCTCCGGTTTAAAGTTTTTACCACGAGTCTGTACAGAGTCTTCCCCGAGGCGTCCTCCAGGGACACACCCACAGAATCCACAAGCTCCAGTAAAGGACCAGAACAGTTTTTAAAATCCGGGAACAGTCTGATGGGAAGGAAACGGGTCCTCACAGTTCTGCTGCAGTGAGCCGTAGCAGAAGTCATTTAAAAGAAGAAACTGTTCTGCTGTCAGCTTCTGTCTCCAGTGCTTCAGTATCTGACCCATGATCCGAGTGGACCTTAATCCCAGCTGAGCAGCCAGTCCAACAGGATCATCCAATCTGGGTCCCGCCAGCTCCACCACCTGCCCCAGAGTGGAAACACCTGCAGCTCTCAGTAGTCTGGACAAAGTGGGTCCACTCCAGCTGGGACAGTCCAGAAACCCTCCAAACAGTACCGGTTCCTGTAAGAGCCAGTACAGAGAGTTCGGCCTGTTCCCTCCTCTGCTTCCTCAGTAAAATCCACACTGAGAAAACACTTCTGTAACTGTAAAACGCTGGCAGAGATGAAGTGTCCAGACTCCTGCAGTCCATCAGGAACAGAGCCGGACCCAGTCTCAGACCACCACACCTCTGCAAGGATGCAGCAGGATAAACGCCTCCAAACCAGGTCTGCAGGTCCGGTGAGGAGTCTCTGTAAGAACTGTAGGCGGAAGGCAGCGCCCCTGCTGGCTAGATGGACCAGACCCTGTCCACCCTCCTCCTTTGGCAGAAACAGGATGCTCTGAGGGACCCAGTGCAACCTGTCCCAGAAAAAGTCTACCTAACACTGCCTGAATGCGAGACAGAAGAGAAACTGGGGGGTCGACACAGGCCAACCGATGCCACAGAGCAGTGGAGATCAGATTGTTTAGAATCAGTACACGGCCTCTGTAGGACATTTTTGGTACAAGCCATTTCCATTTCTCAAGCCGACCTTTGACCTTTTCTAAAACATTTTCCCAGTTTTTCTTTACAAACATTTCATTTGCCCAAAAAGACTCCCTAAATATTTCAGCCCTCCTTTCTTCCACATCAAGCCTCCAGGTAGCCTGAGCTGACACCCCAACCTGTCCCCAACCACAACAGCTTCACTCTTGCCCCAGTTAACTCTGGCCGAGGAAATACACCCAAACTGATCCACAGTGTTCGTTAAAATGTCAATGTCCTTCTGTGAGTTAACCAGGGCTACGACATCATCGGCGTACGCCGACAGTTTAAAAGAGACGTCGCAGCCGGGAACACACACACCACTCAGCTTGTTCCTCAGTTTGTGAAGCAGAGGTTCGATGGCCAGAGAGTAGAGCATGCCGGACAGACAGCAGCCCTGTCTGATCCCCCTCTGAACCCTAAAAGGAGCACTCAGACCTCCATTTATTTTCAGCACACTCTTGCAATGTCACAGTACAGAACCCGGATCTTAGCTATGAAGCCTGGGCTGAAACCAAAAGCAGCTAAAGTTCTGCCACAGATACTTGTGTTCAACCCGGTCAAAAGCTTTTTCCTGGTCTATTGAAATCAGACCAGTGTCTACAGCCAATGAGCCAGAGACCTCCAAAATGTCCCGAATCAAAGTGACGTTGTCACTGATTAGCCTGCCGGGCACACAGTACGTCTGGATCAGGATGGATGATCGATGCCATCACCTCTCTGAGTCTGGAGGCCAGGACTTTGGACATTATTTTATAGTCCGTGCAGAGCAGCGATACAGGTCTCCAGTTCTTTAGCTCCTGCAGGTCTCCCTTCTTGGGCAGTAAGGTGATGACTGCCCTCCTGCAGCTCAGAGGCAGCCGTCCTCTCTCCAGGCAGTTCGTTAAAAACCTCCAACAGGTCTTCTCCCAACACAGACCAGAAAGATTTATAAAAGTCAACAGGGAGACCTATCAATGCCGGGAGCTTTCCCGCTCTTTAGGCTCATCAGAGCAGCATACAGTTCCTTGCGGAGTTAACTGAGCCTCCTAACTTTGTGTTGGCTTCAGT
>CM041550.1:1801543-1804043 GCA_023238725.1 Scortum barcoo
TCTGATCAGGATGGATGATCGATGCCATCACCTCTCTGAGTCTGGAGGCCAGGACTTTGGACATTATTTTATAGTCCGTGCAGAGCAGCGATACAGGTCTCCAGTTCTTTAGCTCCTGCAGGTCTCCCTTCTTGGGCAGTAAGGTGATGACTGCCCTCCTGCAGCTCAGAGGCAGCCGTCCTCTCTCCAGGCAGTCGTTAAAAACCTCCAACAGGTCTTCTCCCAACACAGACCAGAAAGATTTATAAAAGTCAACAGGGAGACCATCAATGCCGGGAGCTTTCCCGCTCTTTAGGCTCATCAGAGCAGCATACAGTTCTTGCGGAGTTAACTGAGCCTCCTAACTTTGTGTTGGCTTCAGTCTCCACCTGTAGAAGACCTGTGAAAAAACTGCTGCACACATCTGGGTTGTCTGTAAGTTCACTCTTATATAGGTCTTTATAAAAACACACTGCAAATTTCCTGATCTCAGAAGAGTCGGAGATTGCAGAGCCGTTACTGCTGGATCGCAAGGAGTGAACTATTTTTCTTTGTCCATTCTTCCTCTCCAGACCAAAAAAGAACTGAGAGGGGGGCATCCATCTGGGTGATGTTAAGAAACCGTGACCTGACCAGAGCACCTTCTGCTGCGACGCCCAGCAGGTTGGCTAGAGCCCGCTTTTTAGATTTAAGGGAATTTAAAAGCCCTCGATCTCCTGTAGACTCTGCTCGACTCTGCAGTTCTACCAGCTGAATCTCCAAGTCCCTCATAGATCTGGTCATGTCTCTAGTGACATTACGAGTGAACTGTTGACAAAGTTGCTTAATCTGAGTCTTTCCAAAGTCCCACCATTGTTGGACACTGCTAAAAACAGACTTAGACTTTCTGTGAGCTAGCCAGAAATGTTCAAAGAGCCGCTCTAAAAGCTTTGTCATGGAGCAGGGCAGGGCGACATTAAAATGCCAATACGCACTTTGCAGACGCACATTTTTTATAAAAACAGAACAAAAAACCAAACAATGATCTGAGAAGCCCACTGGGTTGATGTGACAGCTGTTAGCTGTTAAAATGTTCACATGATGTTTAAAAGCGTAGATCCTGTCTAGCCTGGCCAGAGATAGATAGCAAGTTGTCTTTGGAGTGACTCCATGTATACTGCCTGTGATTTCTGTTAAAAATCCTCCACACGTCTGACAGCTCATGAGCCTCAGTCAGCTGTCTGAGCCTGCGTGATGAAGCAGGGTGAGGCTCCTGGTGGTTCCTGTCCAACTCTGGATTTTCAGAGCAGTTAAAATCACCTCCTAAAAACAAATATTCATCACTGTTACAATTTTTGATAGTTTCACATAAAACATCCAGTACTTGGAGTCGCTCCACCCCCTTAGTAGGAGCATAAATATTAATAAAAACCACAGTGATCTTCTCAAACTGCGCCCTGACCTTCAACAAGCTGCCTTTAATAATCTCCTCAGTGTCATATGAAGAAGGTAGGAAACTTCTGGAGAAGACCACCTCCCACTCCTCCACTACAGCTGGACCTGTGACTCAGGATGACCTCCCCGTCCCACCCCCTCCTCCAGTCAATCTCATCTTCTGCATAGCTGTGTGTTTCCTGAATCAACATTACATCCACCTTCTTCAGCTTCATCAACTTAAAAAAGGAAGCTCTTTTCCCATCATCCCTTGCTGCTCCGTTTAAGTTTAAAGTGCCCAGTTTAAAGTCACACATAGAGAGAGGGAAGGTGGATAAAAACACAACAATATAAAAGCAGACCAAGAGGAAAGAGAGAAACCAGACCCTTTGTTCAAAAAGCATCATTATCTGTTAAGATTTGTGCTCTTACTTTGACAATCAGTTTTTTAAATGATAGATTTCCTGCTCTGTAAGGACAGACTCTCCAACATCTCCTGAGGTTTTGGTCAGAGGCTTCGCTGACTCAATGAAAAGCTTCAAATCAGAAAAGTGATCTTCTACTTTGAGCAGTCTGGTGCCTTTTGTTCCCTGCAGGAACTTCTTAATGTCTGCAGGAGAGTAGAGAGTCTGCTCCTCCTGGCTCAGTAAGGACTCGCTCTCTGACTCTGCTGGGGGTTTACCAGCTTTGCTCCCTTTAATCATTTTAGAGGCTTTTACATTTTTTTGGACAGGTTCTATATTTTTCCTTTTTTGTGACAGTTTCAGTAACTCATCATCTGACATTGTCTTCATCATCAATGAACTGTTCCTCACACAGTGAGAGATCATCATGGGGCTTTTCACTGTTCACACACTCAGTCTGTTTCACTTCATCACTTATGTCTTTTTGTTTTTCTCCATCAGCCTGCACGCTGTCCTTTCTCTGCAGCTGATCTCTGCTTTTTACCGACACCTCCCCACCCGAGCACGCAGAGGGGTCACCGCTCGCCAGAGGCCGGTCCTGGAGCAGGCGGCCCCCCTCCGGGCGCCGGGGCCACGAACCCCTCTCCTGCAGCGGCAGCAGCCCGCCGCCCACCCGCTCCCTCCGGACAGGAGCGGATCAGATG